>CM034001.1:8768257-8817069 GCA_019603395.1 Cyrtorhinus lividipennis
ATCTACCAATTGTGAATATGTGTTTTCGAGATTTCTGGTACCTAGGCGGTGTGGGGTACCATTTTCCACTAAATTTTGGACGTGATTCCAATGAGACGGGGCCCAGAACGATTGGCGCCCTCTGGATGAGGTTATGGGTCAAAATGGGCATCATCTACCCATTGTGAATATGTGTTCTCAACATTTCTGGTACCTAGGCGTGTGGGGTATCATTTTCATCTAAATTTCGGACCCTGTCGATTGAAATGGGTCCGGGACCCGCCAAACCCACTGTTTGCCTATTTCCCCCATGTTGAAGATATTACTCTCCATGGCCTGGTCCGAGGGTGGAACAATTACTAAAAACCAGAGCTGCTAATTGGAGCCACTCCACCGCTTGTCACTGGAGCGTTTGGAACGGTGACAAAAGAATCTGGAACGACACATCTTTCATCTCATTCATATTTGATTGGTTGAAGTGATTAGTGCGTAGGTGGCTTTAGATATTGTGGGGGTACTCTATGTCCTGTTGGCTGCTTAACCCCCTCAAATTTCATAACGCCCGAATAACGATTATAATTCAGTAATGTAGGAACATGTTATTAGAACGGATTGATTGAGAGTAGATTATCAATAACAAATTGAATTTCAGAGCTAGTTTCAACGCAAATTGGACTCTTCTGGCGTGTTTTATCGGAGCTTGGGCATATTCAACACTTCGGGAGGTATCACAACGAAAAATTACGCAGGTTGGTCCATTTGCCTGTTAAACGTGTTCAAACATCAGCATCGGTCAGCCGATTAGAAGAGAACCGAAGATGTGGAGTATGAAAATCATCCTAATGTCTTGGGTTCTCTTCCAACTACAAGCCAGGATCATTTATCAAGGTACGACCACCGATGTACTTCTTACGAAATTCACGTTTATCATCATTTAACATTATCATGCGGTCGTGTCGACAGGAGTTCTGATGTCTTACGAGAGAAACTACGACGATCATCGGCCGTTTGTTTAGTCATACCGAACTCCTGTCTGCTCACTATAACGGCTTTTTGAAACTGGCCATTTCAAAATCAAAGAGAAGCGAACGTATTCGAACACGTTAAGAGCGACTAACGTGACAAAACTTTACTCCAAGTGAACTTCATCGGGTGGTCGGTATCGCTTTAGTCCTTTTGTTGAAAAATTGTTACATAAACGGTGGAATTATCAGAAAACATCAATTATCTGCGTGAGAAGAACAATAGTGAATCCCAACAGCCGAATCCGTAGAGGGAAATATCAATATCAGAAATCAACTAAGTAATGATTGTTGAATGAATAGAATAGGTCAATATGGAGAAAATGAATGTTAATTAGCTTTCAGTAATTAATCGGGTAATTCAATTACTTTGTTTACCCACCCTTTTCTCATCGATGTATCATTTTTCTCAAATCACTGTTACAACGGTGATCTGATTTTATTTATTTATTTCCAAAAAAACACAGTAGTAACACATTTAATCATTTGCACTAGGAAGGAATGCTGGATGTAATAAAAACATTAAAAGCGTGGTACATGCCATTCATATTATATATAATATTTTGAGTTGGTTTTTTTTTTTTTTTGAGACCTGCCGGCGTTGATTAAAGAAGAACGGGGAATGTCACCGGGTGGAGGCGCATTAGCTGAATCGGAGCACTCGTGTGGGAATGGTACACCTTATTGCCGCCGCTGCATCATTAACCCTTGGGGAATGTAATTATTGAGACCTGGACGGCGTCGAACAACAAGTAACGAGTATACTCCCCCGTGCGGAGGCTCAGTAGCTATAGAATGGGGGGCACTCGTTGTTGTAATTGTGCACCTGTTGCCGCCGCAAAATTGCTATTGTATTAATTAAATTCTTGGAATAGATAATTCTTAGGACCTGGCCGGCATATAGTCCCGTATAGAGGAACAGGTATAGTCTCCCGTGCGGAGGCTCAGTTGCTATGGAATGGGGGGCACTCGTTGTCGTTATTGTGCACGTTATTGCGCCCTAATCTATCAAGGAGATCTCTGGAAATTTTTTTTTTGAGACCTGGCCGGCGTTGATTTAAGAAGAACGCGGAGTGTCACCCGGCGGAGGCGCATTAGCTGAATCGGAAGCACTCGTTGTGGTAATGGTACACCTTATCGCCGCCGCTGCTTCATTAATCCTTGGGGAATGTAATTATTGAGACCTGGACGGCGTCGAACAACAAGTAACGAGTATACTCCCCCGTGCGGAGGCTCAGTAGCTATTGAATGGGGGGGTACTCGTTGTCGTTATTGTGCACGTTATTGCATCCTAATCTATCAAGGGGATCTCTGGAATTTTTTCTGTTGTCGATCCACACTTGGCCGTGAGGTGACAGTGCAAATAGAACGGCCACCGTGCTCGTTCAGTGATCCGGCACATTAGTTGAGGACGATATTTTTTGATTTTCACGGCCGGTATTCTGACCGTCAAGGTCTACTAGTGATCACCAAGAGAATAGGTTGCTCGACTACTCATTGCAAGATTATTTCCACGATTTTCCAAACAACAACTAATTCAGTAAAATTTACTAAATTAGTTGTTGTTTGGAAATTTAATTAATTTTTAATTTTAATTAATTAATTTTAATGAATTAAATTAATTAATTTTGAAATTTAATTTTACTTTTGTTATAACATTTTTTGTCCTAATAAAGTTACGTTCTTTTTGACTGCTTTCGTTAATACCTACGGAGTTAATTGAAAACGCTCACCATCCTCAAACAAACAGCGAGTCATTCTCTTGGTGAGATGGCTTTTCTCCAGCGTGTGGCTTGCTTTTCGAGATGAACTTCCAATTTGCTCAGCAATAAGTTGAACGAATTTTCTGACATTCTGAAGTATTCAAAAAATTTTGCTCCATCAACTATTAATTCCTTATATATAACGTCGCAAATTCCCCTTCCGCCCCTCTCTTTTTCCATGCTTGGTGGACCTTAACTGAATCGGAAGCCCTCGTTATGGTAATGGTGCACCTTATTGCCGCCGCTGAAGAAGAAGAAAACATGTTTATTTTACAAATTCATCAATTACATTGATTTTTCATAAATTTAATCTACCTTAAAACAAAACATGGTAGGCTGTGGACGTGTCGTCCGTCTGCCGGGTTGACTGGAATTTCCACCACATCACAATTACAAACATACAACACAATAATTTTCTCTTCAAATGCCACTTTTAAACTCTAACTATCTCTACACAGATATCCCCCATAAGCATCCTTATCATTCAACTATTTACACCCTTGTAGTCACCAATTGAACTCTGCCACCAATGCAGTGCGATATCTCCAGGCATGGTATGCGAATCTCGCCACGTCGACCCACCTTTCTCTGGAGTCCAAAAGGGATACTGTCTCGTTCATCAATCGGGTTTCATCTTTTGTTTCCAGGGGCTTTGTTATTTCTGTTCATAAAGAAGGTATTCGTCGAATCTTGTTGGAGAGTGTAAGGAGATACGGTAAAAAGGAAAAGATGTGTGCCTTCAAGTGAAGTGAAGTGATTAACAAAATACATATTATTTATTAAGGTCAATAAATAAAATACCGTCGTCCTCGCAAGCGACCAAAGTGTCGGCGAGTTCTTCCAATCGAATTCTCTCTTCATCCACTTCCATGACGCATTCGAGGGCCGTTTTGTCCGACGCGGGCATTTCTCTCGTCAAATGGAAAATGTCTATGTGCTCAGAAATGGGAACTTCACGGTTTCCAAGGACCGATAACAACGTGGATTTTCCTGCAAATGGAAAAAAATGTATCTACCGACGTAAAGAAAAAGACGAAATGTAGATTATCGCGATTATTAGAAATAGCTCCGCAAGAACTTTGTTTAGTAGCAAGGGAAGGAGTTGTAGTTTGTTGCAGGTATGCGAGAAAGCGCTGAGAACCGTCATCACCACTCACATGAAACATTTAGGTTAGAACAGGTACTGACCAACTAAACATAAGTTAACTATACAATCGGTTAGTCACCAATAAATCGAAAATTGTGTTCAAAAAACTATAATCAAATCATATGTTTAGTTAATTGATTAATTACTTTATACTCAATTTGTTGAGGCCGCTACATTGAATAACCCCAAACCTCACTGTGACCCACCTACAGGAATAAAAGAGTTATGTAGTTATAAAATGGCATTTAAATGTTGAACGTTGATTAATTTAGTTATTATAATTTACTTGTACTTGCGTCTTTCCCCGAATGTCTTCTTTGTTTTTCTTTCATACAAAAATCGAATGAAAAATTGTGTACTTTTTTGGGATATCCGTCGGTTTAGGGCCTTCCCTTAAGTGAGACGAGACCCTTTACGTTAATTATATTTTATTTATAAGTAATATGGGCTAGCCCGATACACAACGAAGATTAATTTATCGAAGTAATAATTTATTCACCAAGCTCTACAGAATCACTTAAATTCCAATTATGAGCTCACACGTGTACGCATTTCAGGAACAATGTATCAAAATTGATTCCTAAACGAGAGTTGCTTTCTATTTTATTTATTATTTTCAATAAAAGAGATGGCTTATATAGTGACTGAGTTCTTTCGTGGTGAAACCATATTTTACAGTATTTTGTCTAAAATTATTGACAATAGTCGTTTGTAATTGCACCCTTGTGGAGAATTTTTGTACGTCCAACACAAACTAGTCTTCCTTTACGTCTTCCCTCCTTCATCACGTCTCCTTTTGGGCTTGTTCTCACCGACGGACGTCCCACATTTAGGCCTCTAGTCAAACCAAACTACTTTTCCATAAATACATGTTCACCCGTTAACGACCATATTGTATTCGCTTACCAGTTATTTAAACCCGATTCGATTTTAAGTTAATTCAACATTGTAAGTTAATTAAGTGCGTGTGAGCTCGCGTAGTTTGTAAGCAGAGTTTTATTGTTTTAATGGAGCAAATGAGGAAACTGGAAACTAAATTGTGATTGATGTAGCCTTAAAACGCCTTTCCATCGCAAAACAAAATAAAAAAAATCTTAATTGAAGGAATAATATAATGGACTGCTTTTTTGATGATTAATAAAATGAAATTTTGTTATTCAGCGTTGATTTCTAGCCTGTTACACTAATGAAAAGGCGAGGAAGTAAGGAAATTGGGTGGAGGCTTGACCTTGACTCCTCGCCCACTTCCTATTCCTCATTTATTTATTTATGTAACACGGACTTCACAGCCCAATATAATAATAAGGATATTTAACAAGTAGATCATGATAGCAACAACAGACAGAAAACACAGTAAACAATAATATAACAATCTCATTGACCAAGAGGCTCAGCCATAAATCGTTTTAAGAGGTATTGAAAATGTCCAAGTTGAGGCGGTTCCACTCATCCTGGCAGCGATTTAAACAAGAGAACGATGAGCCTCATCTGACCATTAGGTATGTCCAATGGGTGTCCACGAATCGTCGAGCAAAAAGGGACTTATCGTCAGGTGCTGAACTTCTGGACTGTTAATATTCAGCTTAACGGCTTACTACCAGAATGTGAGAGGATTGAGGACCATGTGAGGAAGAGAGTCCGTCTTACCTAGCAAGGAGTGGTGTGGTGGGCGAGCGCTTTCGACGTGAAGACGTCATTGTCAAGCCAACTAATCAATTAATAATAAAATAAATTAAAAAACGCTGCAAATTCTTACACAGGGGTTGGTTCTTCCTCGGACCAGACGCATGGAGACTCATTTCTTCAACATGGGGAAAATGGAAACTGTGGGTGTGGCGGGTCCCAGACCCATTCCAATCGATTGAGGGTCCACAATTTAGTGGAAAATGGTAACCCACACGCCTAGGTTACAGCAATCTCGAAAACACACATTCGAAAAGGGTATATAGGCACTCATTTTGACCCACAACCTCACTCAGCGCCAATCGTTCCGGGACCCGTCTCATTGGAATCAGCGTCCAAAATTTAGTGGAAAATCATACCGTACACGCCTGGGTAGCAGAAAACTCAAAAACACATATTCTAACATGGAGAAATGGGGAAAACAGTATGTGTGGTGGGTCCCGGACCTATTTCAATCGATCCAGGGTCCAGAATTTAGTGAAAAATGATACCCCACACGCCTAGGTACCAGTAATCTAGAAAACACATATTCAAAATGGGTGATATATACCAAATTTGACCCATAACTTTTTCCAGTGGGGGCCAATCGTTCTGGGACCCACTTCATTGGATTCAGCGTCCAAGATTTAGTGAAAACTGATACCCTACTCGCCTAGATCGCCCAAAATCTAGAAAATCCATTATTCAAAAAACCCGAGGTGGAGACCAGGGTCAGAGAAGGTGGAGGAGACCAGGACAAGAGTAGGCGGAGGCAAGGTGGAGACCAGGGCGAGAGAAGGCGGAGGTGAGGTGTAGGAGACCTGGACGAGAGAAGGCGGAGGTGAAGTGTAGGAGACCAGGACGAGAGAAGCCGGAGGTGAGGTAGAGGAGACCAGGATGAGAGTAGGCGGAGACCAGGGCGAGAGAAGGCGGAGGTGAGGTGGAGGAGACCAGGACGAGAGCAGGCGGTGGCGAAGCGTAGACCAGGGCGAGAGAAGGCGGAGTTGAGGTGGAGACCAGGACGAGAGAAGGTGGAGGCAAGGTAGAGACCAGGGTGAGGTGGAGGAGACCAGGACGAGAGTAGGCGGGGGCGAGGAGGAGACCAGGATGGTAGAAGGCGGAGACCAAGACGAGAGTAGGCGGGGGCGAGGAGGAGACCAGGATGATAGAAGGCGGAGACCAGGACGAGAGAAGCCGGAGGTGAGGTGGAGGAGACCAAAACGAGAGTAGGCGGAGGCGAGGCGGAGACCAGGGCGAGAGAAGGCGGAGGCATGGTGGAGACCAGGACCATAGAAGGCGGAGGCGAGGCGGAAACCAGGACGAGAGAAGCCGGAGGTGAAGTGTAGGAGACCAGGACGAGAAAAGCTGGAGGAGACCAGGATGAGAGTAGGCGGGGGCGAGGAGGAGACCAGGATGATAGAAGGCGGAGGCGAGGCGGAGACCAGGGCGAGAGAAGGCGGAGGTGAGGTGGAAGAGACCAGGACGATAGACGGCGGAGGCGAGGCGGAGACCAGGACGAGAGAAGGCGGAGGCAAGGCGGAGACCAGGGCGTACCCCACACCCGAAAACACATATTCAAGACACTGCAAATTCTTACACAGGGGTTGGTTATTCGTCAGACCAGGCGCAAGTAGACTCATTTCTTCAACATGGGGGAAATGGGGATAACGGTGGGTGCGGCGGGTCCTAGACCCATTCCAATCGATTCAGTGTCCATGATTTAGTGCAAGGCCTCTCACCGAAAATTCAGTAATTTGGACATTCAGAATCAGTTGGACCTCCGTCTCATCGAACCCCAACTATTCGCGACGTTTTCAACGGCAACTCAAATTCATCTAGCCGGAGAAAAACGTTCAATCCCTACCGCGAGGAATCTTCCGGAGCACCCTCCTAGGAACGTCTAGAGACCGCGAACAGGACACCGCCTTATCTACCGCCCACATCCGCTGCCCGACGACGCTGCAAGCTTTGAAACCTATCTTTTTCTCTCCGTAATACTTAATCTAGACTAAGACATCTTATTCTTCATTTCAAAATCTTTGTGTCATTTTGTTTTGCATTTCTCTCCAAAGTTGGCCCGTTTTGAAATCGATCAAAATTCCCAAATTATATTTCGGTATCTCGGAGAGTGGTCATCACTGGCAGCAGAACCCTTTGGGGTCGCTTGGTACAACGTTTCAAAGAGGGGGGCGACCTTAAGGTCGCTCAATTTGAAAAAAAATGCGGGATCGGAGTTGGGGTTGGCAATTCAGTCTGCTCCCAGCTCCCTGATTCCGTGGGCCGTGCCCGCCATTACTTGAAAGAGATCGGTGGATGTCCCGGGTGGGGCCGTCGGGTGGGACGTGAGTAACCACTCTCCTCTAATACCTAATATAATCTAGATCAGCCTGCCCAGCAGGTGGGCGTGTAATTATATTTCGGTATCTCGGAGAGTGGTCATCACTGGCAGCTGTTGAAAGACTGAGTCCACCGAGGGGAAAAAAGGGGGCGGGCGGAGCCCGAAATAACGGAGCACAAAAAAGCTATGTGGGGTTGGCATAAAGCAAAACGGCCTTCAGATGTGCAGGAAGGGCCGTAGCAATAGCTACCCAGGAAGAAAAAGAAATATACTTGATGTGGAAGAAACATATATAGTGAATGGTTTTGATGCCAAGGCGGTCGTACCCGCCGACTGACGGAAAGTACAAAGACGGAATTAAGACAGAATTACGTGTATGCGCAATGCGCTGAAAACTGAAATTGAAGTGAATTTGGAAATCGGAGTGAAATTGAAAAATTGTTGAAATGGAATTGCAGTTGAAATGACGCTAAAAATGAAAAAAAAAAATGAAAAAATGAAATGAATGCGCGTTGTTGACGTTAAAAATGAAACTGAATAAATCAAAGGCCGGAGGGCGAGTCGATGAGGTGCCGCCGAACCACCGCATCTGCGAAGTCCTCCTGAAACGAAAGTGGCCGATTATAAACTTGCGCAAACATATGTGAACGAGGTGACCAACCGGCCGCCTGGAAAATGGCATCCAACGGAACGCCTCCACGCGCCGCCGCCGATACGGAGGCGTGACGAGTGGAGTGAGCCGAAAAAATGGACGTGTCGACCCCCGCCCCGGCCATAATAGACTTCACCCATCGACTAATGGTGGCCGTTGAGGCCGGCGAAAAAGGACGGGTAGTGGTCAGGAGGAGTGAGTCGTGACGGGTGTCCTGCGTGCAGGCCAAATAGGCCCGAAGGCAGGAGGGCACGCAAAGGGCCGGATCCCTGGGTGTATGGGTGGATCAATTTTTGAGATGGGAGGTGCATGTGGACCACCTTACCGCAAGAGTGAGAAAATTGATCTATGTTTTTGCCAGATTGAGATGCTGCTTAAGTCCCGACATAATGAAATCTGTATATTTTGCTCTATGTCAGTCGGTTTTGCAATATGGAATCGTGGGTTGGGGTTCTGCGTCAAAAACTACCCTCCAGCCACTCATTAGAGCCCAAAAAGCTATTCTGCGGGTTATGGACCAAAAACCTTTTTTCGAGCATACGGCTCCCATATTACCGACCATTTCACCAGCATATTATGCCTGAAAATTAAAACTAACAAAGTCCTTACAAATATGTACAAAAATATACAGAAAACTAAAATAGATTACGGAAAATTAGTAGAGAAACTTAAAGAAGAAAACTGGATAAGGGTTTATGGGGAACAGTGTACGGATGCAGCTGCACTTGGATTCCATGAAACTTTAGCAAACCACATGGATGCTTGTATGATGATAGATATTATACCCAAGAAGTGGGTACCATTAAAACCCTGGATAACGGCTGGTTTGATGAAAAGTGTTAGAAAAAAGGAAGAGCTGTACCGAAGGCTTGGGAAATCGCCGTTCGACGTCAATTTGAGGGATAAATATAGGAAATATAAGAATAAATTAACGGACATAATCCGAGCTGCCAAGGACTCTTACTATTCTTGGAAATTATAGGAGGCAGGAAATAATGTTCGAGTGACTTGGAAAGTGATAAATGAAGTGACAGGTAGGAAGAGAAAAGGCACTGAAATTAACTGTATTAAAACAGGTGATCAAATTCTAGCAATGGATAGAGAGGGCAAGGAAATCACAAATACATTCAATAAGCATTTCGCAACAATTGGCTCTAAACTAGCAGATAAGTCAGTCATAAACGAGAATCCGGTTATACCCAGGGGTGACCCTTCCATTCCTTTCTGGATGGTAACTGAAGGAATGATTTAAAAAATTATAGCGGGACTGAGGGGAGGGTCGAGCCCAGGTTTTGATTGTGTATCTGTCGAGACAATCAAAAAGATCAGGAGTTTTATAATAAAACCATTAACCTATTTGATCAATCTTAGCTGCGCGACTTCTGAATTTCCGCAAATCTATAAAGAAGCCGTAATAGCGCCGATTCATAAGTCCGGCGACCCTCAAATAGTAAGCAATTATAGACCCATATCTCTGTTATCAAATGTAGCTAAAATAATAGAAAAAGCAGTAAAACTGTATCTGGTAGAATATTTGAGAAATTGCGGTTTAATAAGTAAATATCAATTTGGCTTTCAACCAGGAAAAAGTACCCTAGACGCAGTATTATGCATGAACGAGAACATTACGCTGGCATTGGATGAAGGGAAAAAAGTAATGGTAGTATATAAAGACATGACCAAAGCTTTCGACACCATCCCCCATTCCAGTCTCATAGAAACAATGGTTATGATGAACTTTAATCCAAATTTTATAAGATGGACAAGAAGCTATTTGGCAAATAGACAACAAAAAGTTAAGATTGGTGATTGCTTGAGTGACCAGTGTTCATCTTGTTTCTCGGTTCCCCAGGGTACTGTTTTGTCACCTTTGTACTATATAATTTATAGCAACGGCATATTTTCAATTGATATTGATGGGAAAATAATAGGATTTGCCGATGACTCAGCTATGGTAGTAATAGGGGACTCTTGGGAGGAAGTAAAGCTGAAAACTGAACGAAATCTCATCAAAGTGAATCAATGGTTAAAAATCAATAATCTGAAACTAAATTACAATAAAACTAACTTTATGACTTTCGCTTTCAAATCCTCTATGATCCCTAAGGTGGGTCAGATAACATGCCATTATTCAGACGCATGTCAAAGCGGGTGTAGTTGTCCGAATATCAGACAGGTGCAAGAGGTAAAATATTTAGGGGTAAAAATTGATCAGTGCCTAGGATGGGAGGTTCACATAAGGGAGCTGACAATGAAACTTAGGAAACTAATACCTCTGTGTCGCGAAGTTCGTAACTTCATGACAATGAAAATTAAAAGACAGTTTTATCATGCCATGGTACAGTCCCTATTGATATATGCAATACCGACTTGGGGAGCTACGCACAAAACAAAACTTCGACCCCTTCTTATCGCTCAAAAAACACTAATCAAGATCTTACTGAAAAAACCAATTGGGTACTCCACAGAGAAATTGTTTCAGGACTTTTCAGTATTAGATTTATTTAACGTTATAGACAAAACCACTATTGTTTATACATATAAAAAATATTTAGAAGGAAAGATTAAGAGGGTTGAGTTAGGCACGAGGAGCTCAGAAAAAATAACCTTGAAGGCAATTAGAGTTAGAACGACGGCTGCCCAAAGGTTTTACCTGTGTGTCTCTTTTCAACAACCTACCTCAGGGAATTATTCAGGCTAAATCGGAAACTTCACTGAATGTATTTAAGCAGAAAATAAAAGAACATTTTTTGAGTAAAATTAGATGAACTTGTGAAGGAAGAGTACTAATATGAATTAGTCTGTAAAGTTAAAATTACTTACTAAATTAATATAATTTAGAAGCGCATTTTTTAGTTTTAGTTATGAGATGGAAAATTTACTTTCACGATTGGAGACGCTCCAGTTCCCGGCACAAGTCTTCTTATTGGGAACTGTAGCTTTTTGTCATTACATAATTGAAATGTACTTATTGTAATACCTAATAAAAAAAATTAAAAAAAATATATATTTATCAAATGGGGAATTTGTTCAGTAAGCCAATTGTTCATAAAATCGGCCATTCTGCAAATTAAAAAGGAAAATAAAATTATAATGATTGGTCATGATGTACACACTAGGGCAAAAAAGGACCTCAGGTGTATAATTCCAAAGGGAACAACTTCTTTTTTCCAAAACCAATATTTTTATATAGGAGTGAAATTTTTCAACTCACTCCCTGTAGATGTCAAAGTGGCTTGTAATCAGGCAAATTGGAAATCAATAGTAACCAGGCATCTTTTGAAGGAAAAAATTACTTTAATTTAATAATCCATAATGTAATTCTGTTCTTTGTTATGTTTTTCTTTGTACTGCTTCCATGAGACAATGTCGTCTCCCTTATGCTGTTTTAACTACACCCGCTCTACATAGTTCACAGTACTTGCTTATGTTTTTCCCCTAGATTTGACTCCTCTCCCTGTGCACGGTTCGCCATACAGGGGGAGTACCTTCCAGATTAGTGATGTTTTTTGTTATATTTTATTTGAGTAGTCCTTTTATTTTTATTTGAGTATTTATCTCTTGTGTGTTTATTGTGGAAGGAAATAAATAAATAAATAAAAGATCCTGAGGAAGGAAGGGAAGAACAATGGCCGGGGCAGGAGCCGACCGTCTAGTAGTTTTGAGGAAGGCCGGGACGAAAATAGTGCACCCCCGCTCTGAGAAGACGATATGCTGCCGTTTAACGGCAGCAATTGTCTGGAGGCGCTGCCCGGAGGCTAACAGCAACAGCGTGGCCAGCTTCTTGGTTAAGAACGAGCGCCGGCTGTCCGTGGCGGCCGAGAGGAAAGTAAGGACCACTGCTGGATCCCAGGAGGTCCGATATTTTGCCGAAGACGGCCTGCGGCGGAAGGCCGCTTTCATAAAACGGCGCACGTCCGGGTGGGCCCCCACCTCGGAATGTGACAGAAGGGAAACAGCCGACCTGTAAGTATTGAGGGAACTATACCCCACCCCCGTGGAAACAAGAATATGCTGAAGAAAAGATAAGAGCGAGAACGGCGTGACGACCGTCGGGTTCCAGGATCTGTCAGCCGTGAACGAAAGCCACTTCGTAAGGGCCGAGTGATACTGGCGACGGGTACTCTCCGCTAGGGAGTGGAGGAGTGTGAGGACGACCTCCGTCGGATAACCCCTGGCCGCAAAACATCGCCGGAGTAAATCGCCAGAGTCAAGCGGAGGCTGTTGGCAGACGGATGGGGGCGGCTGCTGAAAGGTGAAAAAAGGAGATTAACATCGGGCCCGAGTGTTATAACATCAGAGATACGCATGCTTAGGCTAAGTGGAAACCACGGCTGTGACGGCCAAAGTGGGAGCACTAGAATGCCCGTGGCCCCGCCCGACATCATCTTGTGGAGCGCCCTAGAAATGAGGGAAAAGGGAGGGAAAGCGTAAAAAAAATACTGTGACCAGTCACAGGTAAACGCATCCACTCCCGCCGCCCCGTCGTCAGGGAACCATGAGAAAAAGACGTCACAGAGGTGGAGCGCTGAGGAGGCAAAGAGGTCAATATCAGGGGTTCCAAACCGCTGCACAGCGGTACGAAAAAAGTTTGGATTTAAACCCCACTCTTCAGTGTCAAGGGGACGACGGGATTCACGGTCGGCAACGTAATTATCCGCCGTGTGGACATAGGAGGCAAACAGAAAGAGGTTGCGCTGCTCGCAAAAATCCCATATTAGTCTGGCAATCGCTTGAAAACGGGGGAATCGGACACTCCCCCCCTTGTTGACAACGGCGATGACCGTGGTGTTGTCCAGACGGAGCAAGATAGAAGACGAGCTCCAAGCACTGGCAAAGGCCTGTAGCGCATGAAAAGCCACCTTCAGCTCTAAGAGGTTAATGTGGTCCGTTTTTTCCGAGCCAGACCACCACCCGTGGGCCGTGTGGGAATGGGAGTAACCGCCCCATCCCGTTAGGGAGGCGTCGGAAAAATTATGTGATCATAAGTATCGGAGAGAATAGGGACCGGGGGACCTCGGAGGGCAGAAACCCACCACTCGAGGTCCACGACCGCGTCACTCGAAAGCACGAGATTAGCCTCGTAGTCATCGGGAAAAAGCTGGAGGGACAAAAACCGCTCCCGCTCGAGTAGACGAAGATGGGTGTGGCCGTATCGGCGACCAACTTGCCGATGAGGACTGAGAGCGCGCGGATAGAGATGTGTCCAAGACAAGTTTCATCGCATTTTCAATGAGAGAAGCGGAGGTTCCCAATATTGGGAGCATAAAGTGCCACGGAGCAGAATGCGATCACTCAGAACTTTGCCTTTGCCCGACGATCACGCAGGTATCTTCGACTCGATATTTGGGGGTGGATGTCGATCAATGTCTTCGTTGGGACCAGCATCTGAAGAACCTAACATCGAAGATGAGAAAATTGGTGTATGTGTGTCGGGAAGTAAGGAATTTTTTGTCAAACGAGGTGCGGAAGATGTTATATTTTGCGCTTGTCCAGTCTCGGATGATTTACGGTGTGTCGGGATGGGGAGGCTGCGGAGATGGTCTACTCGACGCAGTGTACCTCGCGCAAAAACTTCTCATCAAAGTCCTGCTGAAGAAGCCAACTCGGTACTCAACAGCAGCTCTCTTCGAAGAATTCAAGGTGATGAAGTTCAGAGATCTCCGAGACACAGCCACCATCATAAAAACTTTCAGGGATGCTCAGAGAAATGAGCTGCAATTCCTGGAAGAAGGATGCACCAGAATACGGGAACAACACCTACTAAAAATCCCTTTTCGGAAAATCTTACACGGTCAACAGGCATATGACTACAGAGGTGCCAAATTGTTTAACGCTCTGCCATACAACATTAGAACGATAGGCAAACTTGAATCCTTCAAAAAGGAGCTCAAGGCCTATGTAGGAATAAAGAACAAATCATAGGTCATTCCAGTGGTTTCAATCGTTCACCACGTGTACATTAAGTAAATATTATTACCCTTCATGAATTTTCCGAGTACCTAGGCATAATGTTGTAACCCGCCGTTTCACCTAACGGGCTAGGGATCCAGAAATAGACCCTAGGCGAATAAATTAGTGGGAGACTAAAGACTTTCACTTACCGTTCGGAATGTCGGAGACGGTCGGTCATAGACTCCCAGTACACCTGAATTGACTAAGCTCTGAGGAATGGGGTTTCGTAAGTGAAAGGCAAGAGTTCAATATTGGTTTATAATACGCAATTGTTCGAAATATAAAATATGGAATGTCTCGGCCGAGAAGGATACTGACTATGGCTTAATTTAATTAGTGAGTAGGTAGACTGTGAAGGGCTGAAGGCCAATGAATTTACGTGGTAGCTGAAGGCTCAGGAGTGTTTGATTTAGAATAACGGAAAAATACAGTTGTTTTGCTAATGTTCTCCCCTAACTCCCTTTGCTTTTCTACAACAGACAAGATACTCAATACTACGGTTACAAGTTACAATTTCTCTGATCAGCTTTCTAATGACTACGCGTCAGGGCTTGGGCCAGATTTAAGGAGTCGACTTTCGCGTTGCTAGGGTACGAGACAGAATTATTTCGCCACTTACGTGCACCAACGCCTTTGGATGGAGACAACAGGGTGATGTGTTCTTCGCTGCTCGGCTTCGGTCAGGGGAACGCCGTCCAGGTCGGAGGAGGCGAGGCTCTTTCCAACGGAGGTCCGACGACTGGCGGTGCGTGGAAAACCCAGACTATTGGCCGTCGGTCGGGCGCGAACGAATCAACACTCGGGTCCGACGGGGGATTTTCAGTTCGTAATAGGGGTCCACTGTTACGGGATAGGAATTGGCTGATCTCCCAATTCCCGAGTTCTCACCCTGAAGGAACCACGATGCAATCGTTCCTTCAGGTCACTTTCACTTCACTTCGATGTCCCGGTTCACTTCGCCTCGATGTTCCGGTTCACTTCGCTTCGATGTTCCGGTTCACTCGGATGTCCCGGTTCACTTCGATGTTCCGGGTCACTTGGATGTCCCGGTTCACTTCGATGTTCCGGGTCACTTGGATGTCCCGGTTCACTTCGATGTTCCGGGTCACTTGGATGTTCCGGTTCACTTCGATGTCCCGGGTCACTTGGATGTCCCGGTTCACTTCGATGTTCCGGGTCACTTGGATGTTCCGGTTCACTTCGATGTCCCGGGTCACTTGGATGTTCCGGTTCACTTCGCTTCAATGTCCCGGTTCACTTCGCCTCGATGTTCCGGGTCACTTCGATGTCCCGGTTCACTTTACTTCGATGTCCCGGTTCACTTCACTCCGTTCGCAAACAGAGATTTCTACCTTCCTTCTCGTGAGTTCGGATACGACTGGGGATTGCTCGTTCTCTCCGTCCGCTCGTCACGTCGCCTTCCCCTTCTACGCCTCCCTGGGTGTCTTGCGCCGCCCATCGCCTACCCAATCCAAAGAGGGCACGCCTTCCGCCCAGCTGGAGTTAGGCGTTTGGAGGGGAGAGGGGTCGTTCCGTCCCCCGCCGCCGAGGTTTCTTGGCGGGGCGCTTGAAATTTGCCGCCCCGTTACACCCCTCCGATCTTCGGAGGCCGAGGTCTACCTCGGCAATTTTCCTTCCGGTGGGGGTGACTGGTGCGATGGGCATGGCGTCAGGTCGTTTTGCTGCTATCCACGCTTGCTCGTACCGCCAGCGTCTGCAAGCGGCACAGGTTGGTGGGCGGTCCGTCTGGTGTTCGGCGATGGAGCAGGGCTTCGGGTAGGCGGGATCCGTGGGTTGTAGGTTCCGGCACTTCCTCACCAGCCGATTCCACATCACTTTGCAGCCACCGCAGCGGTAGGTTGTCGGCGGGTGTTGTCGCTTCGTGCAAATACAGCACAGGACGCTCCCATTCGTCGAGGGTACGCTGGCGCGGATGTCCCAAGGTGGTATGTTGGATGGGTCGGCAGGGGCCACGGGTGAACTAGCGCCAGCATTCCCATCAGCTAGGACGACCCTCACCGGCCGAGGGGTGGAGGCCCGGGAGGAGCCGGAACGCGGTTGCCCTGGGGTGGTGTCTGATTCCCGTGCGGTTTCTTCAGATGACGAGGAGTCCGAGGACGAAGTCGACGAGTCGGCAATACTCGGCTCGGCCGCGGCGGGCGCTGTGAATGCAGGGGCGGGGTATCCGTCCACGTTGCTGTCAGGTCGTGGTGTCGACGATCCTCGAGGGGTGGCGCGGTGCGTGCTCGACCCGAATGAGTCGTTGAGGTGGGTCATGGCTTGCAGCCGTTGTTCCATCATTATCACTCGGCAACGCAGGGACTCGACCTCCACCGACCCACCACTCGATCTTGATCTCATGTCCACCCCCGAGTCGCCAACGTTCAAGCTTTCCCCAAGCTCGCCTAGGCAGCGCAGCAGGATCCGCCTCTGTGTTGGCATCCTGTCGCAGGCCGCGACCAGCTTGCCCAGCCCCATGATGACCGTGGAGGTGACGGCCAGCCACTCCGTGCTTCCGGGCTCCAAGTCCGTGCTGCTCACCGACGATGGTACCCGCGGTCGAGGTAGCGCCATAGTCTTCTGGTGTCGTTCGCTGATCTCCTATTTTCCCACTATACCCTGAAACAGACAAACCGGCCTTTCTGTTAGTCTCCTCTCACGCTCTGACTCACCCGTTGTACGTCAGTCACTGGCTCAGGTATCATGCAGACAACCTCCCTCTCTGCACAGAGCCAGACGCTGAACAACAATCCTAGATTTTAGCTACCATTCCAAGGGAAAACAAAGGAAAAGAGGGGAGTGGCAAGGCAGTCCTGTCCCGACCCATGAGGTACGGTCATTAATCAAACAAGGCAAGTACTGGTGTCGTGCATTTTACTCTACAGGTAAGACATTCCCTATTCTACTTCACAAATTACGAGTATACCCCAAAACTTGAAAAATTATTATTATTTTTTTTTTTTTTTTTTTTTTTTTTTTTTTTTTTTTTTTTTTTTTTTTTTTTTTTTTTTTTTTAATTGCTTCATCCCGTTCGAGGTGTTGATATCTTTCCCGCGTGGAGCTGCGCGTAGTCGATCGTTTTGCGCCTTGGTCTTAGCCCGTATGGACTGGACGCTGTCCTAATTGGGATCGGGATTCGGCTGGAGGATCTTCCAGGGCCCTGGGCCCCAGGTTCAGGATCTTCTTCGGTCCGTACTGGTTCCGGCCATTCCAGAGGGTCCGACGACCACGTCCCTCCACTATCTTCGCTAGGTGGAGGGGCAGGGCTCTCGGGTGGGCGCGACTCCTCCGCTACGTCGGGGGTGACGGCGTCGTCTGGCACGCTGTTGAGAAACGCTGGCTTGAGCCTGCTGAGGTGGTAACGCGTGGTCTTCCCCAGGACATCCTGGACCTCGTAATTGACATCGGTCAATTTGCGGGTCACACGGAGCGGTCCTTTCCAGGGGCTCCAGAACTTCTTCACTGTACCTGGTGGGGCGACGAGCTGCTGGGCATACACTTGTTGGCCTATCTGGAACTCCCGAGAGTGGCGCCGCTTGTTGATTGCCTGCTCGCGGGTGTGCCAAGCGCGCCTCAACTGTCGCTCGGCTTCCAAGCGGACCCGCACCATTTCCTGGTGTTGATCTTTTAAGGGCGATGTTGCTTCCCGTTTCATGCCGATTTCGGCTAGGTGCGGCATTCTCAGCTCTCGTCCGAAAACCAGGTAATTTGGCGAGTAGCCTGTACTACAGTGGGGAAGGCTGCGGTAGGCAGCTAGTGCCAAAGGCAAGGCGGCTTCCCAGTCCCGGGTGTTTCGTTTCAGTTTCGCTACCAGGTTTGCCAGAGTGCGATGGAATCGCTCACATACCCCGTTGGCCTGTGGGTGGTAAGCGGAGGTGTGGACGTGGCGTATCTCCCAGGTATCGCAGAGCTCCTTGACGACCCCCGAGATGAAGGCGGCGCCTCGGTCGGAGACGAGCCTCTCGGGTGCACCATGGGTTGGTAGGTACTTCGTGGTCAATACGCGAGCGGTTGTTACTGCTGTGCAATCTGTGGTGACATAAGCTTCTGCGTACTTAGAGAACTGATCGATTACCGTCAGGATGTATTTGGTACCCCCTCGACCAGGTAGAGGCCCAACAAAGTCAATACCGACGATTTGACCAATTCGGGTCGGTATCTCGGGTTTCTGGATTGGTGGTGTCAAATTTGGGGGAGTGTTCCTCTCCTGGCACTCCTGGCATTTCTGGACGAACTCTCGGATGTCACGTACCATCTTCTTCCAGTACCCGTACCGCCTGGCGACACGGGTAGTTGTTTCTATGCCAGGGTGCCCGGCCCACTGATTTTGATGACAATTGGTCAGGAACCAGCGCCGCATGGTGGATGGGATCAGTGGCACCGTGATCCGCTGGCCATCCACATCGACCTCCTTCTTCCAGACTCCTTCCTCCTTCTTTAGTTGATACTTCTCTGGATCGGCCGTCAGGGTGGAGATCCAGGTGTCCAAGGATTGGGCCGCCATCAGAAGTTCCTTCGGCATGCTTAGTGTGATGGCGCCAACGGGAACACGACTCAGGCCGTCGACATGAGCCATCTGCGATCCGGGGCGGTACTGCGCTTCATACTCGTACTCCGTCAGCCGGAGGATCCATCGTCCAATGCGCGAAGTTGGATCGCGTAGATTCATGGCTGACGTGAGTGCTGCGTGGTCGGTCCTCAGGACGAACTTCTTCCCGAGCAGGAATTGCTGGAAATGCGTCACGCCCCAGACTACAGCAAGGAGCTCACGCTCGGTGGTGGAGTATCGTGTCTCAGCATCGTTGAGGGCGCGACTCGCGTAAGCGACCGGTCGCTCCTGCCCTTGATGTTCCTGGGCTAGTACTGCTCCCATAGCGGTTCCTGAGGCGTCCGTGGACAGGATGAATGGCTTGTCAAAGTCCGGATAGGCGAGCACGGGTTGGGTCATGAGCGCTTGCTTGAGTTGGTCGAACGCGCTCTGCTGCTCTTCACCCCAGCTGTACTCCCGGTTTTTCCTCAAGAGTTTGGTGAGAGGGGCGCTCATTGCCGAGTAGTGCTCGATGAAACGGCGGTAAAAACCGGCCAGTCCCAAGAAGGATCGGAGCTCACGAACGCTTGTCGGCGGAGGGTATTCTCCTATGGCTTTGACCTTTTCCGACTCCATCTCGATTCCTTCTGACGTGATAACATGGCCTAGGAAGTTGACGCGAGACTTCAGGAACGAGCACTTCTTGAGATTAAGGCGGAATCCAGTCGCTTCAAATCTCTCCAGAACGGCTCGCAATATGTTAACATGCGACTGCAGATCCTCAGTGAAGATGATGACGTCGTCGAGGTATATTAGACAACCGTCACCCAGCAGTCCGTCGAGTACGTCATTCATGGCGGCTTGGAAGGTTGCCGGGGCATTTTTAAGCCCGAAGGGCATGCGCACATACTCGAAATGACGATTTAGTGCCGTGAACGCGGTCTTTTCCCTCGATTCGGGACTGACGGGTATCTGGTGATATCCCATAGTCAGGTCCAGGGTTGTGAAGATCTTACTACGCCCCATCATGGCCAGGGTTTCCTGCAACCGAGGGATAGGGTACTTGTTACCCTTGGTTTTGGCGTTTATTTCCCGATAGTCAATGCAGAATCGGTACTGCTGTGGCTCACCGGGAGGGGTCTTCTTCTTGGCGATGACTACTGGAGCGTTCCAGGGGCTTTTGGATGGCACAATAACACCGTCGGCCAGCAAGGAGTAGACTTGGTCTTCCACGAAGCCCCTCAGGGCATGCGCTACTGGATAGGGTTTTCTGGCCGTGGGGCTCGCGCTTCCGGTGTCAATTTCGTGGGCCACCTGCAGGGAACAACCCTCCTTCCCGGGCTTCTCGAAGAGATGCAGCTTCTGCGTCAGGCAGTCCTTGACCAAATGGTAGTCGGGTCCCGCCAGATGAGTCAGATGCTGATGCACCTGGCACTCCAATTCAGAGGTTGAAGGTGGATTGTCCCAGATCTCGGTTGGGAATTCTGCTACCTCGGACATCGGAGGGTGTACCACCGGCTGCTTTCTGGGTGGTGCTGTCTCGGTGGTCAATTGGCCTTGATGGTTGTCGTCGGCGCTAGGTTCGGGGGCCTCGGCAGATGTTGGAGCGGCTGTGGACCCGCCCTGGCGATTGTTGTCGGTGTCGGGTTTCGTGGCTCGGGCGGTTTCCCGGGCTTTTTGCGCCCTCCTGTCGTCCTTTAGTTGACGGGCGCGCCTGAGGAGGTCCGGGTCAGGGGCGACCACGCCAATGGAGATCATCTTCCCCGTGGCGGGTTCCTTCATCTCCACTACGCCGATATCCGGGCGTATGCCAAGGGGTAACTTCCTCAGGAGGTCCAGTCCGATCAGATCCAAGCCGGAGTCAGGTCGTTGGAAGACACAGAACGCGTGCGTGATCGTAACCGGACCGATGGTGATACGTACATCCTGGATCCCCATCACGGGCAGTGGTTGTCCGTCGGCACCCCATAGCTCTATTGCTGTTGGGCGGATGTCAATGCCAGGCACAGGTCTTGATAGGACAGACACTGCAGCACCAGTATCCTACGACCATTCGCCGGGACTCCTTCCCCAAGCCGGCGGTGATCAGTATCATGGGCATCATGACACCATTCACCGCGGTCTGGTAGGTCACCAGCTCGTCTCCGCGGACGTCGACGATTGGTTCGTCCTCGTTAGTTGTTGTTAGACTGGCTTGGGTTTCATGGGTCGTACTGATGTTTCTGACCTGGTGCATTCGCGGATTCGAGATGGGCAGGGTCTTCTTCTTCTTCAGGCAATCCGCCTCCAGATGGTCACGGGATCCACAGAAATTGCAGAACAAGGCCGCGTAGAGTCCGTGGGGGCAACTCACCGGAAAGTGGGACATATCACCACAGTACATACAGGGCAGCACTGGGACGGTCGGTGGTAACTTCGTCGGCACCGGTATCAACTGGTGATCGCCGAACGTGGCCGGTTTGTTTGGGTAGCGGAGCGGGCTTCTGGGTTTTTGCAGGCAGTTTGCTGCAAAATGCCCTGGTTCTCCGCAAGAGTAGCATTTCTTGGGCTCCGAAGGTCTTGATCCGCTGACAGCGGCTATGTCCCATCGAGCATCGTAGTCCTGCTTTGCTCTCATTACGTCCTCCCATCCCTCAGCCCGCTCCACTGCATCCTCCAAGGTGTCCGGAGGGTTACCCTGCAAGTAGAGATGGAGTTCTTTCGGTTGCCCGCGGACAAAAGCGCTGAGTGCCTTTCGTCTTGTCCACTCCCGACGTTGGGCCTCGTTCAGGTTGGGTTCAGTTCGGACAGCCGATCGTGCCGTGGTCAGAAGTCGTTCTGCAAACCGTCGGATGGACTCGTCGGGGTCTCTCTGGGCTGTCCAGAGTCGTATGGTCGCCTTCTCGGGACTTTCCTCGCCATACCATGCCAGTATGGCCTTCTTCACGGTCGTGTACGGGGTTTCGCCAAGACCATCCTGGAGGAATCGCTTGGCTCCACCTTTTAGGCGGGTGCGAAGGAATCGCAGTCTCTTGTGCTCGTCAAGCTCTTGGGTTGCTTGCTCCACTTCCTGGAAGAACACGGATGCCGTGATAGCATCCGGCTCATCAGGGTTCCATGGGTCGACTTCCATAAACAACGACCGCGGAATGCCAGAGGCCGCAGGCTCGCGGAAGAAGGCGCCCAGTTTATTCATCGCTTCCGTCACGGCGTTCATCATGGCTTCGCCCTCGACTGATGGGCTGCTGTTTCGTTGCATGGTCGCGAACTCACTTGTTGCACAAAAGAACTAAATAAAAAGAATTACCGAACTGATAGATCACTTTCTTGCGCACCAAGGACCGATAATTTCCCCACGAATCGAGAAAGGACTTCCCAGTTGGTAAGAGCTATGACGGGTCCGGAATCGGGATGTCAATTGGAGCTGAAGGCTCGTCGGAACAGTTGGCTACAGCGAGAGTGATGCTACTAGATACTGAGCCAGTAGTTAAATTTTGATTTATGGAAAGAAAGAAAAATGATACGGATTTGAAGTTAATTGACTCCTCACTCGCTTCCTCACACTCGGGCCGATTTGTTTGTTTCTTACAGTTTTAAATTTCAGAATCTATAACTAGCACAATTTAAATTTCGAGATTATCAAACGCGACCCAATTCCTTCAGAGCTTTTTCTCACCAATATTCGCCTGGTCAAGATCACTTGTTGTGGATACGACAGAAATCGAGATTTCTGAAATATCCCACCGCTTGCCACCAAAAGATGTAACCCGCCGTTTCGTCTAACGGGCTAGGGATCCAGAAATAGACCATAGGCGAATAAATTAGTGGGAGACTAAAGACTTTCACTTACCGTTCGGAATGTCGGAGACGGTCGGTCATAGACTCCCAGTACACCTGAATTGACTAAGCTCTGAGGAATGGGGTTTCGTAAGTGAAAGGCAAGAGTTCAATATTGGTTTATAATACGCAATTGTTCGAAATATAAAATATGGAATGTCTCGGCCGAGAAGGATACTGACTATGGCTTAATTTAATTAGTGAGTAGGTAGACTGTGAAGGGCTGAAGGCCAATGAATTTACGTGGTAGCTGAAGGCTCAGGAGTGTTTGATTTAGAATAACGGAAAAATACAGTTGTTTTGCTAATGTTCTCCCCTAACTCCCTTTGCTTTTCTACAACAGACAAGATACTCAATACTACGGTTACAAGTTACAATTTCTACGATCAGCTTTCTAATGACTACGCGTCAGGGCTTGGGCCAGATTTAAGGAGTCGACTTTCGCGTTGCTAGGGTACGAGACAGAATTATTTCGCCACTTACGTGCACCAACGCCTTTGGATGGAGACAACAGGGTGATGTGTTCTTCGCTGCTCGGCTTCGGTCAGGGGAACGCCGTCCAGGTTGGAGGAGGCGAGGCTCTTTCCAACGGAGGTCCGACGACTGGCGGTGCGTGGAAAACCCAGACTATTGGCCGTCGGTCGGGCGCGAACGAATCAACACTCGGGTCCGACGGGGGATTTTCAGTTCGTAATAGGGGTCCACTGTTACGGGATAGGAATTGGCTGATCTCCCAATTCCCGAGTTCTCACCCTGAAGGAACCACGATACAATCGTTCCTTCAGGTCACTTTCACTTCACTTCGATGTCCCGGTTCACTTCGCCTCGATGTTCCGGTTCACTTCGCTTCGATGTTCCGGTTCACTTGGATGTCCCGGTTCACTTCGATGTTCCGGGTCACTTGGATGTCCCGGTTCACTTCGATGTTCCGGGTCACTTGGATGTCCCGGTTCACTTCGATGTTCCGGGTCACTTGGATGTTCCGGTTCACTTCGATGTCCCGGGTCACTTGGATGTCCCGGTTCACTTCGATGTTCCGGGTCACTTGGATGTTCCGGTTCACTTCGATGTCCCGGGTCACTTGGATGTTCCGGTTCACTTCGCTTCAATGTCCCGGTTCACTTCGCCTCGATGTTCCGGGTCACTTCGATGTCCCGGTTCACTTTACTTCGATGTCCCGGTTCACTTCACTCCGTTCGCAAACAGAGATTTCTACCTTCCTTCTCGTGAGTTCGGATACGACTGGGGATTGCTCGTTCTCTCCGTCCGCTCGTCACGTCGCCTTCCCCTTCTACGCCTCCCTGGGTGTCTTGCGCCGCCCATCGCCTACCCAATCCAAAGAGGGCACGCCTTCCGCCCAGCTGGAGTTAGGCGTTTGGAGGGGAGAGGGGTCGTTCCGTCCCCCGCCGCCGAGGTTTCTTGGCGGGGCGCTTGAAATTTGCCGCCCCGTTACAATGTATTCATAAGAGAAGAGAGTAGAATATGAAACACCTTCCCCACAGCACAAGTCTTGTGACTTCAAGTGGGGAGTAGCAAATGTATTATTTTTGTATGTCTTACAATGTACACAGTTTTATAAATAAAAGCAATTTTTCAAAAAAAAAAAAAAAAAAAAAAAAAAATAGAGCCCCTCCGCCTCTGCACCCACTTGGAGGCGAGCGCTGAAACACTCGCCCGCTTGGGGGCGGGAAGGCCAATGGTCATCGGGCCGGAGGAGAAAGAGAACCCTAAAAAGGTAAAATCGGTGGAGGGCACTAGCCGACTTTTATCGACGTTGACGATCAGCCCGAGGCTCCGGAAGAGCTTTAGAGCCACGTCTCGATCACGTGAACAAGCTAAAGAGGAGCGCGCTAACAGCACAGAATCGTCAAGGAAGAAAAGAAGGGAAGGGATAGAAATCCCTTGAGCGCGCAAGTGCGCCACGACGGGCCTCATTAACTTATGGAATACGTAGGGGGCCGTAGAAAGACCCATCGGCAGGCATGTCATTGAATATAAACGACCGCTAAAGCGGAAAACTAAGAACCGTCGATCGGCCGGATGAACGGGGACCAAATAAAAAGCCTTGGAAAAATCTATGATGACGGCGAACATGTCCGGCTCTAAAAGGTGGTCCTCCAGCTTAAAATGGGGAGGCCGGAGAAAACGATTGAGGCCTTTCAGATTTAAAATAAAGCGGGCCTCGCCGTCGGGCTTGGGCACCGTAAAAACCGGCGAGAGGAAGCACGGCTCGGACGACGGGAAATATGTTATAACCCCCAAAGACAGGAGTTTGGTGACCTGGGTGGCCAGAGGGGAGCCCCCCGTTACGGGGGGCGAGTGGGAAACGAAGGAGGCCACGGACAGGGGCGGGGGAGCGCCGGAAAAAGGGAGGCGGTAACCGCGCACCCATTGAAGAAAGTGACTCAGATTCCGAATCTGAAGCTAAAGGTGAATCTATTTCTATAATGAACTTGAATAAAAACATGGACAAGCTGATGAAAAAATTCGACGGGTTTAACAAAGAAATAGTGTCGGTCAGAAACTCCATGGGGTTTTTTAACGAGCAGTTTGAAGAGATGAAAAAATTAATGGAAGATTTTAAAAAGGAAATGAAGGGTGTAAGTGATTAGAATCAAGCATTACACACTGAGAATGTGCGGATGAAGGAGGAGATAGCAGAGTTGCGAACACGTACAAACGAACTTGAACAATGTGCTTTATCTACGGCTTTTGAACTGAGTGGAATACCTGAGACGCCGAATGAGAACGTAACGGAGATAGTTTTATCTGTTGCCAGTAAAATTGGCATTTCAATGAGTAATACGGACATCTCATGTTATCGACGAAAGTTCAGAGTACACAAAGAGGCCTCCAGGCGAGTCTCTTCTGGGCTCGATCGTGGTCTTCTGATTGTAAACACTAATCTTGAGTTGATGAAACTTTGGATGACTAAGAAGAAAGAACTCAGGGACATTACGGCAAAGGACATCAATATTGTTTTTCCGGATAACAAAATATATGTCAACGAGCGTCTAACGCCTTACAACCGGAAATTATTCTGGTTGACAAGGCAAATTGCGAAGAAATACGAGTTCCGTTTCGTTTGGACGAACGGTGGGCGTGTCTTTGTGAAAAAGGATGATCTACCGGCCTCTTTCTCGATACGTATAAGGTGTGAAGATCAACTGAGGGGTCTCGACGTTCGTAAGCATATTTTCCGGGATTAGTTTAATTAAGACTTTATTATTGTGATTCAAAAGGTTAATTTTTCATAGAAGAAATGACATTTAATTTGTTAGAAAATGAGTTGGATTCGCTGAATAATCATCAACAATATGTTGCCAAATCTGCTGAGGAGTGCGAACTATTTCTTGATACAAAACCCAGTTTATTGATTTATTCTCTGAATATTCGAAGCCTGTCAAAAAACTTCGATGGTCTATTGGTGAATTTAACTCAATTTAAGAGGATGAAGTTTGATTTAATTGTATTATCTGAGGCCTGGCTTAAGGATAAAGAAGTAAACCTGCATAATATTGAGGGATATAGCGTGTTATATACTACTAGAAATTTTAATCAAAACAGCGGACTTGTTGTATATTACAAAAATGATTTGTCCATAACGAATTTTACTGAATTGTATCTTGAGGGCAGTTCGAGTGTTAGTTTTGAGGTATCTAAATCTGGCTCTACCTTCACTGCGATTTGTTCTTACAGATCGCCGAGTTCGGATATGATTAGTACCAGCCAGTACTTAATTGAATTGGAGAATTATTTGAAAGCATGCAGAAATTGCACCTACTTTATTGGAGACATCAACATAAATATATTAGATCATACTAATAAGACTAGCGATGATTATTTAAATCTAATGTGTAAATCTAAGTTCGTTTCTTTAATAAATGGTGCAACTCGTTCTGACGCAAGGGGTATCCACGGAAGGTGTATAGATCATATATTTTCAAATGTTTTAGACCATAATGTTATTACATCCATTATTTATGAATCTAATATCACTGATCACCACTCATGTATAGTGCAACATCCTCTGAATTGCGATCTGCGGTATAGGAACATTAACAAACCGCCTTCAGTTAAAAAAGGTATAGATTATAAAAGGCTGCTCTCAGCCATACAATCTGTAAATTGGGATGGTGTCTATTCAAAATTGAATGTTGATGAGGCTGCGGATGAATTTATCAACATTATAACAAGCTATACTGAGGGTTGCTCTGTTGTGCTTGGTTCAAAATTAAATCATAAATCGACTAGACTGAAGCCTTGGATAACTGGAGGTTTACTTACATCCGTTAGAAAGAAAGAGAAATTGCTGATGAAACTAAAGAAACAGCCATTTAATGTCGTTTTGCGGAAATATATTAATGTAACATAAATTAAAAATCTTGATCAAGGATACCAAAAACGATTACTTTAAACGTAAATTACAGTTGGTGGAGGGGGATCCGAAAAAGACTTGGTCTGTTATAAATGAAGTTATGGACAAAAAATCAACTCCAAATTCTATTTCTGAGATTTGCGTTGATGGCCGAAGTATTAGTGTAAGTCCCCAGGCTTGCTACCTCCAGAAGGCCAGAAGGGAGAGAGCATGCGCCAAATGCGCGCGCAGCTCCTGCCTGGACATGGCATTTAGAGAGGCCCAGCGCACACTCGTTCCAAAGGCATTCAACCATGGTCGTCGTCGAGGCGCCCCTCGGGGCCGAGGCGCCCAACATGTTGGAGTATATATTTTTGTAACCCTGTCGTGCAAGAGATTTCTCACTCAGTCCATCCTGGCTTCGTCCTGTGCTCGCTCTGATGTGAACTCTTCTACCGTGCTGAAGTCGACCGAAGCTGTAATATTGTGTTCCCCATGAGATAAAGGACTCAAGTTAATAAGCCTTGCTGTGTACCTGCACTTGTTCATTAAATTGTATTTCATGTACATCATAATTTCATGTCACTTGTATTAATTGTATTTTATGCTCCACATGTTGTCTAGTTTACTTTGTCGAATTACTTTGTCTTGTATCAATTCTAGCCCAGGTTGAGGCATATTTTCCTTTGCAACGAGTCCTTGTTTTTAATTATAATTCATTTTGTTTCAATGTATTTTATGTTCATCCTTGGTATCCCTAGTTGCTCAGTCGTAAGTCTTGGACTTACATCCTGTATCCTCTCGCTAGGTTGCTTCCAAATTCTCCGAAGAAACCCGAATTAAATTATTAGTAAATTCAAACTCATTTTAATTCGAGAGAGGCTTACATTAGTTGTAACGAAAACTCGTCACTTGTTGCTTCATCTTTCAACAAGCACTTTGCCTCGGTAGGTGAAACACTATATATAGAAAAATTCCGAATCGCACTTATTCTGATTATTACAACCCGCGTACTACTACTAATATTAGGGATCTTACTGCCTTTAAGGAAGTTACGTCAGATGATATAGTCAGAGCTATGAAATCTCTAAAAGGAGGTTCAGGCCCTGGGGATGATGGAATCACTGTTCAAACCTTGATGAAATTACAAGAGTTTATCGTGGCTCCGTTGCAATACCTGATTAATCTCAGTTTCCAAACTGGTTGTTTTCCAGAGCGTTTAAGAGGGCACTAGTTACCCCGTTGTTCAAAGGAGGGAAGGATAAAAGTTTAAATAATTTCAGACCAATTTCATTATTAAGTAATGTGGCAAAAATATTTGAAAAATGCGTCAAAATACACGTACTAGCGCATTTAAGGGCAAATAATTTATTGTCAGACACACAGTTTGAATTTCTCGAGGGTCGAGGTACTCAGGGTGCCATTGCTTGTTTAAATTCTGAAATAGCAAAGGCTCTTGACTCGAAAGAAAAAGCTATTGCCATCTATTTAGATCTAGCTAAAGCCTTCTGTGGTGATCGAGTTCCCTTATTCTTATTCTACTTCGGTTCTTCCCACTTCTTGAACGCCTTTGTCGATAAGACTGTTATCTATTCAGTATTCACTCGATTCACGTTTCTAACAATTCTGATCTTATGCTACTTTCCTTTTGTTAATAAAAACCTATCCATAGGTAAAACTCGTTTTCATCACAACAATTTTATTAACAAAAGAAAACGCGTCTTAGTAGCTACATGACACAACATGGAGAAGTATTTGAAACCAGATAAATTCAGTGCAAACCCAGATTCTCCTACTTCTGGTAAGGAATTCACACATTGGTTGAAGACTTTTGAAAACTTCATTGATGCATCTTTGGAACCACTGAACGATGATGACAAACTGAAGGTGCTTGCAAATTTCTTATCATTCAGCGTTTATGAACTAATCTCAGACAAAACGACATACGAGGATGCTATCAAGACACTCAAGGACGTGCTAATAAAACCTAAAGGTGAGATATTTGCTCGACATTTATTAGTAGTGAGAAATCAAAAGCAAGGAGAAGGTGTTGATCAGTATATTCAGGCCTTGAAACTGCTGGGCAAGGATTGTGATTTTAAACCAGTTTCTGCTGAGGAACATAAGAACCAATACATCCGAGACTCTTTCATAAATGAGGAGCTTTCTTTCAAACCGGCTTATATCCACTTTTCACACTTTTAGTTTTTTTTACGGATTCTGAATCTTTGGGATCAGGCCTATCACCTCATGAGTCGCTTTCCTTCCAAAACGGTTCCTATCCTCCTCTAAAAGCTTGATAAAAATCTGTTTTCCAACAAAATGGCTTATATCCACCCCGTTATATTCAATAAGGTCTTTTTTATCAAAGTGGCTCATATCCATCCATTACTAGTATGTTAGTAGTTCCTTTCTCATCAAAACGGCTTATATCCAAACTAAGATTTTCCGCTTCGAATTTGAATGTGGTTCGCTCCCCAACTGTTAGAGGGAAACACTAGACATGACTCGAGAAAAATCAGAAATAAACGACTCTCACAACAGGTGGTGTTGCCATCACTCTTGGGCACTTCTGTTTAACACTGGGCGCGCTCAAAGCTTTTCCTGTGCGAATGGCAGTGTGGATTGTAAACAAACTACCGGCGATTATGCGTATTTTGAACATTGATACTGTTTGGTTTCCATTCGTCGATTTCCGTGTTTTGATTTCATTTGTTGTGTCATTGTCATCGCATCTATGTTTTGTCGTCTTATCGAACTTGATGGAGGAAGGTACTGTGAGTGACTTGAATCGGGGCTCAAGTAACAGAAGATCGACGCACGATGATCGCCGTCAACAAGAGAGGGACAAGCAATATCTGGATGTTGACCCGAATTACGTCATACTCAAAAAGAAAGGTAGAAAAATCTACCGTTACTGGATCAAGAATCTGCTGAGATTGATGAGGCCAATGAATGTGACTGCCTTGACCTAGACTGCGACGAACTACATATTTAAATACCCATTTATTCTCGTTTAATATTTATACTAAATTTTAATATTTACTCAACTAAATGCCGATTAGAACTTCTCAAAAAATTGCTTATTGACTTGAACTTGAGCTTATTGAATTATTTTTATATATCATATATGTATCCTTATATATGAATTATATTATATCATTTTCCACTGTTTTTTTACAAGTTTACATTGTATTAATATTACATAAAAAAGAAATTGAAATGTGAGTTTTCTTTGAACAGCACAAATCCCTTTTTTTTCAAAACGGCTTATATCCATCGTTTTTCATCAAACGGGCTTATATCCAAATTACAAATGGCCGTTCCTCCTCCAAAACAAGAGCCTGATTTTCGAAATTTTACGGTATAGTTGACGGTTCTTCATACAAACTATTTGGAAAATTTGGGAACTCTGGAAAATTTGCTTCATCATGAAATCTGTTTTTCTCATTTCCCCACAAAAAGTTAAAAGTGGATATAAGCCGTTTTGAAAGAAAGCTCTTCAAATGGGTTGCTTTCACCCCAAATCCGCCAGCGCATTCTTGAAGAAACTAAAACATTAAGTTTGGAGGAAGTTGTCCAACGTGCACAAGCCCTTGAGCTAGCTCAAAAACAAGCAGATGGCTACACTCATGGTGCTAGTGACCTTACCTGTGCAGGCACTAGTGCTGTACCAAGAAGTGTCCCAAGTACTGGCAATGATAGTGAATGTTTTGAGGATGTTTGTGCTGGTATGCGAGGTAGTAAAAACAAGTGCTATTTTTGTGGATTTGATCGGCATCCTAGATCATCATGCCCCGCTCGTGAATCAGAATATGGGAACTGCCTTCTTAAAGGGCATTATGCTCGGGTTTGCCGTAAGCCTAGGAAAGATTATAAAAAGTCCGAACCGGTTGAGTAAGTCTCTGCTTCTATTCTTGCTTCCATCAACAGCTGCTTCCTACCCCAGTTAAGCCATGCAGTACTTTCAAGATCTGTTAATGGAATACCCTGCTGCTGTTTGGTAGATACTGGAAGTTCTGGTAGTTTTGTTAGCCGACTATTTGTGGATAAGATGAATATTCCTATCAATCCGAGTGAGGGTCGGGTGTCTATGGCATCTACTTCCCTATGGACCAGAGTTGAAGGATACGTTCTTGTTAAGCTTGAAATTGACAAACATACATACCCAAACTGTAAGCTAGCTGTTTTGAATGAACTTTGCTCAGATGTACTGATAGGCCATGATATATTGAAGGAACACTCAAACATTCTGATGAACTTTGGGGGTGACAAGGCAACTCTCTCCATTTGTTCGTCAATTGCCAAGGTGGAGGCTCCACACCTATTCAGCCATCTTTCATCAAAATGTCAACCAATTGCAATCAAGTCACGCCGATACTGTGATGCAGATCAGAAATTTATTGAAAAAGAAGTCGCAAGGATGCTTGCAGATGGTGTTATTGAACCCAGTAATTCTCCATGGAGGGCACAAGTTCTAGTTGTGGATGGAAATAATAAAAGAAGACTCGTGATTGATTATTCGCAGACCATAAATAAGTAGGTATACCTTGCTTGACGCTTATCCATTGCCAAATATTGATGTGTTGGTTCGAAAAGTAGCCAACTACAAACATTTTAGCACAGTCGATTTGAAAAATGCTTACCACCAAATCCCAATCCGAGAAGAAGAAAAGAAGTTCACAGCTTTTGAAGCTAAAGGAAAGCTGTATCAGTTTACACGCATTCCATTTGGAGTGACTAATGGAGTAGCCTGCTTCCAGCGTGTAATGGACCAAATTATAACAAATGAGAATCTCACTGGAGTGTACACTTACCTGGATGACATCACAGTTTGTGGAATGGACAAACAAGATCATGACCAAAACCTTAACAAGCTGATGGCTGCTCTTGATAAGTTGGACATTGAAATAAACAAAGCAAAAAGCGAATTCAACTTAACAGAAATAAAACTGTTGTTTCTCACAGCTCAATCAGACCAGACCCATCTCGTCTCTCTCCACTGTTGGATATGCCACTTCCCCGTGAACTAAATCCTTGAAGAGAGCACTTGGCTTCTTTGCGCACTACTCCAGGTGGATTCCAAGATTTTCCGACAAGATCAGGAAGCTGATTGACAGCAATAAGTTCCCACTTGGTCCTGAGGCTACCTCAGTTTTCAAAAATCTAAAGCGAGAAATAGCTGAGTCAGCAGTCACCACTATTGACGACTCTCGGCCTTTGGTGGTTGAAACTGATGCTTCACAATATGCCTTGGCTGCCACACTGAGCCAGGATGGCCGACCTGTCGCGTTCTTCTCCCGCTCCTTGAATAAATCAGAAATTAGTGGATATCCATCAATAGAAAAGGAGGCTGCAGCAATTGTTGAGTCTTTGCGACATTTGAGATCTTTTCTACTTGGAAGACACTTCCAACTTATCACAGATCAGGAGGCCTTATCTTTTATATTTGATCGGAAACATTCAAGTAAAATAAAAAATGAAAAGATAACGAGATGGAGATTGGAGTTGGCACCGTTGGTGTATGATATAACTTATCGACCTGGCGTGGAAAACACTATTGCTGATACAATCTCGCGTATCTGTAATGCTGCCAATGTAACTGAACTGTTCCAACTTCATCAGTCATTGTGCCACCCTGGAATAACCCGCATGAATCATTGGCTCAAGCGCAAAAATCTGCCATATTCTATTGAGGATGTCAGAAAAATGACAGCAGACTGTGCAGTTTGTGCTGAAGTGAAGCCTCGTTTTCTAAAAAGCTCTGGGACTCTGGTGAAAGCTACATCTCCTTTCGAGCGAATAAACATTGACTTTAAGGGGCCGATCCCATCCAAAACACGAAATTTTTATATCCTCACTATTATAGACGAGTTCTCGCGTTTTCCATTTGCATATGCGTGTCATGATGTTTCAGCTGCTACTGTGGTCAACTGTCTGAAGAACCTCTTTTGCTTGTTCGGGACCCCAGCATTTGTTCATTCTGACCGTGGGGCTTCGTTCATGTCCAAGGATGTCAAGAATTTTTTGCACACTAATGGGATAGCAACAAGCAGGACCACGCCGTATAATCCAGAGGGAAATGGTCAGGTTGAACGCCTCAACAGTACCTTGTGGAAGACCATTAATCTGGCTGTTAAAACTCAAGGCTTGAAAGTCGAAGATTGGGAAAGTGTACTTCAAGAATCACTTCATGCCATAAGATTTTTATTGTGTACGGCAACAAATTGCACACCACATGAAAGATTTTTCGTTCATCAGCGGCGTTACTCTTCCATCGTGGTTGGCCCCTGGGCCAGTATTCGCCAAACGGAATGTCAAACACAGCAAATATGAGGATTCTGTTGAAGAGGTTGAGTTATTGGAAGCAAATCCACAATATGCCCTCATCCGACGAAAGGATGGATCTGAAACTACGGTATCATTGCGACAACTGGCACCTAGGGGGACTCCAATAACTACTGATGTTCTCAACCAGCAAGAGCCCCCAGCTCCTATCAAAGCGCAAGAAGAGAATTCAACTTCAGAAATGAACACGCCGTCTCAGGATACTCTACCCAACGATGATGAAGTTCCAGCCCAAGAGGAAGCTCCAACCCTTCCAGTTGATACTCCTATTTGTAGACCTCAACGACAGAGAAAACCACCCATATATTTGAGAGATTATGTTACAGAATAACTTTGATTTGGACATCTCTGTTCTATTTGCTATTTACGTTTTATAATACTTAATTTTTAACACATCGGGTGAATGTGGTGATCGAGTTCCCTTATTCTTATTCTACTTCGGTTCTTCCCACTTCTTGAACGCCTTTGTCGATAAGACTTATCTATTCAGTATTCACTTGATTCACGTTTCTAACAATTCTGATCTTATGCTACCTTTCTTTTGTTAATAAAAACCTATCCATAGGTAAATCACAACACCTAGGAACCAGAAATCTCGAAAATACACATTCGAATGGGTAGATAGGTACCCATTTTGACCCATAAACTCATCCAGAGGGCGCCGATCGTTCCAGGATCCACCTCATAGGATTCAGCGTCCAAAATTTAGTGGAAAATGATACCCCGTACGCCTAGGTACCAGAAATCTCAAAAACACATGTACAAAATGAGTAGATAAATACCCATTTTGACCCATGACTTCTTCCGGTGGGTGCCAATCGTTCCAGGACCCGTCTCATTGGATTCAGCGTCCAAAATTTAGTGGAAAATGATACCCCACACGCCTAGATTGCCAAAAATCTCGAAAATCCACTTTTCGAAGTACACATTTTAACCCCTACCCTGCCCAGGGAGGAAGAGGAAGAAGACGAGAAAGGGCGGAGAGGGCAACCGAATAGACAGTTGTGGAAGGGCAGGCGTAGAAAACCGTGTGACCTTGCTCTTCTCCGCAAAACCCGGCTCCGCTATTGCCCAAACATTCGCCGCTCCTTTTGTATTATTTTTACGAGGCATCCCCCACAAGTAAAGACGGTTTTTGGGAATCTAAACCTTCTCATATCGCGTCCCCTGATTCAATTTCGTTCTTGTATTCATTCATCCTTTTTCCACGTTTTGGACAGATTTCTTTCATTTATCCCGAATGATTTTAATTACTTTGGATCGGATGAATTGGATCGCTTTTAGCAACTGGTTGAATGTCTGATTTTATTGGATCGACGCGTAGGTTTCACGAGTCCAGATTCGACATTCAGGGCCAACACCCAGACCGGTTTACTTTCATACACTCACATCCGCACTCCATTTCTAATGTTTGAGCAGAAGTGACGTCATTTACGACGCATATACACTTAATCTGATTTTTATATTATCATAACTGGTTTATTAATCCATCCGCAGTCGATCGGGTGTACTTTTGGATCACCGATTCTGTGATGTACTGATTTCGTGATCATAGATTATGATCAGATTTTGTGATAATGATTCCGCCATCGTTCTTCCCACGTCTTTCATCGCTCCGAGGTCGAGCGACGAAGGGGTTCGGGAAAGGTCGGGGAGGACTCCGAGTGGGCAACGGGAGTTCGGCGGAGATCAGGCCCCCGGGGACGAGTGCGCGGCCTCCGCCCCACTACGGGCCCCAAGTGGGAGTTCGAGTTCCCCGGCGGCCCTCCCGTCGCCCCTTCCGAAATTCGTCCGGATTGGCGACCACTGGTCGTCGTCTAGGTCAAATACCAGTTTAACACTACCAGATACCTGATCATTCGAATTCAACTAGGATATATTTTTAGGCTAAATACAGTCCTAACTGAATACATCGTGTATATGCAAGCAATTCTACTCTTTTTGGTTTATTATTCATTAAATGATAAAGTTGAAACTGGAGATCGATCTCTCCGATTCGCCCCAAAATTTGACAAGTTTCTCAAAATATCTAGATTATTCCTCAACGCAGAGCAAAAGTTTGAGAAAAACAGTACGGGGCTCCAATCAATTTAGCGTCCAACATGTGGAAAATGACACTTCACTGTTACATTCCTATGAAATCCCGAGAATCGAGTTCCAAAGAACACATTTTAACCCCTACCCTGCCCAAATTTGGTCCGATCGGCCTGAAAAGTTTTGAGGACCAACTAGAGCCATGAACGGGCCCCTGACCCAAATTTCAGATTTTTAGAAAATTTTCTACTACCAAAGTCGGCGTACGGCGGACGGACATCTGACTTTTTTTGATCTAGACGCCTTGAAAAAATTTTGGGCCGAATCGGAAAGATTGACTTTTGCATGAGAACATAGGTTGATTATTCAAGGAATAACCAACCAAAATTACTGCACCAATAAACTGACTGGACCAATAATAATAACCATTAATTTCGTAGGATATTATGTGATCGCAGCGGATCATGCCGGTTGTGTTGAACACAAATGCGGGTGTGCATCCACTGTATTTTCCGTGTTTAATTGAAATTCATTTATTTAAAAAAAAGTGATATAGCTAAAGTACAAAAGAGGAAGCAAGTTAGAAGATAACCAAACAAGATATAGATTGACAGAAAAACTGGAAAAGGAGAAACAGCGGCTCAAAGGAGTAGAAAGAATGGAAGATGAAGGAATGAAAGAAATAGGGTGAATGTTGACTGTTGTGTCATTTATGAAAACTTATATTCATTGTTTTTTGTGCTGCGTTAGTGGAATGATTTAGCAGAGAAATGAATGATTCTAACAAATATGAGCCATCGGCAGTGACAAACCTACGAACACAGTAAAGAGAGATATTACATAACTAGGTACTTTAATCTAATGTCTTTAATTTATTTACACCTATTTTTGTTCAATTTTGCAGGTATAAGAGGATTTTGGTGATCATCTCCCATTCTCAGGACTTTATGAACGGAATCTGCACGAATATTATTCACTTGAATAAGAACGGTTAAAATACTATACTGTGAGTATTTCCGTGTGATTTATTCACTTACTGTCACGTTTGTTGTTGATTCAAAAAAAAAAAATGTATTTAATATTTTTTTTCAAAGGGTAATTACGACGCTTTTGTCCGCACGAGGTTGGAACTGTTGGAGAATCAGATGAAGCAGTACAACTGGGAACAGGATCAAATAGCTCATATGAAGGTAGGTCGGTAGATTGTACCTTGTTGAAATTTCCCACGATAGAGTACGCGCTTGAAGAGTTGAGAAGAAATGGGTTTAAGGCGAATTATTTTTAAACTCTTCAGATCACAGTTTTGTGGCGAAATGACTGTTCCCTCTCATCAGTGTTTCATTTGTGATTTTATTTACCACTTTACAAAGCAATTTACGTCAAATAGTTCATGAAATCAGTGGAGTATTTATTTTTGAGCTCTTGAAACGAATTTACGGTCAATTTGGGCCATCTTTTTTGGCTGCCCAACGTCATCAAGCCAACAAGTGCAACCGTAAGGGTTCTTTTACGCCTTATAAACTATGTCCATATATTCTTACCTTCACCGAATTGTAACAACTAAAACCTGAAGAGCTGTAGAACATGCGTAGATGGTAGATGGTAGCAGACACCTAGAGGAGGTGTTTGAGCCTGGTGGCTTGTTGTGTTTCTCTTAGGTGTCTCATTTTTAGTTCATAAACAGTCCCAGCCCCCCGATGAGGGTTGTTAGGTTGCGGACTAACTTTTTGCAGGGTATAGTTCTCATTGCTGTTTGTGTCCCATGGGATGTGAGTGCTGGGCACTCAGAGATTATATGAGTTGCAGTTTCATCTACTTCCTCACAGAGTCTGCTTATTTAGAGTCAGAAACAACAACAGAGTTGTTGATTGAGTCACCCCTACGCGGTTTAGGTGAAAATGCAGAGGAGCGAAGCCTTTAGCTGTTAGTAGGCCAACTTTTAGGTCACTGCGCTTAAGTCTGAGTAGGTCCATGGTGAGTGTTGGATGGGGTTTTGCCACCGTACGCTTACTGTTGACATGTCCCTCAATATTCCGCTATCTGTCGGTGTGTTTCATGTACGTCCACTCCTTGATGGCAGCTCTGAAGAATTTTTTGGGCGAACCTGCACCACAAAAGGTGTTTTGGAGCCTCTCCTGACAAGCTCATCGGCTTTTTCGTTGCCCTCAATGCCCCTGTGTCCCGCCACCCACTCAAGGGACACTATTGCGGCCTGCTAGGACACAGAGTCTGCTTGCAGGCCTGTGCAAGAACATGAATGTGAAAAGCTCTATTGACCACTGTTCCAAAAGAATTTTTTCAGAAAACATGTAATTTTATCGTTTAGTTTCTTAACTTTATTTTTGTATTTTTTGTTGTTATTATTATTATTATTTATTTTTATTTCATTTCAGAACTACATTGCTCGGTTTGGTCACGGCTCGGCCAAATTAGCCCGTCAAGCTCAATCCAAAGAGAAAACGCTCGCCAAAATGGTCGCTCAAGGGCTGACGGAAAAAGTGATTTCCGACCAAACCGTCACTTTTTTCTTTCCATCGTGCGGCACCTCCGCCCGTCATTATGGTTCAGGTGAGTTCGATTTATAACGGCGTCAATCAATTGGCAATCGTTTTGCTTTCGGGGCGACAACCCCGATTTTATTGTTAGGACAACGCGATTTCTACGCATTGCTTCGCCATCGTTGCTACAGCTTCGTGGCATTCTTCCCCCTCGCACGCCGCCTCAAAGGACGGGCAAGGCCAAAAATCATAATTTTGATAGGACAATGTCATTTCTACGCATTGCCCCGCCATCATTGCTACAGCTTCGTGGCCTTCTTCCCTCTCACATGCTGCCTTAATGAACGGGCCTTGCAGGAAATCCCGAGTTAATTTCACGTAACTTTGACGTTTTGCTTCAGCTTCGTTGCTCTCTTCCCCTCGCTTGCCGCCTCAATTGACAAGCCTGACCGAAAATCCCAATATTCTTATGACAACGTGATTTCGACGCTTTGCTCCAGCCTCTGTAACTTTCGTTGCCTTGCTAAACTAGAGCGTTTTAGTCTGTGTGGACATTCGGGGCAGAGCAGCTTAGGTCTCTGGCCCACATTGGATAGCAGTTGAGTTAGCAAAGCGGTGGAGCTTGGTAGATATACAAATCTGCAAATTTTTACACACGGGTTGGTTATTCCTCGAATGGGGGAAACAGTGGGTGTGGCGGGTCCCAGACTCATTCCAATCGATTCAGGGTCCAACATTTAGTGGAAAATGACACCCTACTTGCCTAGTTCGCCCAAAATCTCGAAAATCCATTTTTCAAAAAACACATTTTGACCCCTACGGAGAGCGTTTTTTCTGCCGAGCTTTGTTCCTTTCAATGGCCGTATTCATAAAAATGAAGCATATCCTTCTAAGCATAAGGTAGAAATGTAAGGTTATGCTCAAAAGTAAAAGGTAAGAGCATGAGCATATCCTTCTTTCCATATTCATAATGATTACCTTATACTTGCGAGGATATCCTTCAAGCAGAAGTAGAAGGTTGAGTAGAGTGAGCACTGGTTGCCATGGTTTTCTTCATCTCCTTCTAGGGCCTCATCCATAGGTTCGAAATCAGGATCGCGTAAAGTTTTTGCAATGTTATACAGGCAACTAATATTTTCGGTACATTTTCCAATTTCACGCGACAAACGTATTGTAAGATAGGAAACCTGCGTTTCAGTTGGCCAAAGCATCGTTCAATTATTACTCTCTCTTTTGGTTGGTTATTCCTCGAATAATCAACCTATGTTTTCATGATAATGGTCAACCTCTCCGATTTGGCTCAAATTTTTTTTCTGGACGTTTCATGATGTCCTGATCAAAAAAGGTCGATGTCCGTCCGCCGTACGCCGTCCTTTCATCTTGCCTTTCTTTCCCTATTCCTTCGCCTATTGGCTCTTATAGGGGGGGAGGGCGCTTGCTCATTTAGACCGGCCGTACGCCGTCCATGTTCCGCGCCGTTTTTGGTAGTAGACAATTTTCTAAAAATCTGAAATTTGGATCTAGGGTCTGTTTCAGGCCTAGGACGGTCCTCGAAACTTTACAGCCCGATCGGACCAAATTTGGGCGGGGTAGGGGTGAAAATGTGTTTTTTTGAAAAATGGATTTTCATGATTTTGGGCGATCTTGGCGAGTGGGGTATCATTTTCCACTAAATTTTGGAAGCTGAATCCAATGGAATGGGTCCCAGAACGATTGCCACCCACTGGAAGAAGTTATGGGTCAAATTGGGTATATATTACTCATTTTAAATACGTGTTTATGAGATTTCTGGTACCTGGGCGCGTGGGGTATCATTTTCCACTAAATCATGGACACTAAATCGATTGGAATGGGTCTGGGACCTGCCGCACCCACCGTTTCCCCCATGTTTTTAAATTAGTTTCCATGCGCCTGGTCCGAGGTTCAAATTAGAAAAAGGATTACCTTCAATAGCTGTCAGGATAGGCAAAAGATCTGCGACGACTCGATCGGTAATTAATTGGTGGTACAGCGACAACACACTACGGCGAAGACTATTCGATCGCGAACGGATAATACGGAATACTGAGTTTCAATAAAGAATGAAACATTCGGTGACCCAGCTGACTACCTACGCGTACAGGAGAAGCAATGACGACGCTAGATAACAGGGCCGAGAACAGAGCATAGAGAAGAGATGAGCATGAAGCATCATGAAGGATTAGTTTTCCACCACTAACTTTCTACTGAATTTCCTACCACTGGTTTTTGACGCTAAATCCATTGTGATGAGTCCCGGACCGAGTGGGGCCCTCTGGAAGTGGGTATGGGTACCTACATACATACCTCAAAAGTCGGTTGAATGAGTATACTCTTACACATTTTCTCATGCTCCAGGTCCATAGGTACCCGTGAATCCCGAAAACCCATTCCAGATATGTGGGAAGGTACCCATCTTGACCCATACCCACCTCCAGAGGGCACCAATCAGGCCGGTATCCATCACAATGGATTCAGCGTTAAAAATTTAGAGGTAAACGGTACTACGAAGACTAATCCCTTCTTAATGTATCGGGAACGCCGCCGCATATCTTCTCTATGCTCCGTTCTCGGCCGGGTAATTCTGGCATCGTCGTCGCTTCTTCAGTTCTTATCGGTTAACCGTTTACACGCTTACGTTTGTGTAGTCAGCTGAGTTACAGAACGTTTAATTATCTATTAGAACTCGGTATTCCGTGATTTCCGTTCGCGATCTAATGGTTTTCGCCGTAGTATGTCGTCGCGGTACCGCCAATTAATTTCCGATCGAGTCGGCGCAGATCTTTTGCCTACCCTGGCAGCTATTGAAGGTAATCCTTTTTCATTTCGTCGTTTTGTGATGATACTTACATGCGCCTTCGTACGGGACTGGTCTATAGGGCAAGGTTGCGTTCGAGCTGCCAAGCCGTTCACATCGCTCTCTTACCAGTTGCGTTCGAGCTGCCAAGCCGTTCACATCGCTCTCTTATCTGCGAGTGTTATAGTTCACGTGAGTAACAGAGGAGCTTATTGTCTTCATACTCGACCCGAGATGTTTTGTTCGATTTGTAAGGACGTTCTCAACGATCTCCATTCAATTCCCCAATGCACTGCTTGTTCCGGCATTTTCCACCTCAAGTGCGTCGGTATTACCGATGCCAATTTCAAGAAAATGTCTGGTGAAAATAAGTCCAAATGGAAATGCTCGGCTTGTAGGGCACCCAAGGCTCTAGATCCCGATGATCATAAATTGACTCAACTCTTTGATTCCCTGAAAACTGATCTGAAGGCGGATCTGGCACAGACTATCCGTTCGGAAATTTCTAATGCACTGTCTGGTGTGATTGCGGAAATAGGTGGGCTTAAGCAGACAGTTGAAGGTTGCGTTGATCAGCACAATCAAATGGCATCTGCCGTATCGGAAATGCAAAAGGAAATGGTCTCACTCAAAAAGGATAATGATGATCTGCGTAAAACTCTAAAAGATTTGCGTGAATTTGGTAATAGAGCGGAAGTGGGACCTGTAATCCGGAAAATAAACGACCGTGCCCGTTGTGAGCGTAATATCCTGTTTTGACGTACCAGAATCGAACGATACGGCCGACAGCGAGGAGGCCCTTCGCTTACTATGGTCTCTCCCTGATTTGAAAGATCTCCAAACAGTCAAAACCTATCGCCTGGGTACTAAAACAGAAGGAAAGAATCGACCCCTGAAGGTACTTCTGAATGATCGCCGCTTCGCTCAAATCGCACTCTCCGAGTGGAGAGTCCTTAAGGATAGTGGCGTGAATGTCTCACGAGACAGGACTGTTCAGGAGAGAGCTGAATTCAATGCTTTGAATGGAGAGCTAAAAAAACGTAAATCTGAAGGAGAAAATAATCTTGTGATCCGCTATGTTCGGGGTTTCCCCACTATCACTGAACGCACGGCCCCAAAAAACTAACCAATATCTCCGAAAACCTCCACATCTATTATCAAAATGTTCGAGGTTTACGCTCAAAATTGTCGCAAATTAGAAGTAACATATTTCCTTTAAATTTTGATATTTTTATTCTAACTGAAACTTGGCTCAATGAAAGTATTTCGAGCACAGAGCTCGGTTTTGCTGGGTACAATGTATTTAGGAGAGATCGGGACCTTGGCTTGACTGGTAAACTCACTGGGGGTGGTGTCTTGGTTGCTGTTCGGAATGGAATCAAGGCCTCGATATTGCCCGGCCCTCCCCAGGGATTTGAGCAGGTCTTTTTATCGCTCTCATTTGGGTCCTCGAACATACTCTTGTGCGGAGTGTACCTACCGGATAATCAACTGTTAGCTTCGTATGTCCAACATGCTGCCGATCTTGAAAATGCGTTCCATCAGGGAAACTACGATGGTGCGATTGTTGCTGGTGATTACAACTTGCATGGGGTGGATTGGGGTATTTTGGGCACCGGCGTCGGCTGCGAGAGCGGGGACGGTCCTCATCTGGGGCTTCCAACTTTGTACCGCGCCCAGTCAGCTGCAGTTGTTGAGTGCATGTCTAGCTTGTTGGTGACTCAAAAGAACGAAATATTGAATGCTAATGGCCGTCTTCTGGATTTGGTGTTCTCCAATTATGATGCAAGATGTCGAGCCGCCACACCCCTCACCATCGTCGATCCCCACCACCCGCCTCTTGACCTTCTCTTTGATCTGGGATTTTCCCCCCAGCACCCGCGATTTGAGCGTCGCTATAATTTCAATAAGAGTGATTATCCATCAATTATTGCTTACCTTCAGAACATAAACTGGGCCTCACTGAGTGATCTTCATTCCCCTGACGAAATGGTTGATGCTTTCTATGAACATATTTATGCTGCAATCGGAAAATTCACTCCTAAATATTCGCCTGATGTTGATAATTTCCCCCCATGGTTCTCATCTAGTCTGAAACGGCTCTTGTCAAAGAAGAATTTTCTCCATCGGCAGTACAAGAGATCTGGACTCCATGATGACTATGCCCGCTTCTCATCAGTCAGGGCTGAGTGTAAGGATGCGTCAAGGGCCTGTTACCAGGGTTACATCCAGGGAGTTCAGGATCGCCTTCGGGTTGATGTCAGGGGCTTTTGGAGATATGTCAGGAACCTTCGTCTGGAGCGCGGCCTCCCCTCCATTATGAGGCTTGACGATGAGACCGCCGTTAACGAGGCTGAATCGGCAAATCTGTTCGAGCGCTTCTTCTCCAGTGTACATTCGACCCAGAACACATCATCTTCCCCTCCCTTGAACGAGACCACGTACGGAGATTTCAACTTCTGCAGTATGGTTGCGACGGTTGACCAAATTGAGAGCAGGCTTCGTGGCCTTGACAGGAAGAAAGGACCTGGCCCTGATGGGATCCCGCCTATTTTTCTGAGTATGTGCTCTGAAATCCTCTCCTTCCCGCTTTACATAATCTTTAATGCCTCCTTTGATGCTATATTGTTCCTATTCACAAGGGAGGATCGCGAGAAGACATTAGGCACTACAGGCCAGTCTCAAAACTATCTATCCTTGCCAAGGTGCTGGAGAGCTTGGTCTGTGGTGTGTTCAGCCCCCTCGTTGATGCCATTCTCCATCCGAGTCAGCATGGTTTTAGGCCTCGCAGATCTGTGACCACTAATCTCCTTGAGCTCACACCCCATGCTCTTCAGGCCATGGATTCTGCAGCCCAGCTGGACGTGGTTTACACTGACTTTGCGAAGGCTTTTGATAAGGTTAACCATCGACTCCTGCTGGGAAAACTTGAGGCAAGAGGGATAAGAGGATCAATGTTGCTGTGGTTCAACAGCTACCTGACTGACCGCATGCAGTTTGTTACTGTGGGATCATACACCTCTGGCGGGTTCCAGTTATCTTCGGGCGTGCCCCAGGGTTCCCATTTGGGCCCAATTCTCTTCAATATCTTCATAGATGACCTCAACTGGGCCCTGGGGGATGTCAAGAGGCTATTTTTCGCTGATGACCTGAAGCTGATTGTGATGGTGCGTGGTTTGGAGGATTGTGCTCTGCTTCAGAACTCCTTGGATCGGCTGTCGACTTGGTGTACTGACAACCTGATGCTCCTGAATATTGACAAGTGTTCAACAATTTCATTCACGCGCAGGGAGCATCCCTTGCTCGTCGACTACTTCATCCAGGGCCGGGTTCTGTCGAGGGTGACTGTGGTTCGGGATTTGGGGATATCTTTGGACGTGTCTCTTGCGTTTGTTCCTCATATCGACGCAATAGTTGCCCGCGCCCATAGAATGCTGGGTTTTGTGTGGAGGGCATCCCGTGACTTCGACGACATCAACGCAGTTAAGCTCCTCTATATTTCCCTGGTGCGACCACTCCTCGAATTCGCCACCGTTATTTGGTCTCCATTTTACAAGGTACACGAGGAATCAGGAGATGATCCAGAGGAAGTTCTTGAGGATGATGTACTACAAGTTCCACCTTGCTGAGCATTTTCCAACAATCGATTACGTCTTCCCGCATTGTGAGGTTGGTGAATTTCTGGACATCAGGCGGCTTTCTGTAAGGAGGGTGGAGCAGGATCTTGTTTTTCTCCACAAAGTTTTGCATAATCAGGTTGATTCGCCGGAGTTCCTTGCATCCCTCGCATTCCGCGTACCTGCCAGAGCCTCCAGGAGTTCGGAAATGTTTCGGCTTCCCCATAACCGCACCAATTATCTCGTCAACTCTCCGTCGTCAAGAGTCATGAGGTTAGCAAACGAGCACCTCCAGAATGTGGACATTTTTAGTGTGTCTCAGACAAGTCTAAAACGTTCCTTGCAATCCATACTTAAATGATGTTTCTCGCAAAATTCTATTATCTTTTGTTTTTCTAATGGCAGCAATGATGGCAGCAATTAATTTCATTTTTCTTTGTAATTGGGCTAAGCCCGTGTTTATGACTAAATAAATAAATAAATAAATAAAAAAAAGGTACATACTATGACGCGCCCCCTGCTTTTTAGGGACATTATCCCCCACCCGCGACATCCTTCAATTCCTGCGGGAATTTTTCCAAAATTCCAAAAAGATCCTGAATCGATTGGAATGGGTCTGGGACCCGCCGCACCCACTGTTCCCCCCTTTCCCCAATGTTGAAGAAATGAGTCTCCATGCGCCTGGTCCGAGGAATAACCAACCAGCGTGTAGGAATTTGCAGCGTTTTGGTTGGTTATTCCTTGAATAATCAACCTATGTTTTCATGCAAATGGTCAACCTCTCCGATTCGGCTCAAAATTTTTTTCTGGACGTTTCATGATGTCCTGATCAAAAAAGGTCAATGTCCGTCCGCCGTCCATTGTCCACGCCGTTTTTGGTAGTAGAAAATGTTCTAAAAATCTGAAATTTGGGTCAGGGGTCTGTTCCCAGCCGAGATGGGTCCTCGAAACTTTTCAGCCCGATCGGACCAAATTTGGAGGGGGTAGGGGTCAAAATGTGTTTTTGAAAAATGGATTTTCGAGATTTTGGGTGATTTAGGCGAGTGGGGTGTCATTTTCCACTAAATTTTGGACGCTGAATCCAATAAAATGGGTCCCAGAACAATTGGCACCCACTGGAAGAAGTAATGGGTCAAATTGGGTATTTATTACCCATGTGGGTGACTTCAGCCGAATAGGAAAACAAAACACATCGTCATATCCTGTTGTTTATAACCAGCTGTTAAACTTAGCAACCAATTTTGAGCAGTTGCCTACAATTCTTTTTACTGTCCGAGCTTTTTATTCGTACCATTCAATTCAATTTAATGCAATTATTATAGCCTTCTAAATTACCTACGTTTTCTCAATATTATATTAGTAAATTAATGTCGTAGTGCCCCATAGATACACCCATCTTGAATATGTGTTTTCGGGATTTCTGCTACCTAGGCGAGTAGGGTGTCATTTTCCACTAAATTTTGAACGCTGAATCCAATAAAATGGGTCCCAGAACAATTGGCACCCACTGGAAGAAGTAATTGGTCAAATTGGGTATTTATTACCCAATTTGATTATGTGTTTTCGGGATTTCTGGTACCTGGGCGTGTGGGGTATCATATTCCACTAAATTTTGGACCCTGAATCGATTGGAATGGGTCTGGGACCCGCCACACCCACTGTTTCCCCCATTCGAGGAATAACCAACCCGTGTGTAAGAATTTGCAGATTTTTTCTTTCCATCGTGCGGCACCTCCGCCCGTCATTATGGTTCAGGTGAGTTCGATTTATAACGGCGTCAATCAATTGGCAATCGTTTTGCTTTCGGGGCGACAACCCCGATTTTATTGTTAGGACAACGCGATTTCTACGCATTGATTCGCCATCGTTGCTACAGCTTCGTGGCCTTCTTCCCTCTCGCACGCCGCCTTAATGAACGGGCCTTGCAGGAAATCCCGAGTTCATTTCACGTAACTTCGACGTTTTGCTTCAGCTTCGGTTTCATCGGGCGCCGTTATCGTTCCGCCACTTCTAAAATGACACTCTTTCCTTCATTGTTGATATCAGAGGTCATACAAGTTTTGGAGTCATCTTGCCTATCGATATCGGAGGTCAGTTGTGTTTCAGTTCGTGGCTGTAACCGTCTGTTCCCGTTAAAAATGAATTTCCTGTCTTTGTATGACGCTGTGAAAACGAGCTTATGGGGAAAATGTAAAACCCGGAATAAACTGCAATGGGGTACTCGCCGAAGCCTCCTAGATTCGTACCTGTGCGAATTTATGTGGCGCCAGACCCTTAAAGCCCGACAAGTGGACCCCTTCGACGAAATTCTCGACGAGATTGCCATCTCTATATACGTCAGTCCTTCATGGAGTCAACATCTAACCGTCCTCAGTCTGTGGTTAAGTGTGATAAAACAGATAAAATTTCGTGTAAATCGTGCCGAAAAGGCTTCGGGTATAACGCTTTTCGCGTCTCGTGCGTCGTGTGTGCCGGTGTTTTTCATCTCCCGTGTGAAAAACTCGAAAAAGGTGATTATAAATTCCTGGCAGATCATAAAAAGCCTTTCACGTGCTTGTTGTGTATTAGGGGCGCCGAAGATCTTTATCTGTTGATGAGGCGGGGTAATCTTCCCCCGCTACACCCACCATGCAGTCAGATGTGAGTATGGCTCAAGTTCTAGAGGCTATCAAAGACCTAAAGTCCGATGTCAGGTCTGCGCGGACCGATAACAGCAGAAGGGGGGCAGGCGGGGGGCCAGAGGCCTGGGGGAACAATAATGGAAAAGGTCCCTTTGATGTGCCCGAGTAACACATGCAAATTTGAAACCAAAAAATCCAATCCAGACGTTACTGCAGTGTCTGGTTTAATTTCAGAATTTTCTACCACTACCTCCAAACGTTGAAAGCCTATATTGTTGATGCTGAGGGTAAACAACGTCACATTAGAGTTATGTGTGACAGTGGATCCCAACGAAGTTACATTCTGAAATCGTGTGCAAGAGATTGGAATTTGAAGCCTATTGGATAAATGAATGTCTGTCAGGATCTATTTGGGGGTCGGAAAACTCAACTTGAAACTCATGAATCTTATTTAATTTGGCTTCGTGGAATGAGAAACGAAAATGTAAGAATTAAAGTCTTGGACTCTGAACGAATTTGTGAATGCGCGCCTCGAATCTCTGATCCCAAGTTGTTTACGATGCTGAGAAATAAGGGAATTTACTTGACTGATTTCGTGAGTGCGCCTGATGATACTTCCACTAAAATTCATGTTCTACTGGGAGCTGATGCCTGGGCACAGCTAATAACGCCTGAATTTATTATTTTGTCAGAACAACTTACAGCCGTGAAAACCAAACTTGGATGGACCTTAGTTGGAACTGCTCATGAAAGTAAAAATATTGCTATGACTACCCTGGTATCATTGACTTCAACATCCCAACTTCCTGATCTCTGGGAATTGGAGACACTAGGAATTAAGGACCCAGTGGAGCAACTTACAAAAAGAGAAAAGGATCAATGTGATTGATTTTTTAACAAGACAGTCAAATGTGATGATTGGGTCGGTACACTGTTAATTTACATGGATGAGGACGACCAGAACTGGGTCTAATTATGCATCTGCTGTCAACCGACTGCTTCTGAACACCCGGAATTTTACGAAAGATTGGAAAATTTTACGATTACGATGTAGCGATAAGAGAATGGATTAAACTGGGTATAGTGGAGAAAGTCAAAGACCCTGACGAGAAGGAAAGTCATTGCCACTACCTACCTCATCGGGCGGTATTTAAGGAGTGTGGCACCACCAAAACACGACCAGTATTTGATGCATCAAACAAGGATCGAAATAAGAATTCATTGAATTCATGCCTTGTACTGGTCCAAACTTGATTGATTTGCTACCATGGTATTGACTGGATTCAGACTGCACAGAATAGGAATCGTTGCGACAGAAAAGGCTTTTTTGCAAATTGTTGTTGATGAAAAGGGCAGAGACATGTTGCGATTCCCATGGTGGGAGGGAAAGGAGATGAGTACACTCGTCATCAGGGGTGGTGTTTGGGGCATGCTGCAGCTCATTCCTGTTAGCGGCCGTATTGATACACCTTCTAGATCACCTCTGATAACTGACAGAAGTGGCCAACAAACTGAAGACTGCATTTTACGTCGACAATTGTCTGGACCAGATACAATCACTGAGTTTGGAGAAACGTGGCGATATCTCCAAACCATCACAGGTCATCTTTGCAAAGATTCAAGAAGGAGTACCTTGGATTTTTGCGAACCAATGTACATC
>CM034001.1:8824618-8859835 GCA_019603395.1 Cyrtorhinus lividipennis
TTCGGACTGACATAATTCACGGCTGGATCCTTCCTTTGATAACTTTCTATAACTCGAGTTCTTCGACGCGGTTTTGCAGACGAATAACAACGCGTGACAGTCCGTTTTGACTACAAAGCCCAGTCCACATAATAGCCGGCAGCTTTTCACTACCCACCTTAATTGGGTTTCGAAAAGGGGTTTTCACTTGGCGACACGGAGAATAGACATTCAGGCTACGTCGAGTGTCGGGATTTCTATTTCCTCGTGTTACCATTGGAGAATTTTAGTTTTCGCACGCGATACGCGTTTCGAACGCACAGGTTGCACATTATGCAACACTAATTGCGATTACGTTAAGTGGATTAGGCCTAAATCCATCACATGTTCGGATGAAGGGGACATTTGCGGGGCACGACGTACAAGATGACACGATTTACACTCCAACAGGAAACATACCATACCTACAACTACAAACAGAGTTTACTGTAAAATAACCATATGCTGCATGTCGTCGATTTTGTTAGGTTATTCAACCTATGTTTTCATGCAAAACGTCAACCTCTCCGTTTCGGCCCACTTTTTTTTTCTGCACGTTTCAAGGTGTCTAGATCGAAAAATTCTTTCACACGGGTTGGTTATTCCTCGGACCAAGAATCAGGCAAAATTATACCACACACGCCTAGGTACCAGAAATCTCAAAAACACACATTTGACATAGACAAATAGGTACCCATTACCTCATCCAGAGGGCGCCAATCGTTCTGGGACCCTTTTCATTGGATTCAGCGTCCAAAATTTAGTGGAAAATGATACCCCACACGCCTAGTTACCAGAAATCTCGAAAACACATATTCAAAATGGGTAGATAGATACCCATTTTGACCCATAACCTCTTCCGGTAGACATCAATCGTTCCGGTACCCATTTCATTGGATTCAGCGTCCAAAATTTAGTGGGAAATGATACCCCGCACGCCTAGATCGCCAATAATCTCGAAAATCCTCGCCTCCGCCTTGTCTCGTCCTAATCTCAGCCTCGCCTCCGCCTTTTCTCGTCCTGGACTCCGCCTCGCCTCCACCTCACCTCCCCCTAGTCTCCACCTCGCCTTCATCTCGCCCCACCTTGTCTCTGAATTGTAACTGCCTTGCCTCCGCCTTGACCTCATTCCTTCTTCTTTTTCAAATTTGGGAAGGGTACAAGAAATCTCGAAAATTCTCTTTCGAAATAGGTTGATAGATACCCATTTTGACCCATAACTTCTTCCGGTTAAATGGAATGGGTCAAACTGAATGTGAGTTTTCGAGGCCTAGGCGTGTAGGGTTTCATTCTCCACTTTTTTATTCGCTGGATATCGCAAATGAATAAATTCTGATGGTATACTCGTTTAACAACAATCCTCATCGTTCTATCCTATTCGAAATTGGGGTTGGAACTGGGAGGGGGGGGGGTGTCTTTGTTTCATTGTAATAAGTAAATAGATCTGAAGCTTTAAGTCATCCCAAACTAGAAGCCACTCAACTAGAACCTGCGCACATGAAGTCAGGTAGCTCGGTCTCCTGCTCTTCTTAAGTTTCACCTTAACTATCACTTCTCGGTCGCGTCTGTTGTTTTGAAACAATTAAATCTCTCGCGGAAAACACGTAAGATGACGCCGAAGCGAGTGGAGCTCGGAAGATGGTCAAGCATTAGTTCCAAGTTGTGAGCAAGCCACCTCCTGAAGTACATTTGTAATGTTGACTCGGTCACTTCTGTGCAAGGAAAATCACTCTGTCTTTACGCAACACGCAAAAAAACCCGTAACCCTCCGTTGTAAGGGCTCGTTGTGAGATTGGAAATCTCAAGCATACCTTTTGGCGAGAGGACGAAGAAACGAATAAGTAGACAAGACGAAAATGCAACCGAAAAAGTATTGGTAACTACAATTCCTAACGCTGTGATGGAGAAAGCGTCGGCATTTCGATTTCGCTTACAACTATTTTCTTCGATTTCTTCGGATTTATAAATTTTGGACTCTGAATTGATTGGAATAGAGTCTATATGCTGCGAGGAATAACCAAACCCCGTGATTATGATGTAGTCATCATGAAACTTATACCGTTAAATTTTGGCGCCAATTGGAGAGGTTGACCTGGGGCATGATTCCATAAATTGATTATTCAAGGAATTATCACATCAGTTGATTATTCAAGGTATATACTAAACCAGCATTTCTTACGATCCTACATTTCCAACATGGGGATTGAACCTTGTTAGCGATGTAACGAATTCCAATGACATCCCTGAAGACCGAAACCTACGTCACGATCGACCTGCTAATTCTAGGTCGTCCGGAATGTATTCAAACACGGGTTCGGACAACGAATTTCTATTTGGATCAAGGCCGACGGAACAGTTAGGACGAGGGCTTTGTGGTTTTGCTGCGAATAAAAGGTTGAGTAAATAGTTACGGTTAAGGTTGTAACTTTTACGACGTATGCGCCGCTATGACCTCTACAATTTTAGGAACTGTTTTATGCGCAAATGAGACTAGCGGGAATTAAAACGAGAAAACGAGTCTCAATTGAAACAAGCTTTTATTTAAACTCAGCAAAAGTAAGTAAAATTAGGGATGGGTATTGAGTACTTGATGTTTATGAATCATCGATGTTTTTAGCGTCGACAGCCAACCATCTGATGGTTTTAACCTTCCAGTGGGCGCGTAGCAGCACTCCGTGCTGCCAAGTAATATTGTTCTTATAATAAGTAGGATGGCGTTCATTTTACAGAGTGGGGATATTCAGTACTTGCAGTTGGCAACATTGGTAATACAATCCACCTTGCTAGATGTTGTTTACATTTATTGTTTCAGTAGTGAATTCCGTGCTGCACGCGCCCACTTATGTATATATTTTTACTGTCGTGAATACCTCTCTACTTTGGGGTTTGAACTGTTGGAGGCTCATTTGAAAACACGAGCACAGATCAGGACCCTTCCAAAGGACATTCACCTTTTTTTAGAGAAATTTCGCGACGATCAACAACCAATAGCTGCTCCAGAGACAGAAAAAACGGTTGGTCCATGCTTTATATGTTGTATCGATGTTTACGTGTCGATAACTCGATAGACGAATGAAAAGGAAAGGTTCAAACTTCAGTTCTGCTTACTAGTCCATTCCACTACCTCTGATCTAGTGACTCCATGAGGTAGCCCAGGGGTACCAACTCACACCTAGTCTTGTAGAACTGTGTGTTCTAATGATGAATATTATTTGTATTTTGTCTAATTCCTGAATTTCTGTTTTGAAGTTCGATACCCATCCCTAAAGTAAATCAAAACCGGTATCTTCTAGATTCGATAACTCTAATCAGTCACTGCTCGGCAGGGCTGCCCCCGAAAGGGTTCACTTAGGCGATGTTGAACAGTTGACGAAAGAGGTCGGTGGCGGCGTCTCCATTTATCGTTAGCACTTCTGTAGAATCAACGTCCTCTGAACAACGACTAAAAATTGTCCAGGAAGAGCAATGCCTGTATGGGATGAGAATCGTTGACTGGAAGTTTGAACTCACAATCATCATGACCAAGAATAATGTTCAATGAACATAAATCACAGTTCTGAATAATATAGCCTGTCGGAAGGCATAACCTGTGTTGACGGGCTAGAGTTGTACAAACTTTACTCGACAAGGAAGATAATTTTCACTTTTGACTATTGCATCAGCCTTGAGACAACCAGCAAAGAACAGGAGGGAAACTAGATTTGACAATAAATTCTATTCAAAATACTTTTTCCTCCATCAATCAGCCAACTTTATAAGCCAAGACGTTGTTCGCTTCTTGTAGGCACTTTGGGTTACACCAATTGGGTGGTTGGCAGAGAATTGAACACAAGGTTTACCAAATAAGCTGTGAGAGCCAGTTTAGTGTGGAATTTACAACATTTTGAAGGAGTTGGAGACGAATGGTGTAAGATTGAGTACCTATGGGGAACATTAATAATGCAGGGGTTTCTGTAGAGGAACATAACTAGCTGCTTGACAAAACTGCCAGACAGTATACACCTTTGCTATTTGGCAGACACGTTCACTTGGAAACCTTCTAGGTTTAGGAAGGATAACCTTCAAGATTGCCTTTTGCAGTGTAACGGGGCGGCAAATTTCAAGCGCCCCGCCAAGAAACCTCGGCGGCGGGGGACGGAACGACCCCTCTCCCCTCCAAACGCCTAACTCCAGCTGGGCGGAAGGCGTGCCCTCTTTGGATTGGGTAGGCGATGGGCGGCGCAAGACACCCAGGGAGGCGTAGAAGGGGAAGGCGACGTGACGAGCGGACGGAGAGAACGAGCAATCCCCAGTCGTATCCGAACTCACGAGAAGGAAGGTAGAAATCTCTGTTCGCGGAACGGAGTGAAGTGAACCGGGACATCGAAGTAAAGTGAACCGGGACATCGAAGTGACCCGGAACATCGAAGCGAAGTGAACCGGGACATCGAAGCGAAGTGAACCGGAACATCCAAGTGAACCGGGACATCGAAGTGAACCGGAACATCCAAGTGAACCGGGACATCGAAGTGAACCGGGACATCCAAGTGAACCGGAACATCGAAGCGAAGTGAACCGGAACATCGAGGCGAAGTGAACCGGGACATCGAAGTGAAGTGAAAGTGACCTGAAGGAACGATCGTATCGTGGTTCCTTCAGGGTGAGAACTCGGGAATTGGGAGATCAGCCAATTCCTATCCCGTAACAGTGGACCCCTATTACGAACTGAAAATCCCCCGTCGGACCCGAGTGTTGATCCGTTCGCGCCCGACCGACGGCCAATAGTCTGGGATCTCCACGCACCGCCAGTCGTCGGACCTCCGTTGGAAAGAGCCTCGCCTCCTCCAACCTGGACGGCGTTCCCCTGACCGAAGCCGAGCAGCGAAGAGCAAATCACCCTGTTGTCTCCATCCGAAGGCGTTGGTGCACGTAAGTGGCGAATTAACTCTATCTCGTACCCTCGCAACGCGAAAGTCGACTCTTTAAATCTGGCCCAAACCCTGACGCGTAGTCATTAGAAAGCTGATCAGAGAATCGTATGTTGTAACCGTAGTGTTTAGTATCTTGTCTGTCGTAGGAAAAGTAAAGGGAGTTAGGGGAGGACATTAGTAAAACAACTGTATTTTTCCGTTATTCTAAATCAAACACTCCTGAGCCTTCAGCTACCTCGTAAATTCATTGGCCTTCAGCCCTTCACATTCTACCTACTCACTAATTAAATTAAGTCGTAGTCAGTATCCTTCTCGGCCGAGACATTCCATATTTTCTTTCTAACAATTGCGTTATTACAAACCAATATTGAACTCTTGCCTTTCACTTACGAAACCCCATTCCTCAGAGCTTAGTCAATTCAGGTGCACTTGGAGTCTATGACCGACCGTCTCCGACATTCCGAACGGTAAGTGAAAGTCTTTAGTCTCCCACTAATTTATTCGCCTAGGTCTATTTCTGGATCCCTAGCCCGTTAGACGAAACGGCGGGTCACATCTTTTGGTGGCAAGCGGTGGGATATTTCAGAAATCTCGATTTCTGTCGTATCCACAACAAGTGATCTTGACCAGGCGAATATTGGTGAGAAAAAGCTCTGAAGGAATTGGGTCGCGTTTTATAATCTCGAAATTTAAATTGTGCTAGTTATAGATTCTGAAATTTAAAATTGTAAGAAACAAACAAATCGGCCCGAGTGTGAGGAAGCGAGTGAGGAGTCAATTAACTTCAAATCCGTATCATTTTTCTTTCTTTCCATAAATCAAAATTTAACTACTGGCTCATTTATCTAGTAGCATCACTCTCGTATAGCCTTTGTTCCGAGACTGTCCCGGGTCTGTGCCGGGACTGTTCCGTAGCCTCTGTGCCGGGACTGTTCCGAGGCCCTCTGTGCCGAGACTGTCCCGGGTCTGTGCCGGGACTGTTCCGAGGCCCTCTGTTCCGAGACTGTCCCGGGTCTGTGCCGGGACTGTTCCGAGGCCCTCTGTGCCGGGACTGTCCCGGGTCTGTGCCGGGACTGTTCCGAGGCCCTCTGTTCCGAGACTGTCCCGGGTCTGTGCCGGGACTGTTCCGAGGCCCTCTGTTCCGAGACTGTCCCGGGTCTGTGCCGAGACTGTTCCGAGGCCCTCTGTTCCGGGACTGTTCCGACGAGCCTTCAGCTCCAATTGACATCCCGATTCCGGACCCGTCATAGCTCTTACCAACTGGGAAGTCCTTTCTCGATTCGTGGGGAAATTATCGGTCCTTGGTGCGCAAGAAAGTGATCTATCAGTTCTGTAATTTTTTTTTATTATTTAGTTCTTTTGTGCAACAAGTGAGTTCGCGACCATGCAACGAAACAGCAGCCCATCAGTCGAGGGCGAAGCCATGATGAACGCCGTGACGGAAGCGATGAACAAACTGGGCGCCTTCTTCCGCGAGCCTGCGGCCTCTGGCATTCCGCGGTCGTTGTTTATGGAAGTCGACCCATGGAACCCTGATGAGCCGGATGCTATCACGGCATCCGTGTTCTTCCAGGAAGTGGAGCAAGCAACCCAAGAGCTTGACGAGCACAAGAAACTGCGATTCCTTCGCACCCGCCTAAAAGGTGGAGCCAAGCGATTCCTCCAGGATGGTCTTGGCGAAACCCCGTACACGACCGTGAAGAAGGCCATACTGGCATGGTATGGCGAGGAAAGTCCCGAGAAGGCGACCATACGACTTTGGACAGCCCAGAGAGACCCCGACGAGTCCATCCGACGGTTTGCAGAACGACTTCTGACCACGGCACGATCGGCTGTCCGAACCGAACCCAACCTGAACGAGGCCCAACGTCGGGAGTGGACAAGACGAAAGGCACTCAGCGCTTTTGTCCGCGGGCAACCGAAAGAACTCCATCTCTACTTGCAGGGTAACCCTCCGGACACCTTGGAGGATGCAGTGGAGCGGGCTGAGGGATGGGAGGACGTAATGAGAGCAAAGCAGGACTACGATGCTCGATGGGACATAGCCGCTGTCAGCGGATCAAGACCTTCGGAGCCCAAGAAATGCTACTCTTGCGGAGAACCAGGGCATTTTGCAGCAAACTGCCTGCAAAAACCCAGAAGCCCGCTCCGTTACCAAAACAAACCGGCCACGTTCGGCGATCGCCAGTTGATACCGGTGCCGACGAAGTTACCACCGACCGTCCCAGTGCTGCCCTGTATGTACTGTGGTGATATGTCCCACTTTCCAGTGAGTTGCCCCCACGGACTCTACGCGGCCTTGTTCTGCAATTTCTGTGGATCCCGTGACCATCTGGAGGCGGATTGCCTGAAGAAGAAGAAGACCCTGCCCATCTCAAATCCGCGAATGCACCAGGTCAGAAACATCAGTACGACCCATGAAACCCAAGCCAGTCTCACAACAACTAACGAGGACGAACCAATCGTCGACGTCCGCGGAGACGAGCTGGTGGCCTACCAGACCGCTGTGAATTGTGTCATGAGGCCCATGATACTGATCACCGCCGGCTTGGGGAAGGAATCCCGGCGAATGGTCGTGGATACTGGTGCTGCAGTGTCTGTCCTATCAAGACCTGTGCCTGGCATTGACATCCGCTCAACAACGTTGGAGCTGTGGGGTGCCGACGGACAACCACTGCCCGTGCTGGGGATCCAGGAGGTACGTACCACCATTGGTCTGGTTACAATTACACACCCATTCTATGTCTTCCAACGACCTGACTCCGGCTTGGATCTGATCGGACTGGACCTCCTGAGGAAATTACCCCTTGGCATACGCCCGGATATCGGCGTAGTGGAGATGAAAGAACCCACCACTGGGAAGATGATCTCCATCGGCGTGGTCGCCACTGACCCGGACCTCCACAGGCACATCCGTCAACTGAAGGGCGACGGGATGGCGCGAAAAGCCCGGAAAACCGCTCAAGCCACGAAACCCGACACCGACAACAACTACCAGGGCGGGCCAACAGTCGCTTCAACATCTGCCAAAGCCTCTGAACCTAGCGTCGACAACAACCACCAAGGCCGACTGACCACCGAACCAACACTACCTAGAAAGCAGCTGGTGGTACACCCTCCGATGTCCGATGTAGCAGAGTTCCCAAGTGAGATCCGGGACAATCCCCCTTCAACCTCTGAATTGAAGCACCAGGTGCATCAGCATCTGACTCATCTGGCAGGACCCGACTACCAGTTGGTCAAAGACGGCCTGAGCCGTGTTCCTGTTGGCGCCATCATATTAAGTTTGCCAAAGGAACTTCTGATGGCAGCCCAATCCTTGGACCCCTGGATCTCCACCCTGACTGCTGACCCAGAGAAGCATCGACTAAAGAAGGAGGAAGAAGTCTGGAGGAAGGAGGTCGATGTGGATGGCCAGCGGATCACGGTGCCACTGATTCCATCCACCATGCGGCGCTGGTTCCTGATCAATTGTCATCAACATCAGTGGGCCGGGCACCCTGGCATAGAAACAACCACCCGTGTCGCAAGGCGGTACGGGTACTGGAAGAAGATGGTACGTGACGTCCGAGAGTTCGTCCAGAAATGCCAGGAGTGCCAGGAGAGGAACACTCCCCCAAATTTGACACCACCAATCCAGAAACCCGATGTCAATTACGAGGTCCAGGATGTCCTGGGGAAGACCACGCGTTACCACCTCAGCAGGCTCAAGCCAGCGTTTATCAACAGCGTGCCAGACGACGCCGTCACCCCCGACGTAGCGGAGGAACCGCGCCCACCCGAGAGCCCTGCCCCTCCACCTAGCGAAGATAGCGGAGGGACGTGGTTGTTGGACCCCCTTGAGTGGCCGGAACCAGTACAGACCGAAGGAAATCCGGAACCTGGGGCCCAGGGCCCTGGAAGATCCTCCAGCCGAATCCCGATTCCGATTAGGACGGCGTCCAGTCCATACGGGCTAAGACCAAGGCGCAAAACGATCGACTACGCGCAGCTCCACGCGGGGAAGATATCAACACCTCGAACGGGATGAAGCAATTAAAAAAAAAAAAAAAAAAAAAAAAAAAAAAAAAAAAAAAAAAAAAAAAAAAAAAAAAAGAGAAAAAAAAAAAATAATTTTTCAAGTGTTGGGGTATACGCGTAATTTGTGAAGTAGAATAGGGAATGTCTTACCTGTAGAATAAAATGCACGACACCAGTACTTGCCTTGTTTGATTAATGACCGTACCTCATGGGTCGGGACAGGACTGCCTTGCCACTCCCCTCTTTTCCTTTGTTTTTCCCTTGTAATGGTAGCTAAAATCTAGGATTGTTGTTCAGCGTCTGGTTCTGTGCAGAGAGGGAGGTTGTTTGCATGATACATGAGCCATTGACTGACGTACAACGGGTGAGTCGGAGCGTGAGAGGAGACTAACAGAAAGGCCGGTTTGTCTGTTTCAGGGTTTAGTGGGAAAATAGGAGATCAGCGAACGACACCAGAAGACTATGGCGCTACCTCGACCGCGGGTACCATCGTCGGTGAGCAGCACGGACTTGGAGCCCGGAAGTACGGAGTGGCTGGCCGTCACCTCCACGGTCATCATGGGGCTGGGCAAGCTGGTCGCGTCCTGCGACAGGATGCCAACACAGAGGCGGATTCTGCTGCGCTGCCTAGACGAGCTTGGGGAAAGCTTGAACGTTGGCGACTCGGGGGTGGACATGAGATCAAGATCGAGTGGTGGGTCGGTGGAGGTCGAGTCCCTGCGTTGCCGAGTGATCATGATGGAACAACGGCTGCAAGCCATGACCCACCTCAACGACTCATTCGGGTCGAGCACGCACCGCGCCACCCCTCGAGGATCGTCGACACCACGACCTGACAGCAACGTGGACGGATACCCCGCCCCTGCATTCACAGCGCCCGCCGCGGCCGAGCCGAGTATTGCCGACCCATCCAACATACCACCTTGGAACATCCGCGCCAGCGTACCTTCGACGAATGGGAGCGTCCTGTGCTGCATTTGCACGAAGCGACAACACCCGCCGACAACCTACCGCTGCGGTGGCTGCAAAGTGATGTGGAATCGGCTGGTGAGGAAGTGCCGGAACCTACAACCCACGGATCCCGCCTACCCGAAACCCTGCTCCATCGCCGAACACAAGACGGACCGCCCACCAACCTGTGCCGCTTGCAGACGCTGGCGGTACGAGCAAGCGTGGATAGCAGCCAAACGACCTGACGCAATGCCCATCGCACCAGTCACCCCCACCGGAAGGAAAATTGCCGAGGTAGACCTCGGCCTCCGAAGATCGGAGGGGTGTAACGGGGCGGCAAATTTCAAGCGCCCCGCCAAGAAACCTCGGCGGCGGGGGACGGAACGACCCCTCTCCCCTCCAAACGCCTAACTCCAGCTGGGCGGAAGGCGTGCCCTCTTTGGATTGGGTAGGCGATGGGCGGCGCAAGACACCCAGGGAGGCGTAGAAGGGGAAGGCGACGTGACGAGCGGACGGAGAGAACGAGCAATCCCCAGTCGTATCCGAACTCACGAGAAGGAAGGTAGAAATCTCTGTTCGCGGAACGGAGTGAAGTGAACCGGGACATCGAAGTAAAGTGAACCGGGACATCGAAGTGACCCGGAACATCGAAGCGAAGTGAACCGGGACATCGAAGCGAAGTGAACCGGAACATCCAAGTGAACCGGGACATCGAAGTGAACCGGAACATCCAAGTGAACCGGGACATCGAAGTGAACCGGGACATCCAAGTGAACCGGAACATCGAAGCGAAGTGAACCGGAACATCGAGGCGAAGTGAACCGGGACATCGAAGTGAAGTGAAAGTGACCTGAAGGAACGATCGTATCGTGGTTCCTTCAGGGTGAGAACTCGGGAATTGGGAGATCAGCCAATTCCTATCCCGTAACAGTGGACCCCTATTACGAACTGAAAATCCCCCGTCGGACCCGAGTGTTGATCCGTTCGCGCCCGACCGACGGCCAATAGTCTGGGATCTCCACGCACCGCCAGTCGTCGGACCTCCGTTGGAAAGAGCCTCGCCTCCTCCAACCTGGACGGCGTTCCCCTGACCGAAGCCGAGCAGCGAAGAGCAAATCACCCTGTTGTCTCCATCCGAAGGCGTTGGTGCACGTAAGTGGCGAATTAACTCTATCTCGTACCCTCGCAACGCGAAAGTCGACTCTTTAAATCTGGCCCAAACCCTGACGCGTAGTCATTAGAAAGCTGATCAGAGAATCGTATGTTGTAACCGTAGTGTTTAGTATCTTGTCTGTCGTAGGAAAAGTAAAGGGAGTTAGGGGAGGACATTAGTAAAACAACTGTATTTTTCCGTTATTCTAAATCAAACACTCCTGAGCCTTCAGCTACCTCGTAAATTCATTGGCCTTCAGCCCTTCACATTCTACCTACTCACTAATTAAATTAAGTCGTAGTCAGTATCCTTCTCGGCCGAGACATTCCATATTTTCTTTCTAACAATTGCGTTATTACAAACCAATATTGAACTCTTGCCTTTCACTTACGAAACCCCATTCCTCAGAGCTTAGTCAATTCAGGTGCACTTGGAGTCTATGACCGACCGTCTCCGACATTCCGAACGGTAAGTGAAAGTCTTTAGTCTCCCACTAATTTATTCGCCTAGGTCTATTTCTGGATCCCTAGCCCGTTAGACGAAACGGCGGGTTACACAGCGCTGCCAGTTTACGTAAATTGCATATGCTCCCCTCAAACAACGATGCCATATTGCAGAACTGGCTGCACGAGGGACGTATGCACCGCTTCATTATATCCAACGACAATACTGATTCCTCATGATAAAACAGTCTTGAATACAAGTAAGGGCTATGTGTTTCCCAAGTAAGAGAACGATCAAACACAACTCCGACGTACTTGAAGCTGGAAACCTTTCCAATTCGGTCACAACCGGAACACTCACGTCTTGCCCACAAGAATGGATTTTCAGGTCGAGGCCTGGGATCTGCCCAATTCCGAAGAGCATACACTTTGTCTTATTCACGTTTAATGAGAGGAAACAGTCGAGCAACCAGCCATTGATCAGCTTCAGAAGACCCTGTGGCCAAACACTACATTCCAGCTGATACCAGAGACTAATATAGCAATGTCATCCGCGAAAAGAAACATGTCTCCTCCTGAAGAGAGCATTGCCAGGTGGTTGATATATGTCAGGAAGGGATCAGGGCCCAGGGTGCTTCAGGAGGACTTTCCCATGAGTTGAACAAGGTTATACCAATTTCGCCATCCACAACAAACGTGTCGTTCTGTCAGTTTCAGTGAAGGAGGGTGTTTTTGTACAAAGTATTTCCTTTTGAATAACATGCAAAGCTTCCAATGTGTCCACTACTCTGCTTTCCAGAAGTGTTAATCACTGTGTTACTAATATCAAATTTATTTTCATTTTGCAGGTAACGATCTTTGGAACACGATTGCATGCTTGGCATTCTACTAATCGGTGAGAAGAGAACTAGTCCTGTCCCGTACTTTTGAATACTTTTGAAATGATTCTAAAGTGAATTATTATTATTTTTGGCGTGTTCCTCAGGCGGAGAACAAGACTAGTAGAACGCCAATTTCCCTCTCAGGTTCACCCCAAAATTGTATAGCATACGTTCCATGATGTCCAGATTAGAATGCTGTAAAATTATGGGAAAACAGTGAGTGTAAAGCGCCCGGGACTCATTAAAACCTATTCAGCGTCTAACATTTGAGGGAAATTATATTCCACATGCCTGGATACCAAAAATATCGAAAAACCAACCCTGTGAAAGAATTTGCAGCGTTTTTCATAACGCGTCTCAGCTCCCATACAAGTAGTTTTCGGGATGAAATCATTCCTGAACCACGATTTTTGAGATGAATGATCGCCCGTGTATGGCCTGCTAATAGTCTCCAGAAAACTTGTATTCACAAATGTTGTGAGAACTGCTCATAGCCGAACATTCCACCAAAGAGTCAGTTCTCAGCAGTTTGCCTGACATTGCTCGACCTGCACGTATTGCATACAGACACTTTTTTTCCGCACTATAGTCGTTTTAATTCGTCACGAAACCCATTCTCACGCCAGAGATGTCGAGAAGCTTCGAACACGCTTGTCCTTCATCGGTGTGGATGTGAAAGTGCCTCGCAATGTGCGATGTTAGGACTTTCCTTGACAAGAAGGTACCGAATACAAATTGAATAAAAAACAATAGCTTTCCTCGAGGCAACCCGAATTGGGCGTTGAAAATCGGTTTGTTTTCGACAAGGCAACCAGTAAAGGCATTGGAGGTACCTGTTACTGATAGTATACCATTTGGATTGATTTTCCACCGTTATCGAAAGCAGCTTTTTAACCGAAAGGAGAAATTGTTGTCAAACAAGGCCATTTCGGTGATCAATTGATCATTCTATGATCCTTCGTTGCCTATAATCATCCGTCTTCCGTCAGGGACGCCTGATACTGCAAACATCAATCGGTTTATTGCTTGGAATAATTTCGAATTATTCAAAAGAAATATATTCGACTTAGCTATATAACTGATGAAAAAACGCATCAAATTCTACAATAATGGTTTAATTGGAGTAAGGGGAAAACCAAGAGTTTCTATGAATAATTCCGATTGACTCAGTTTCAATAGTTTGCATACTATGTGATACCCTACAAAATGTGCTTTTCGAAAAAGGAATTTTCGAGAAATTTGGCAATCAACGCGTGTGGGGTATCATTTTCTACTAAATTTTAGACGCTGAACCCAATGAGACGGGTCCCGGGACGATTGGTGCCCACCAAAAGAGATTTTGGGTCGAAATGGGTATCCATCTACCTATTTCGAGAAAGCTTTATTGAGATTTCTTGGACCTATGCGTGTGGGGTATCATTTTCCACTAAAATTTTGACTCTGAATTGATTGGAATGAGTGTAAACGTGCCTGGTCAAAGAATAACCACCCCTGTGAAAGAGTTTGCTGCGTTTTTTAATCTAGACATCATAAAACGACAATTCTGGGGCCAATCGGATTGATTGACTTGTCTTTGACCTTTGACATGACTACATTTGTTGATTATTTAAGGAATAACTAAACGAAAACCAAAATGATTATCAGCTGTCCACGCCGTTTTAAGTAGTAGACAATTTTATAAAGAACCTGAATTTTGGTCTGGGATCCTTGATGGTGGGTGGGGGGTGGTTTAAACTGTATTTTATGAAACTTTTCGTAACTCTACTTAACTGTTGGACATTGAATCGATTGGAATCGATTGGGACACTCCACACTCAATGTTTCCCCATATTCATGCTTCAAGGAATAATCAACTATAAGGGATAAAATAGCAGTGTTTTACCATACCAGACGTGAATTTACCCATTTTAATATGTTGATAGGTATTGCTATTCATTCCTTGGTGTGTTGGCACGTCTCAAGTATCGGAGGTGGTTGGTTAATGTTACTTCTAAAATCCAAAGTTCGGCGATTGATCTGCATCACCACTGAAAGTCTTCGGGAAGTGATCAGTCTCTTTTCACATTGTACTCCACGCAAGCAGTAGCAATCTTTCGTGGTGCACAATGCGCCCTTGCAATTTGCGATATGCGAATGCAACGGCTCGCGAGCTATAATTACCGACAGGGTTGGCTGCTACCGAGGTGTCACTCTTGTCCAAGCAGGAAGAAAGTATTATGTAAAGATCCGGGGCCGACTTCCTTGCCCCGAGACGTCTTTCTTGATGTCCCAACACGAGAGTGCAGCTTGAACCCGAGTCAAACGTATATGTCATTGCGGTGGAAAAACTCTGCAAATTATTCCACAGTGTTTCATATTTGTAGGCTTATCACATTCGTGTGAAAACATATGTCATTCTTCAATGTCTCACAAGGTACTCTCATTCAATTTAGAGGACGAAAATGTACAATTATTCTTCGGTATATCGGAAAGTGGTCACTACTGGCAGCAGGCCCTTAGGGTCGCGAGTACATCTTTAAAGGCTTATTGACCGTAACGGTCGCTAAGCTGTTGAGGAGAAAACAACAAGGTGTATGGTGGCAACACTGCCACCCTCCCAGTGTTGTCCTGTTCCCCTGGGTTCGCCATTGCCTTTTTTGTTCGCTTGAATATGCATCTGCTCACAAAATTTCCCTTTTAATCCCTTAGAAGGGGTTTCTACCCTTTTGATTTATTTATTCCTATTCATGCAAAAAGTCAATCTATCCAATTTGACCATTTGACGACTTACAAAAAAAAAATAATGCATTTATTTTATTATTTTGTGCACAATAGATCATCAACAAACAGTTATAATGCCCTCTTTAAGCATAGCTTGTGCTGAGGGAATGAATTGTTTCTACTTTCCTATTGTTCTTAAGAAGATACAAAGATACACAGATTATATTTACGAGTACGTGGCTATTGGTAACACTGCAATGTATAAGTAAGTACATTCTAAAAATTATCTGTAAATAATAAATCTGTTCCATGCCATATTTGAACGATTGTAAAGGTATCGCCGAAGTACAATATTTGGCTGGCAAGTTGTTAAATATATGCTGGCACCTTAATATGAGGACAGTCTTTGTGCTGCCGAAGAGTTCATTTTCCTTTTTTTTGGCACTTCTAGTTCCTACGTTTACTCATTCAATTTTATTGTCCAAATAGAGTTCATACACATTTACCACGGTTGTCCTTTCTATTAATTCAAACAGATTCAGCACGCCAAATTCTGCAATAGCTTTTTGTTGAGTACCTAATCGGTTTCCTAAGTATTTTTATTAGGGATTTCTGAGTTTTAAGAAGAGCTTCCAATTTTGTTTTAAACGTTGAGCCCTAAGCTGGTAGAGCCTATATGAGGAGTGATTGTATCATGGCATAGTAAAAAAGTGTCTTCACTGTTATTTTTCCAATGGATTTCATTTCACAGTACAGCGGCATAAGCCTCTGAAGTTTAGCTGTCAAGGCTCTGATGTGGGGGTCAATCGTCACCCCTAAATATTTAGTTTCATGAACCTGTTTTATAGCAGGGCAGTCGCAGTCGAAGTTACATAGATTTTCTTGGTGGCATTTGATAGTTCCAATATCCGGTATGGGTAAATTGGTTTCGCCTAGATTTAACTTCAGAATTTTTATTTTTGACCACTGGGGTATTTTTTCGATGCTTATCGCAGCTTTGCAAAAGCACAAAAAACCCTTGGGAGTGTGGGGTATCGTTTTTCAGTAATTTTTGGACGCTGAATCCATTGAAATGAGTCTCCATGCGCCTGGAGGAATAAGCAACCCCTGTGAATGAATTTGCTGCATTTTTACTTTTATCCCATAATCTTGCTCCAAGAAATGATCAATTATTGTGGAATGATTTGCAGCGTTTCTTCAGGAGATCAGGTTTTCTACTATTGTTTTGAGGCCATATCTCATAGATGGCGAAATCTGGTTGTAGGTAATCTTTGCTTGCTGTTAAAGCTTCAAGTATAATATCATTTTTAGTCTTCTATTTAAATGCGGAACAAGAGCATCAGCTGCACAATTAAGGTATTAAAAGAGCGGTGGTTCATTAAAACCCTCAACTATATCGTGATAGCTTGAAGAGTAGGATGCCCAAGAGAGAAAAGTGCCCCGAAGTGGACACTATGACAACATTGGAAGCTCGACCTCCTCACGAGGCGCTGCCCCCAATTAACATGTGGGTGCTGCAGGAAGGTTCTAATAACTGTTATTTTTGTTCCCAATTTCGTTTCCTCTCACCAATAGAGAACGGATTGTTGGAGTCCGAGGAAATGTGGCAAGAACCACGGTTGTGTCATAATGCAGCCAGCCGTTCGTGCTATATCGGAACAAAGCCGTTGCGTCAAATACCATGCGAGGGCGAGACATCGAGGCCTCGGTAGCCATTCAGACGACTGATCTTATCCGAAATATTAGCCAATGCTATGATGTGAAGCGAAGAGAGGGGGGAGGTAAATAGGTATCGAGAAGTTGAGATGATTTCAGTTAACTTTTTACAAAAAATTGTGTGACCTTTTTCCCTGCTAATGCTATGATGTGACGCGTGGAGAGGGGGTGGGGGGAATAGGTATCGAGAAGTTGAGATGATTTCAGTAGTTATGTTTTTACAAAAAATTGTGAAATTGTGTGACCTTTTTCCCTCATATCAACGGTGTCATGGAGGAGGCAGGTCAAAATGTGTTTTTCACATAATGAATTTTCGAGGTTTTTGGCGATCTAGGCATGTGGGGTATCATTTTCCACTAACTTTTGGACGCTGAATCCAATGAGGCGGATCCCAACTAGCGCCCACCAGGAGAGGTTATGGTGTAAGCCCCCAGGCTTGCTGCCTCCAGAAGGGAGGGAGCATGCGCCAGGATACGCGCGCAGCTCCTGCCCTGACGTCGCATATGGAGAGAGCTCCAACTCGCACTCGTTGCCAAGGCGCCCAACATGTCGGAGTCATTTATATTTTGTAACCTGTCGTGCAAGTGCAACTCACTCAGTCCATCCTGGCTTTGTCCTGTGCTCGCTCTGAAGTGAACTCTGCTACCCTGCTGAAGTCGACCAAAGCTGTAATATTGTGTTCCCCACTAAAGGACTCAAGCTAATTAAGCCTCGCTGTGTACCTTTGGGACAGCGTGCCCCCTCCTGTTTTCCTTTGACCTACGCCGTTTTTGTCAGCCGGTATCGTTGCGCTTGCAACTGCAAATTGTATTTCATGTATATCATAAATTCATGTATCATGTAAGTCCTTGTTTTCAATTATAATTCAGTTTGTATCAATGTATTTTATGCTCATCCTTGGTATCCCTAATTGCTCAGTCGTAAGTCTTGGACTTACATTGTGTAACCTCTCGTTAGGTCCATTCAAAACCTCCGAAGAAACCCGAATTAAAATTATAACAGATTTTAATTCGAGAGAGGCTTACAATGGGTCAAAATGGGCACCTATCTACCCATTCCGAATGTGTGTTTTCGAGATTTCTGGTACCTAGGCGTGTGGGATATCATTTTCCTCTAAATTTTGGACGCTGAATCAATTGAAATGAATCGTCATGCTCCTGGTCCGAAGAATAACCAACCCCTGTAAAAGAATTTTCACTGTTTTAGGCGCCCGATTTCCCGCACTTCAAACGGTACTGCTGAATCAAGCAGGGAACAAGTAGGTATTCCCTGATTAAAGCTTTGGTACTTAATTACAGTTTCTGAGCACACAGCATTCCCCTTGCAAAACACCAAAAGGATTGAGAGCGGATCCTAGCGGTGTGGCCAAAGACCGGAAGATCTATTTTAGCGCCTTCATCGAGTAGAAGCGACGTTAATATCGAGTGTAATGAGCCTTGGCAAGGAAAAACACCTCAAGACGAACTGGGTTGCCAGTCAGTATTGTCTGACACAATTAAGATGGAAACAATTTGAGGGCGCCGCTGGGTCAACTGGAGCTAACGGACGCTTTTCTTATCGCAGGTTCCTATGTCGAATCGGAAAGCTGACTGAGACGGGTCCCAGACTGATTGGTGTCCACTGAAGGGTGGGTCTGGGTCAAACGGGCACCTACCTTCAAATTTCGGTGATTTTCGGGTACTTAGGCGTGTGGGGTATCATTTTCCACTATACCTAAGACGCTGAATCAATTGGAATGATTCCAAGACACTCCACACAGTTTTTCTCTTGCTCCTGCTCCAAGGATTGTGGAAGTATTTGCTGCGTTTTGGTTGGTTATTCCTTGAATAATCATGACGTCTACATCAAAACGCTGCAAATTCCTTCCTTGGTTGGTTATTCCTCGGACTAGGCGGATGGAGACTCATTTCAATCGATTCAGAGTCCAAAAATTAGTGAAAACGATACCCCACACGCCTGGGTACCAAAAATCTTGAATATACACATTCGAAATACGTGAATAGATACCCATTTTGACTCATAACCTCTTCCAGTGGGCTCAAATTGCCCCGGGACCCATCTCATTGGATTCAGCGTCCAATATTTAGTGGAAAATGATACCCCACACGCCTAGATTGCCGAAAATCTCGAAAATACATTATTCGAAATACACATTTTGACCCCTACCCCGCCCAAATTGGGTCCGATTGGGCTGAATAGTTTTGAGGACCAACAAGAGCCGGGAACGGACACCTGACCAAAATTTCAAATTTCTAGAAAATTTACAACTATATGCCGAATGCCAAATCTAATGAGAAGGGTCCCGGAGCGACTGGAGCCCATGGGAAGAGGTTATGGGTCAAAATGGGTATCTATCTACCCATTTTGAATATGTGTTTTCGAGATTTCTGATACCTAAGTGCTTGGGGTATCATTTTCCACTAAATCTTGGACACTGAATCCAATGAAATGGGTCCTGGGACGATTGATGCCCTCTTGATGAGGTTATGGGTGAAGAAGAAGAAGAAGAAGAAAAAACATGTTTATTTTACAAATTCATCAATTACATTGATTTTTCATATGGGTTATGGGTGTGGGGTATCATTTTCCACTGAATTTTGAACCCTGAATGGAGTGGGTTTGGCGCCTGCCACACCTACTGTTTCCCCATTTTCCCCATGTTGAGGAAATGAGTCTCCATGGTCCGAGTAATAACCAACCCCTGTGAAAGAATTTGCAGCGTTATTCAATTTGATGACTCATTTGATTCCTCATGGAGGCTAGCACTCTCCACAACTCTAACATATTTTCTGAGCTTGTTGGACGAGGACTCGAGGTTTGATTTCGTCAAGGAAATCGACTTGGAGGGTATCACGCATCGAACTAAAACTTGAAAAACCTGAAACTCGATTTCTCTTTAACGGCAACCGTCCTTCCTTCTCACCTATTGAATAAGCTCGGCTCCACGTGGTCTCGAATTAATTCATCTGGAGACCCTGTTGTTGAATGAGGTTTTCACTTATCTGTTGTACATGTCACTGCGAGCTGACTAGATGAGGATCAACAGTTGTTGAAAACTATTAGCTAGCCAATACAGTCTGCAGATTTGGCCTAAACCAGTACCCCAAGTCATTCAGAGCCTTCAGGTCCAGAAGGTCCTCCCAATACAGTCTGCATATTTGGCCTAAACCAGTACCCCACATCATTCAGAGCGTACAGGTCCAAAAGGTCCTCCCAATACAGTCTGCAGATTTGGCCTAAACCAGTACCCCACATCATTCAGAGCCTTCAGGTCCAGAAGGTCCTCCCAATACAGTCTGCATATTTGGCCTAAACCAGTACCCCACATCATTCAGAGCGTTAAGGTCCAGATGGTCCTCCCAATACAGTCTGCAGGCCTAAACCAGTACCCCACATCATTCAGAGCCTTCAGGTCCTCAAAGACGTGAGTTAGTTCACTAAAACTCGTCTGCAGCCAAGTGCGGTTCCCCAAGTGAGTCGAATTACGTGAGCCTTGGCACCACATATTTTTAAAATTACTAGTTGTTGGCTGAGATGATCAAGGGCCTCATTCCTGACCACATCTCTGATTACTTACCCCCTCGGCTGGGGAATGAAAAGGAAAACATCGAGGCACGGACGCTTTCAGGACGAAGCCATTTCAATTCATTTGCTATACGGAGCGCGTCAGATCACTTTCTCATTACCGTCGTGCCTCACGTCCAAGATATTCCATTGTGGCCACGATCAGCCTCCTCGTAGCAAAAGTCTTTTGTCCACTTCTGGATACTCCGGGACGGGATGTCCTTTTATTTTCCTCGTCTCTGGCATCAACTTGTTTAGAAAGCGAGGCTCTGACTGAAACGTCCATCATTTTCATATTTCGCGTGAACCGTTCGAGGCTGTTTATTGTTGAAGAAAGCTCCATCTTCCGCGTCATTCCGTTATGGTTTATGGCAACGCCTGGCGAAGAAGATTAGTGAAAGAATAACCCCGGCATCCGCTAGCATCGCTGTACAGATGCTCCACACGTGAGAGATATGGGTAAAACTGTTTATTGAAACTCGATCGTCAGGATTATTTTGGGAACTAGGCATGTGAGGTATCTTTTTCCCATGTTGGACGCTGACTCAATCTCAAAGGAATAATGTAATTTTCAAAAAATGGATTTTTGAGAATCTCGGCGATTAAGGCGTGTTGGGTATCATTTTCCACTAAATTTTGGACGCTGAATCCAATGAGATGGGCCCCGGACGATTGGTGCCAACCAGAAGAGGTTATGGGCCAAAATTGGTATCTATCTACTCTTATTAGAATCTATTTCTGTGATTTCTGGTACCTAGGCGTGTGGGGTATCATTTTCCACTAAATTTTGGACTGTGATCGATTCTAATGAGTCTTCATAGATTAATTACACAGGGGTAGAGGGGGTGTCCACTGCAGTCTTCACTGCAAGTGTTCACCCCCCGCACCTAGGCCTAGTGGCACATTGTACTAGCCTCTGGGTGGTCACAAAGCAAGCTAGACTACAAAGGCAAACACGCATGTTGTGATATGCCCCCGGACAACCATTTTGGATACTTACTGCCGGTACTATATTGGCCTCACGACGTCGAGTAAACGCTGGGGGTGCTGGATTCGAACCAGCAGCCTTGAAACTCTGACCACAGGAGTCTCAAGCCCTTAAGCCTCAATTACACGGGGCTAGTTTACTCGCCGACTCGCCAACTAGTAAAAAGCCGGCGAGTCGGCGAGTGCGCTAGTGGTCGATTTCACGTAGCTAGCGCCAGTCGCTCACTCGCTCACTCTCCAACTAGTTGCGGAGTTGTTGTGACACGTGTTTGTGTGAAAATGAAGTGGAATGGCGGTGATATTGCTAAGTTTCTTGTACTTTACCGTGAATATCCTTTATTGTGGAATATAAAGGACAAAGACTACACAAATAAAACTTTGAAGGAGGAAAATGTAAAACGTTTAATGTCTGATCTTGATGATATCTCATTTTCCCTATGTATTAACTCGTTTTTCAAGTCATTTGACAAAACAACAACACCGGCTATAACAAATTCCTCCGACATTTTCACGACAACTGGCTTGTCACTTGCCGCTTTTAAAACTCTAAATCACACAACATTTTAAATCACTTTACACACGGCTAGTTTACTAGCAAGCTTGCTCAAACGCTGGCTAGTAGCGAGTAAAGTTGACCGGTCTTCTACTTTTTCTTCAGCTTTTTTACTCGCCGGCTAGTAGCCGGCGAGTCGGCTAGTATGGGTTTACACGGGGCGAGTTTACTAGCTACTAGCCAACTAGCCGGCGAGTAAAAAACGACGCCTTAACAGCCTCGGCCACCTCGGCCCTAATGAGTCTCCATGCTGTTTGTTTACCTACCCCTGCGAATTGTGCTTACCACTTCACACCAGCTTTGTGTCTTTTTCCATAAAAATGAAAAAAATGCATAACCTGTTCCTCATGAACGGTAACATGTCTTGGGTCATATGAACTCCAACGAAAAGATCGAATTCGTCAGAGCCCCCTCATAGACCTCCTGCATCCTTTATCTCGCCTTCAAACCGCAGAATAATATAATTTATGTCCGTGTAACGAACATCGTACATGGATGCGCTTAACCGTTGCTAGTCGTTTAAGAACAAACCCAAAGACTGAGTCATTTTTTTCCCCGTATGCCATAACGGTATGTTCGACAGAGAAAGAAACTGCCTCAGCTGCCGACCTAAGTTAGACCACCGAAAATCGTGTCGTCCGGAGCCATCGATCAGTTAAACCGAAAAAAAGTCCAGGAAAAGTGTCGTAGGCTTGAGCACGAAATAGAACGCCCTCTTGGCGGTGTGTAAGAAAAATATCTCGTCTAAAAGGCAGGTGGCGGTCTATTCTAGATAATGAGATGGATGGGTATCTTATGGTGTGGTATCAAGAGCGCCTAAAAATCGCCTAATCGATGTAATTCCGGTATAATAACTTCAAAAATCCTGCACAAATGTATTATTTTTAATTTTTTTCAAAGTAATTGGAGTATTTTGGGAACTGCGAGGCGGAATTCGAGTTTTTGCCTTTTTTCCGCTGAATCGAATGGAATGAGTCGCCATGCGCCTGGTCCGAGAAATAACCAACCCCTGTGAAACAATTTGCAGCGTTTTCCGTTCTAGATATCATGAAACGTCCAAAAAATAGTAATATGGCCAATCGGAGATGGTCGACCCCCATCTTAGGTTGATTACTGACCAAAAAGAAAATGTTTCGTTTTTTGTTTTTTTTACGGCATTCTTTATTAAGATGCTGCCGGGGCTGTATTGATGTACCTGATCACGTAGGAAATGATTGCTTTCCTGAGTCATTCTGTCACTCACCAGACAAACATCACGACCCTCGTGCGCTTAATCAAAATGCTTTTTAATGATCGATCTTTCTAATTTTCTCGACTAATTTTTTTCTTTACCGTTCGCCTACAATAATCTGTAATTTTGGGAAATTAGAGACCTTTCAGAAACAGTTTTTACGGAAGTATTTTCATCTGAAAAATGCCAATTACTTTACATTTCCACGGAGAGACTTATAATATGTAAACGAGATTTTGATTGATTCTTGCCCGTGACTTCTGGCCTCATTTCCCTTTTGGAGGATTGATATAGCGAAGGCTGTTAGAAGTCGTTGCCCACGTCTCATTCTGACCCCGTTTTTTTCCTTTTTAAACGGGTTTTCTATAAAACGTCATTCATAACTGGTCTACAGTTGAAAATCCACATATACCATCGCGTGTATTTTAGGAAATAATTACGTAGATTGATACTGTAATAAAAATGAAATTGATTATGATACAAGGAACTAGAATAATAAATTCATTATTAACCATCATCCCATCATCCCCTGCAGAAGGCCTTTTCCGCGTAGCATCTCCATGTAAAATGATACCGTTGAATACCTAGAGTAGAGTTTTTTGGAGTAAAACATTTTATGAGGTACCTATTATTCATAAAAAAGATCTTTTGAAATGTTTGGCCCCAGTCCTCCTTAATATAATAAGATCGAGGTCCAACAAATTATGCCAAGGTAGGGTCGCCAGTTCAAATTGCCCGCCATTCAGATCGATCGGGATTAGTTCCATCTGCTCACGCTAGGTGACTCAACGCTCACATTGGGCAGCTACAACAAAAAAGGGATAACTTGCTTGCAGACAAGCTATTTTGGTTATGTTATGTTGTATTCGCCATGCATGAAAATCGCTCTCGTAGTTATCTATGTTCATCCAATCGTGTAATAATTAAATAGTTTGCTAGTTGTTCTCAAGGTCTTCAGTTCTACCCCATGGGTTAAACATAAATCAATCAGAAGCTCTGTGAGAAATATGTATCAATGTATTTCACTATTTCGCTATCTTGTTAAACACAAAGAAGAAATGTATCGTCATTAGGAAGGAATGCAAATAATCATTATCATATCGATATTCGATGCTATAGAATGAAACTATGTCAGGTTTGTTTGACATCGATATTTTGCGATGTATCGTTAAAATCCAACCAATTTTGATATATATGCATGAAGTGGACAACAGGGGATTAGAGATTCTAAGGTTTCTTTTTCATTCAAAACATTGATGGTATTGATACATTTAACCGATATTATCAACGTATCGATACTTTCTAAAATGTTTGTATTAGAGCGCCCTTTTTCTCGACCTGAATACCAAATGAACCAAAAATGGCGAACAGCAAATCTAAATATAATATGTGCACAAACTCCACTCACTGGCGTCACTACACACAAACTATCAGGATTGTGGTCCAACAAACAACCCACTAAGCTTTCGATGTACGTGATAAGGTGATAACGTGGACTCCTTCGAGGAAATTTATTTGTCGCCAATTCTAGAGTGCAAATGTAGCTAGGAAAGCTTTTAAATCTACCAATTGTGATTGCCAACCGAAATCGAGAAAACAGAAGTTAGAAAGCCTGCAAAGCAGGTATTTTTTACCTCGAGCAGCTCTTTATTCGTTCTGTTGAAGTGAAAGTCGCAATAATATTTCTCCATGTGTAGGTTTTACTACTTCACAAACAAACCACTACAAATCTCACGTTTCGAAATGGATTGTCCTATTTGAAAACGCGGGTTGTTTAGCCACGTTATTTTGCATCTGAGGAGCCATTACGCTATTATCGCTAAAATATTCCTGTATTTTCTAATTCAAGGCATGTTATCTCTAAAAGAACTGGCGTTGAGAATGTGGAACTCTCACGATCTTCAGTTAGATGAAATACTGTTCACTGTGGACGTTTTATTCGCAACGAGAGATATCTACTCCGTTCTGAAAGTAGTTACGTTATGTTCTGCTTTGTAATTTTGTATGTATTCCTCAGCAGTTTTTAGGTTAGCTTTTAGGTAATTTCTTCAAATAATCGAAGGGATGGATGACAGTTTTACATCTTCCCGGGGTCTATAGATTTCTTATTTTCAGCACAATAATTTCCTTTAGTTTTAAAGTGGGGTGCTGGATAAATACTGCGAGATGAGCCAAACTGCAGAATCTGGTTGAGGTTATGATCGAACCGTGACCAACCGGTTAGCTCCTCCTTACAACCGCATGACCATCAACCTTTACAACATAAGAAAAATGATCATGAAGAAACATGAAACGTCAACTGTCCTGTTGTGGAAGAAAACTTGTAATTTTCTCGTTTGCTGTGTCAACACGAGACAATGATACTTAGCTGACATGTCGGTGTTATATCCCAAAACTAACCTGGCAACCTTAAATTATTTGTTGTAAAGATTTTTCATTCATTCCAATATTGAAATGCGGTGACGGACAGAATCATTAGGCAGACCACCAGAAAGATGTGTAATTTTTGCAATCGTGTTTTAACCATGTATGGAAGCGTGAACAGCATCACGATTGCAAATCTACACTAACCACATTCACTTCTCATTTCCGGTTAAAATAAGAACGCTGCAAATTCGTTCACAATGGTTGATTATTTCCTGGTGCATGGGGGAATCACAGGGGTTGGTTATTCCTTGGACCAGGAGCATGGAGACTTATTTCAATTGATTCAGCGTCCATAACCTCTTCCGGTGGGTGCCAATTGTTTCGGGACCTGTCTCATTGGATTCAGCACCCAAAATTTTGTGGAAATTGATACCCCACACGTTTCGGTTTCGTTGGCCTGTGAGTCACCTTCTGAATTCCTCAATAAAGCCAGTGATAGACAGGCTCTTGTTGGTTGATCGTGAACTGCGTACCTTGCTATGGAATTCCTTCACCAACTGGAAAAAGATTGACTGAGGTACAACTCAATTACTTCTAAGAACACGATTTTCCTTTTCCGCTCTAATCATCTGACAAGCAGTGGGTACGTTGACCAGTGCGCATCTGTGGTTTTCCTCTTTCAAGAGAGCTTGTGAGAAACCGCGTATTTGATCGAAAGAACATGCAACTCAATACAATCATGCCGCCAGAGGGTCGTAACAAGCCGCTGAAGACGTTGTTTCTCCAAACGAGCTCTAAAAATGTTCGAAGATCTCACATCCCAGTGACGAACTTTTGCTGAGTCATGAAGCTTCTAGAAAGTGATGGCGAACATAATCTAGCTTTAGGGAAGAAAGAAGAAGTCCAAAGGCGTGGAAATGCATGGAAAATGCCTTACTAGTCGGTTTTTTTGTATACCTAATTGCGTGAGAGGTGGATTTAAGCCAAAATTTGACATTATACGTTGCATGTTATCTACATCGAAATTATGGGGGAGTGTGAAGTGTCCCAGACTCACTCCAGGCGACTCACCGCCCTAAATTCAGTGGAAAATGATACCCCATACGCCTAGATTGCCAGAAATCTCGATAATACATTTTTCGAATAGGTAACATATTTCAAACCCTTCCCATTTCATTTTCCTTGTTGACATTACTCAAATTGAGCTGGTTTCCTCAAAGCATGGAAACCAATTGGCAGCGGAGGGTTCTCTCGTACAAATAAGGGTGACTACTAAGGTCCATGGACTTACCCATTTTACGTAATTCCAACCTGAAGACTTCATTTTAAGCCAACTACGTCGACAATGAAGTCAAAAGGGTTTGTCCACTGGACCAACCTAATGTTAGCGTTAAATATTTGACCACTCGGGAAAGCTCAATTGCTCCCTGCACCAACCTAGCGGGAGGAGAATCAACTACTGAACCAGTCATATCCTTACTGCATTGAGATATGATCTACCTGTCTTGGTAGAAGAAAAACCTCAAGAAAATATAGAAGAAATATTACTCTCACATAAACAACAAGCAATACTAATTTATAATGTCATATCAAAATAATGAAGTTCACCTTGCAGTTGTCAACACTGCGAGGCCTTCTTGTTTATTCTCTTCTGACGCTTGGCGTCTTTCTGATTGTGGCTGTGAGCTTGTTGAGAACCAAGATTATAATACGTTCAAGTGATGAAGTGTTGTTCAATTATCAAATCCAGTATTATCCATATTCATAGATCAATAGGTTAATAAGAAGTGGTTCATTTCATGTGTATGAAATTCAGTGAAGAAACACTAATACACGATAATTTGGCGGTTCGGAAAAGGGGGAGCTACCTTCAATGTTAGGTGGCCTAACGGAACAAACCCCATACCATTTATATCAGACGTATATTGTGTTATTTGAGAACAGATAGCATGGAGAAATGAATGGCAGAGGCTCGTCTATCACGACACTAAAAATTCCAGGATACAGTTACACAAATAATTATCTCTTCGGCCTCCTGCAGGCTAACTGTTTCCACTAGTTCTACCAAACAAACCCTAATAATATATTATTGTCTTTTTCTTGAATTTGGTAAAGAAATCGAGGAATCGACGGAAATACAAACGTGACGACCTTTTCCAAGGACTAGTAACCTTGCGCAGAGGCAATATCGTAACCAATGAAGTTCTACTGAGGTGCGATTATTGCTAGTTGAAAACTATAACCAATACCCCGACATGGGCTTGTGAAATACCAAGGGGCGCTCGGTAGTCTAGTGGAATAGACGAAGGATTGGTGTGGTACTCCGAGCGGCCAGGGTTCGAATCCTGGCTAGAGCAACTTGTTTGTCTTGACCCTCATATTCGTCCTCTTCACTTAAGGGGGTGAGTAGCCACGAGCGAAATCGTCAGATCAATTTACGATCCTCTTTGGAGGACGGCTGACGACGTCCGCGACACCTGACCAAGGTAGTCGGACGAAAATTCAAGGTGAAAGTCCTTGTTTACTTTACTTTACTTTTTACTTACTAGTAACCGCGCAGTCTACGCGCCTTTCACTACGACCGGTCAAACGTGTAATTAAAATTCTAGAAAGGGTGGCAAGGTTGCTTATTCGGAGAAAAGCGAAATTTTTGAAATCGTGGTGCTGTTCAGTTTGGCATATTGATGATGGATCGAAGATTTTGGTAGAATCGTGTATGTAAGCATGCAGGGTGGGCAATCCTTGAGGGCCCTTAAAGCCATCATTTGTTGTTCTTAAATTTCTGTTTTGGTTGGTTATTCCTTGAATAATCAACCTATGTTTTCATGCAAAAAGTCAATCTCTCCGATTCAGTCCAAAACTGAATCCAAAGAAATGGGCCCCGGACGATTGGCGCCCTCTGGATGAGGTTATGGGTCAAAATGGATGCCTATCTACTCATTTTAAGTAAGTGTTCTCGAGATTTCTGGTACCTAGGGCGATTGGACGATATCCAACGTACTCGAAGAGTAGGTTCAAGAAAGATGGTTTACAAGAATGATTTTCAACAAAGAATAATGGCGCTTTACATTGCTCAACCAAAATCAACCGATTTCCCGAGACCGCAATATTAGTATCGATATCCTCCAACTGATTGGTAGTCTGATGGCTTCAGGAACCCCAAGTCTAGAAACGCAACGAGAAACCCTTCAATTAAAGTCAGTTCAGGAATAGATTTTCCAAATCTACCCAGCCGACCTCAAACTCAACCGCTCGCGATTTACGAAAATCGGTTTTGAAGGGTCCGTTTAACAATGAGCAAGGAATCGAAGAAACTATTTTCGAACGATTTGCCGTGTAACGTCAAAACCCCATTTCCTACAGTCGAACGATACCAAGAGTTTTTTTTTTTTCAATCATGACTCTACTAAATGTTACGCAAAGGGTCCTTTCTTCAGGACAGGCGCAGGACGTGGGCGTAGTTTATTTCTTCAGGTCAGCTTTTCACTCGTTTGGAAACGATTCCACGAAATTGGAGGAGACCATTCCAGTAATCGAGTCGCGACTGGCGGCTTTCATTTTTTTCTCACTTTGTGGACAATGTGTCTTTTGTCCTCGCTTTAACCTCAACGAGCCACTCGAGACGCGCGTAATGTTTTTCGCACATAAGGTTCAGGGGGGGGGGGGGGGGAAGGAGTTATTTAGAACTGGTGAACTGGCAAAACGTTTAGAATCGCTCTCTCGGTAAGACTGATTGATGGCTGACAGCGAACTAGGAAAAACACTCGGCGAGTAAAAACCAGAATACAGCTCTCGCCACTTGGTCGATGTTAAATGCTCAAGGGAAAAAACACTTAGTGAAATGAAAACATATCATAAGATAATATCAAGAGCAGAACTAAAGCAGGAAGCATGTCATCTTCAAATGATAAATTCAAATGTTTAACGGAAAACAGATTGATTGATGTGTTAATCTCACCACCAGGAGAGATTAGGAACATGCAGGGGAACAAGAGCTGTACAAACTCGACCCACCTACATTAAGTCACTTATTGGCCCACACCCAAACTCGAGTTTTTTGCTATTTGACTACTGGAATATTGATATTGGGAGATCAGGGGCTTTACAAAGAGCCCAAACATGACCCGCCTACATTGAGTCAATAGCCCAAATTGTTAGCCCACCCTTGCAAATAATTGTTGGCAGGTACTAATCAATATGACATAATCAGCTGGTATTTAAAAAAATATTGCGAAAAATACGTACCTTATGGGTTTACCTTGCAAAGTGGAACCTTGATTTTCCTGGTTATTTTGGCAACACTGTCATGGAGGTCATGGTGGTGACATTGGAAAGGGGGCTTTTGTCAGCCAGCTGATGATAGGCAGAACATACAACTTCTCCCTACTTACCACCTCTCTTGACTACGATCCTCTTTCCCCACACTACCCCTCTGGCTATCATTTGGGGGAGAGAACCCTCTGCTGGCCTATAACGTCTTCCAGAGGGCACTAATCGTTCCGAGACCCAATTAATTGGATTCTGCGTCCAAAATTTAGTGGAAAATGATGCCCCACACGCCTAGGTACCAGAAATCTCGAATACACTCATTTGAAATGGGTAGATAGGTAGCCTTTTTGACCCATAACCTCATCTAGAGGGCACCAATTGTCCAGGAACCCGGTTCTTTGGATTCAGGTGTAAGCCCCCAGGCTTGCTGCCTCCAGAAGGCCAGAAGGGAGGGAGCATGCACCAGGATGCGCACGCAGCTCCTGCCCAGACGTCGCATTTTGGAGAGAGCTCCAGCGCTTACTCGTTGCCAAGGCGCCCAACCTGCCGGAGTCATATATTTTTGTAACCCTGTTGTGCAAGTGCATCTCACTCAGTCCATCCTGGCTTCGTCCTGTGCTCGCTCTGAAGTGAACTCTGCTACCCTGCTGAAGTCGACCAAAGCTGTAATATTGTGTTCCCCATGAGATGATATAAAGGACTCAAGTTAATTAAGCCTTGCTGTGTACCTTTGGGACAGCATGCCCCCTCCTGTTTTCCCTTTGACGTCGATGCCGTTTTCGTCAGCCGGTATCGTTGCGCTTGTTCATTAATTGTATTTCATGTATATCATCATTTCATTTGTATTAATTGTATTTTATGCTCCACATGTGGTCTAATTTACTTTGTCAAATTACTTTGTCTAGTATCAATTCTAGCCTAGGTTGAGGCGTATTCTCCTCTGCAACGTGTCCTTATTTTCAATTATAATTCATTTTGTATCAATGTATTTTATGCTCATACTTGGTATCCCTAATTGCTCAGTCGTAAGTCTTGGACTTACATTGTGTAACCTCTCGCTAGGTCCATTCAAAACCTCCGAAGAAACCCGAATTAAAATTATAACAGATTTTAATTCGAGAGAGGCTTACACAGCGTCCAGTGGAAAATGATACCCCGCACATCTTGATCACCAAAAACCTCAAAAATTCATTTTTCAAATAAAACATTTGACCCCTACCCTCCCCAAATTTTGTCCGATCGGGCTGAAAAGTGTTGACGACCAACTAGACCCGGAAACGGGTTCCAAAATGAAACCTGACTGATCTAGACACCTTAAAACATCCAGAAAATTTGGGCCGAGTCAGAGTGATTGACTTTTTGCATAAAAACATACGTTGACTATTCAAGGAATAACCAACCAAAAGGGTATTCCTTTTTGGAGCAACCTCCTGATTCAACCATGCTACCACTTTTGAGTGCTTTTGTGGTAAATATGGTGGATTCAGCAACGCAAACAGGATTTCAATGAAGCCTAGACTGTGTAGAACAGACCTGGATCTTGTATTAGACACATCTGAGATCTCATTGGAATTATTGCGCACAATTTCATGCACTGAAAGCACTCAACGCAATGCTTATCGATGGCATTTATCTGGTTCCTGAAACAAAGTATTTCCTCAAGGATATACCATATTATATCAGTGCTGAAAATTTGATTAAAAATCTTCATAAACACGGATGAACTGCCAATATAATCTGACAGTGCGTAAGGTTAAAGTATATTCAATTTGTAGACTGACGATAAAGAACGTACACCAGGACGATGTAGAAACAGGATCGCTTAGGTATGCGTAGAAAGTAGCGTTGATATTGAAGATAAGTGCGGATTGAGCCGGAACGAAAAGTTATTATGCGGCTGTTAAATCACGTTCGAATCTTACAGCGAACATATCACGCGTCAGGTCGAGCAAAATATCAACGCGTCACGTATCATTGCTTCACACCAAAGTAGGCCAACCTCTGATTCTGACTTTTAGTCTCTCCGGTCGTTTTTGTTGAAGAAAAGAGTCCACTATTTGTTTATCTTTATTTAATGGAAAATTATACCCAACATGCCTAGATTGCCAAAATCTCGAAAATCCATTCTTCAAAATACACATTTTGACCCTACCCCACCCAAATTTGGTCCGATCGAGCTGAAATTATTCAAGCTGATTATTCAAGGAATAACTAACCAAAAGAAAACGAATGATCACCAGAGTAGACTTTCGTCTGCGGCTCAAGGGCCACGTCTTTTGTCAAACACGTAGATACATTTTTTACGCGTCTAGCGGGCAGCGGATTAACAACAGCAGTTTTTCTTTGGTGAGAAGAATACAAGTCATTTGGGACCCTTTCAAAAAGAAGAGCTTCATCATCGGTCAATCAGCGGCTCTTGTGTGCTTCCTGCGAGATATTTTGAACTGTGGGGTAAAGGATGTTCGGGCAACAAAAAAAAAGAAAATCGTTTTCTATTGGACGTTTCAATAAAAAAATGTTATACAGATATTTACCTGAGTGAAACCAGAAACGAGAAATAGTCCTTCAATCAATCCAATTCCTCGCGGACACTAACCAACTAACCAAACACATGCCTTTGAAAATTTGCATGATTTCTGACAAAATCTACCTTTTATCAACGTCCTTAGACACACGAGAAAAAGCAGAGACATGGTGTGAGAGAGAGAGAGAGAGAATTGGGCTAAATCAGGGTTCCATTAGTTCTAGCTAATCCCAGGTGGCCATGCCGGTTCCAGTTGGAGTGGTACGATCGGAACGGCCAGTGGCTCTCCTTGAAGACGCGGCACCTTGCGGAAATAATGGGCCGGGATCACTTTTTAATGTTTTGAAAACTAAGACAACAAAACCGAGCTACGGCCCTCGTCTTCGGTCTCAGTGGATTTTTTACTGTTCCCAGTGGTCTGAGAGCGACCGAAACCGCTCGTTTTGGTCAGATGATCGAGTAAATGGGGGCTGATAGTGGTCTGAAGACTGAACACTTTCAGCTACCTGGGAAGAATCGTGGGAAAACCGTCTAGGGAGAAGTCTATCCAAAAATATTTAATGAATCTGTTTCGAGCAGAATAAGACGCTGCCAATTCTTACACACGGGAGGGTTATTCCCCGGACCAGGCGTATGAGGAGTCATTTCTTCATCATGGGAGAAATGGGGAAAACAGTAGGAGTGGCGGGTCCCGGACCCATTCTAATCGATTAAGGGTCCAAAATTTAGTGGAAAATGATACCCCACACGCCTAGTACCAGAAATATCGAAAACACACATTCGGGTTGATAGGAACCCATTTTGAACCATAGCCTCATCCAGAGGGCAACAATCGTTCCGGGATCCGTCTCATTGGACTCAGCGTCCACAAGTTAGAGGAAAATCATACCCCACACGCCTAGGTACCAGAAATCTCGAAGCACCACTTTCAAAATAGGTGGATAAATACCCATTTTGACCCATAACCTCTTCCAGTGGATGCCAATCTCTCTTGGACCCTTTTTATTGGGTTCAGCGCCCAGAATTGAGTGGAAAATTTGGACACCTTGAAACGTCCAGAAAACATTTTTGAGCCGAAGCGGAGAGATTGACTTTTTTCACGAAAACAGGTTGATTATTCAAGGAATAACCAACCAAAACCATTATTACGATTAATACCATGGGAAAGTGGATGGAAGGAACAAACGATTGTGCTCCTGTAAATACAAGCCATGCCTATGAAGCTGCATTTTTGGCAGGGAAACGCCTTATCAGAGGTGGCCATTATACAACTCTTGATGCATGTTTAAATTAAATTTCGTCACATCATACTTGTATCGAAGTCGACTTGTTTTGCATCATATTAAATGAGGTCGATAGCATTCGTCAAGTGTTAGACCACAGTGAAATCCGAATAGATTTTCCTGGGTAGAAGTCATTGTATCTCATTGATTACCTATAAAAAAGTGTGATCAAAGTTCACCTTATCTGTAATTGTTTATAGTCACGACTTTGTACAAAGTATGTTCAAGAAACTGGAAACAAAATACAGTGAATGGGGTGCTGGCAAGGACGTCCATGTGAACGGGAGGATCACGATAAAGAACCTTCCCACCTGAAATGATTCCTTTTGAAAAGGAGAATGTTGATTCGACAGTGGAAAAGAGAAAAGTGAACAAGGTCGCCTTCTCCCGAGGCCTCCTTATTTATTTTTGTTGATATCTACTGCGACAGAACTAATTTGAACGAGGAATATCCTCGTAGTTATGAAATTAGGCGTTTATTATGTGGAGTTTAGATGTCCGATACATTCTCCGGGCATTTTCCTGTGGCAATGGAACAGGATTCAGGGTCCAAAAGGGGCTAGGTACCAGAAATATCGAAAAACCCACTTTAGAAATAGGTAGGTAGATACCCATTTTGGCCCATAACGTCTTCCAGAGGCACTAATCGTAGGCACTAATTGGATTCAGCGAACAAAATTCAGTGGAAAACGATACCCCACATGCCTAGAAACCAGAAATCTCGAAATCCCACTTTCAAAATGGGTAGATAGATACCAATTCTGACCCATAAGCTCTTCCAATCGTCCATGGACCGGTCTCATTTGATTCAGCCCACACGCTTTGATTGCCAAAATCCTCAAAAATTCATTTTCACACAACCACATTTTGCCCCAACCCTGCCCAAATTTGGTCCGATCGGACAGAAAAGGTTTGAGGACCAACTTGAGCCAAAATCGGGTCCCTGACCAAAATTTCAGATTTTTAGAAAATTGTCTTCTACCAAATGGATGGTGGACGGCGTACGATCTAGACACCATGAAACGCTATTTTCCCGTGGCTATCGGATTAGTTTAGATACTACGACCTTGATGATGGAGTCCAACTAAACTAAACTCGTAACAGCCAGTCCAATCTGAAATCTCGTCGTCCTTAGCGTTCCAAAGGCAATTGACCGTAGTCAGTAATGGAGAACAACCTCCCCAATCAAGCACGCGAGATGTTGGCTAAAACGTCCTTTCTTGCTTAACTGGCATGCCATTCGCTCAATCATGACCGGTCGTATCCTCGGAGGTGATTATGACGAGGCAAGCAGTGGAGTTCAGACAACCTCTTGAAAAGTTACACGTGATTTCAGTTGTGGAACAGTAATAGCAATTGAATTTGTGGTACGCGTTGATGAAGCCCCACAAGAAGGAGCAGGCTGTAGCTCTTCAAAAATCAATGTTTAGTAAATATTCGTCGAATTCATTAGAAATATTAAGCAGAAATAGAAGAAATTTTGTTGTAATATTAAGTAGTAGAATAAAAAACGCTGCAAATTCTTTCACAGGGGTTGGTTATTCCTCAGACCAGGCGCATGGAGACTCATTTGAATAGATTCAGCGCCCAAAATGTAGTGGAAAATGATACCCCACACGCCTAGGTACCAGAAATCTCGAAAACACA
>CM034001.1:8865586-8882194 GCA_019603395.1 Cyrtorhinus lividipennis
AGTTGTGGAACAGTAATAGCAATTGAATTTGTGGTACGCGTTGATGAAGCCCCACAAGAAGGAGCAGGCTGTAGCTCTTCAAAAATCAATGTTTAGTAAATATTCGTCGAATTCATTAGAAATATTAAGCAGAAATAGAAGAAATTTTGTTGTAATATTAAGTAGTAGAATAAAAAACGCTGCAAATTCTTTCACAGGGGTTGGTTATTCCTCAGACCAGGCGCATGGAGACTCATTTGAATAGATTCAGCGCCCAAAATGTAGTGGAAAATGATACCCCACACGCCTAGGGTACCAGAAATCTCGAAAACACACATTCAAAATGGGTAGATAGGCACCCATTTTGACCCATAATCTCATCCAGAGGGCGCCAATCGCCCAAATTTGGTCCCATCGGGCTGTTTTGAGTACCAACAAGGACCGGAAACGGGTCCCCGACCAAAATTTCAGGAGTCAGGAACCCGTTTCACGGTCTAGTTGGTCCTCAAGAAATTTCATCCCAATCGGAACAAATTTGGAGAGGGTAGGGGTCAAAATGTGTTTTTTGAAAATTTGCTGATTATGATCTAGACACCTTGAAACGTCCAGAAAATTTTTTTGGGGCGAACCGGAGAGATTGACTTTTTGCATGAAAACATAAGTGGAGTTTATTCAAGGAATAACCAACCAAAACCCATATCCCTCATCAAAATATATCACTGCTGTACCTGCTCTGCACTTGCGATCTGCCAGAAACTGAAGAGAACACCACTGCTACGCTTGCAGATGACACAGCCATCCTGGCCGTTGGAGAACGAACAATGAGACTGTTGTTAAGCTCAATAGATCCCTTAACCTTCTTCACAAATGGACAAGTAAATGGAGAATGAGCACCTCAAACACAAGGCCACCAACAGGGGGGCTGTTGGGGTATACCTCAATAACAAGGCAATCCCACACGCCAACGAAGCAAAATATCTTGGAATGACGCTGGACGCCAAACTAAGATGGATGTCCCACGTTAAAAAGAAAAAAGCTGAGCTTGTGATTAAGTTTCGAAAAATATACTGGCTTACGGGGAAGCAGTCCAAAATGTCGATCCATAACAAGCTCATTCTGTACAAACAAGTCCTCAAACCGTCTGGACTTGTGGTGCTCAACGTGGGGATGCGCCAAGCAATCGCAACATTATTCAAAGTTCCAGAATAATGTCCTTGCTGCGTTGACGCATACAGATATTTCCGGAATGACAGATTGCATTACGAGCACAGATCGAATCTGTCGATGAAGTAATACGAAATCAAGCCATCAATCACCATGAGGCTCCAAGGTCATGTAAACGAAGATTTTGTCCTTCTTGACACCAATGACCTACTCAGAAGACTGAAAAGAACAAAACCGATTGAACTGGTTCAGTTAGTGTGAGTGCTCCAAGCAATTCAACAGACTTGTTAAGAATAGAGTTAAGTATCTGAAGTGCTGCTACTGATCCTACGCCACTTGCAGCAGAGATTAGGAATATCCTTTTTCGCTACAGAGCAACACCTTTAGCATCAGGCCAATCACCTGCAGAATTACATTTAAAAAGGCATTTGCGTATCCGCTTGGATGCTTTACTTCCAAACAAGAAGGCGTTGGTGCAAAACAAAAGTGCATTGAAAATTCGTTCTCTTCAAGAAGGAGAGAGGGTCCAAGCCAGGATCCGTCAAGGAAATCAAAATGTTTTGCAGTTCGGAAAAATCCAAAAGAAGCTGGGTCAGTATCACTACATTGTAGAATTGGATACTGGTCGCACAGTCAAGAGACACATCAACCAACTTATTGCATCACTGGTTCCAAAAAAGACTGTCACCTTGCTGATGAAACATCCACCTCATCCAAGAACTGGTATCCCAATTATCAGTAGTTCTGCTGTTGATCCACCAACCAACATCCAGGATCTACTCAGTTTCCTACATCAGCCACTCCAGCTCCACTAACCTCACAAGCACCATCACATCAGCCTGAACTGCGAAGATCATGCCGTCAACGCCAACGACCCCTCTACCTCAGAGACTATACCAATTGAAATAATTTACTGAGGGAGAGTGTAGTGAAGAACAGTTTTTAGAGAACGGTTCGGAGCTTAGGTTCGTCAATGAGACAACGCCATTTTGTTAGCGTTAAGTTCAGTCTCCATTCTGCTCGTGCCTCATGTACATGTCTCCTCGTTTAATATTGTTCAGTCACCTTGTTCGCATTAAAACCGTCATTCATAATTCATCAGAACCGCGTCCGTGTATCTCATTCAATTACCTCAAGCCACAACAGTATCTTATTCTGAAAGCAGTTGTTAGTATTAGTCTATCACAGAAAGGTTGCTTATAAGTTATCTACTTAGTGCAATAAAACGTAGGACAGCCAAATCCTCACCCAAAACTGCCGACCTACAATCAGAACAGGAGAAGATCTTCAGTAGATCTAGATGATGTTCTCCAGACCAAATGATAGCGCACATTCTTACAGCGATTCGGCGTCCAAAATTTAGGGGAAAATGATACCCCACACGCCTAGTTACCAAAATCTCGAAAACCCAATTTTGAAATGGGTATTTAGACCACTATTTTGACCCATAACCTCTTCCAATTGAGAGTCAATCGTTTTGGGACCCGTCTTATTGGATTCAACGTCCAAAATAGTGGAATTGTAACGGGGCGGCAGATTCCAAGCGCCCCGTCAAGAAACTTCGGCGGCGGGGGACGGAACGACCCCTCGCCCCTCCACGCGCCTAACCCCAGCTGGGCGGAAGGCGTGTCCTCATTGGATTGGGTAGGCGATGGGCGGCGCAAGACACCCAGGGAGGAGTAGAAGGGGAAGGCGACTTGACGAGCGGACTGGGAGAAGGAACATCAAGCAGTCGTATCCGAACTCAAGAGAAGGAAAGTTGGAATCCCCGTTCGCCGACGAGGCGGAACGAAGTGAAGTGAACCGGAACATCGAAGCGGAACAACCGACGCGTAGCAAGTCAACCCCTTGTGAACCCGGTGTTGTGAAAGTGACCTGAGGGAACGAGTGTATCGTGGTTCCTTCAGGGTGAGAACTCGGGAATTGGGAGATCAGCCAATTCCTATCCCGTAACAGTGGGACCCTTATACGAACTGAAAATCCCCCGTCGGACCCGAGTGTTGATCCGTTCGCGCCCGATTCGACGGCCAATAGTCCAGGTTTCCACGCACCGCCAGTCGTCGGACCTCCGTCGGAAAGAGCCTCGCCTCCTCCGGCCTGGACGGCGTTCCCCTGACCGAAGCCGAGCAGCGAAGAGCACATCACCCTGTTGTCTCCATCCGAAGGAGTTGGTGCACGTAAGTGGCGAAATAACTCTGTCTCGTACCCTAGCAACGCGAAAGTCGACTCTTTAAATCTGGCCCAAGCCCTGACGTTTAGTCACCAGAAAGCTGATCAGAGAATTGTATGTTGTAACCGTAGTATTTAGTATTTTGTCTGTCGTAGGAAAAGTAACAGGAATTAGGGGAGGACATTAGTAAATCACTTGTATTTTTCCGTTATTCCAAATCAAACACTCCTGAGCCTTCAGCTACTTCGTAAATTCATTTGGCCTTCAGCCCTTCACTTCTACCTACTCACTAATTAGATTAAGTAATAGTCAGTATCCTTCTCGGCCGAGACATTCCATATTTCATATTTCTGACAATTGCGTTATTATAAGCCAATATTGAACCCTTGTCTTTCAATCACGAAACCCCATTCCTCAGAGCTTGGTAAATTCAGGTGTACTTGGCGTCTATGACCGACCATCTCCGACATTCCGGACGGTAAGTGAAAGTCTTTAGTCTCCCACTAATTTATTCGCCTAGGTCTATTTCTGGATCCCTAGCCCGTTAGGTGAAAACGGCGGGTTACATCTTTTGGTGGCAAGCGGTGGGATATTTCAGAAATCTCGATTTCTGTCGTATCCACAACAAGTGATCTTGACCAGGCGAATATTGGTGAGAAAAAGCTCTGAAGGAATTGGGTCGCGTTCTATAATCTTGAAATTCAAATTGTGCTAGTTGTAGATTCCGAAATTTAAAATTGTAAGAAACAAACAAATCGGCCCGAGTGTGAGGAAGCGAGTGAGGAGTCAATTGACTTCAAATCCGTGTCTAGGATTTTTCTTTCTTTCCACAAATCGAAATTTAGATACTGGCTCATTTATTTAGTAGCATCACTCTCACTGTAGCCCTCTGTTCCGAGACTGTTCCGGGACTGTTCCGGGGCTTGTTCCGAGGCCCTCTGTTCCGAGACTGTTCCGGGTCTGTTCCGGGACTGTTCCGAGGCTTGTTCCGAGGCCTCTGTTCCGAGACTGTTCCGGGTCTGTTCCGGGACTGTTCCGAGGCTTGTTCCGAGGCCTCTGTTCCGAGACTGTTCCGGGTCTGTTCCGGGACTGTTCCGAGACTTGTCCCAAGGCCCTCTGTTCCGGGACTGTTCCGGGACTCGTCCCGAGGCCCTCTGTTCCGAGACTGTTCCGGGTCTGTTCCGGGTCTGTTCCGGGACTGTTCCGAGACTTGTCCCGAGGCCCTCTGTTCCGGGTCTGTTCCGGGTCTGTTCCGGGACTGTTCCGAGACTTGTCCCGAGGCCCTCTGTTCCGGGTCTGTTCCGGCGAGCCTTCAGCTCCAATTGACATCCCGATTCCAGACCCGTCATAGCTCTTACCAACTGGGAAGTCCTTTCCCGATTCGTGGGGAAATTATCGGTCCTTGGTGCGCAAGAAAGTGATCTATCGGTTCTGTAATTCTTTTTATTTAGTTCTTTTGTTCAACAAGTGAGTTCGCGACCATGCAACGAAACAGCAGCCCATCAGTCGAGGGCGAAGCCATGATGAACGCCGTGACGGAAGCAATGAACAAACTGGGCGCCTTTTTCCGTGAACCTGCTGCCTCCGGCATTCCGCGGTCGTTGTTCATGGAAGTCGACACATGGAACCCTGATGAGCCGGATGCTATCACGGCATCCGTGTTCTTCCAGGAGGTGGAGCAAGCAACCCAAGAATTTGACGAACACAGGAGACTACGATTCCTTCGTACCCGCCTGAAAGGTGGAGCCAAGCGATTCCTCCAGGATGGTCTTGGCGAAACCCCATACACGACAGTGAAGAAGGCCATACTGGCATGGTATGGCGAGGAAAGTCCCGAGAAGGCAACCATACGACTCTGGACAGCCCAGAGAGACCCCGACGAGTCCATCCGACGGTTCGCAGAACGACTTCTGGCCACGGCACGATCGGCTGTCCGAACTGAACCCAACCTGAACGATGCTCAACGTCGGGAATGGACAAGACGAAAGGCACTCAGCGCTTTTGTCCGCGGACAACCGAAAGAACTCCATCTCTACTTGCAGGGTAACCCTCCGGACACCTTGGAGGATGCAGTGGAGCGGGCTGAGGGATGGGAGGACGTAATGAGAGCGAAGCAGGACTACGATGCTCGATGGGACATAACCGCTGTCAGCGGATCAAGACCTTCGGAGCCCAAGAAATGCTACTCTTGCGGAGAACCAGGGCATTTTGCAGCAAACTGCCTGCAAAAACCCAGAAGCCCGCTTCGTTACCCAAACAAACCGGCCACGTTCGGCGATCACCAGTTGATACCGGTGCCGACGAAGTTACCACCGACCGTCCCAGTGCTGCCCTGTATGTACTGTGGTGATCTTTCCCACTTTCCAGTGAGTTGCCCCCACGGACTCTACGCGGCCTTGTTCTGCAATTTCTGTGGATCCCGTGACCATCTGGAGGCTGATTGCCTTAAGAAGAAGAAGACCCTGCCCATCTCAAATCCGCGAATGCACCAGGTCAGAAACATCAGCACGACCCAGGAAACCCAAGCCAATCTCACGACAAATAATGAGGACGAGCCAACCATTGAAGTCTGCGGAGACGAGCTGGTGGCCTACCAGACCGCTGTGAATTGTGTCATGAGGCCCATGATACTGATCACCGCCGGCTTGGGGAAGGAATCCCGGCGAATGGTCGTGGATACTGGCGCTGCAGTGTCTGTCCTATCAAGACCTGTGCCTGGCATTGACATCCGCCCAACAACGTTGAAGCTATGGGGTGCCGACGGACAACCACTGCCCGTGCTGGGGATCCAGGAGGTACGTACCACCATCGGTCTGGTTACGATTACGCACGCATTCTATGTCTTCCGACGACCTGACTCCGGCTTGGATCTGATCGGACTGGACCTCCTGAGGAAATTACCCCTTGGCATACGCCCGGATATCGGCGTAGTGGAGATGAAGGAACCCACCACTGGGAAGATGATCTCCATCGGCGTGGTCGCCACTGACCCGGACCTCCTCAGGCACATCCGTCAACTGAAGGGCGACGGGATGGCGCGAAAAGCCCAGAAAACCGCTCAAGCCACGAAACCCGACACCGACAACAACTACCAGGGCGGGCCAACAGTCGCTTCAACATCTGCCAAAGCCTCTGAACCTAGCGTCGACAACAACCACCAAGGCCAACTGACCACCGAACCAACACCACCCAGAAAGCAGCCGGTGGTACACCCTCCGATGTCCGATGTAGCAGAGTTCCCAATTGAGATCCGGGACAATCCCCCTTCAACCTCTGAATTGAAGCACCAGGTGCATCAGCATCTGACTCATCTGGCAGGACCCGACTACCAATTGGTCAAAGACGGCCTGAGCCGTGTTCCTGTTGGCGCCATCATATTAAGTTTGCCAAAGGAACTTCTGATGGCAGCCCAATCCTTGGACCCCTGGATCTCCACCCTGACTGCTGACCCAGAGAAGCATCGACTAAAGAAGGAGGAAGAAGTCTGGAGGAAGGAGGTCGATGTGGATGGCCAGCGGATCACGGTGCCACTGATCCCATCCACCATGCGGCGCTGGTTCCTGACCAATTGTCATCAACATCAGTGGGCCGGGCACCCTGGCATAGAAACAACCACCCGTGTCGCAAGGCGGTACGGGTACTGGAAGAAGATGGTACGTGACGTCCGAGAGTTCGTCCAGAAATGCCAGGAGTGCCAGGAGAGGAACACTCCCCCAAATTTGACACCACCAATCCAGAAACCCGATATACCGACCCGAATTGGTCAAATTGTCGGTATTGACTTTGTTGGGCCTCTACCTGGTCGAGGGGGTACCAAATACATCCTGACGGTAATCGATCAGTTCTCCAAGTACGCAGAGGCTTATGTCACCACGGATTGCACAGCAGTAACAACCGCTCGCGTATTGACCACAAAATATCTACCAACCCATGGTGCACCTGAGAGGCTCGTCTCTGACCGAGGCGCCGCCTTCATTTCTGGGGTCGTCAAGGAGCTCTGCGATACCTGGGAGATACGCCACGTCCACACCTCCGCTTACCACCCACAGGCCAACGGAGTATGTGAGCGATTCCATCGCACCCTGGCAAACCTGGTGGCGAAACTGAGACGCAAAACCCGGGACTGGGAAGCCGCCTTGCCTTTGGCACTAGCTGCCTACCGCAGCCTTCCCCACTGTAGTACGGGCTATTCGCCAAATCACCTGGTTTTCGGACGAGAGCTGAGAATGCCGCACCTAACCGAAATCAGCATGAAACGGGAAGCAACATCGCCCTTGAAGGATCAACACCAGGAAATGGTGCGGGTCCGTTTGGAAGCCGAGCGACAGTTGAGGCGCGCTTGGCACACCCGTGAGCAGGCAATCAACAAGCGACGCCACTCTCGGGAGTTCCAGATAGGCCAACAAGTGTATGCCCAGCAGCTCGTCGCCCCACCAGGCACAGTGAAGAAGTTCTGGAGCCCCTGGAAAGGACCGCTCCGTGTGACCCGCAAACTGACCGATGTCAATTACGAGGTCCAGGATGTCCTGGGGAAGACCACGCGTTACCACCTCAGCAGGCTCAAGCCAGCGTTTATCAACAGCGTGCCAGACGACGCCGTCACCCCCGACGTAGCGGAGGAGTCGCGCCCACCCGAGAGCCCTGCCCCTCCACCTAGCGAAGATAGCTGGAGGGACGTGGTTGTTGGACCCCCCTGGAATGGCCGGAACCAGTACGGACCGAAGAAAATCCTGAACCTGGGGCCCAGGGCCCTGGAAGATCCTCCAGCCGAATCCCGATTCCGATTAGGACGGCGTCCAGTCCATACGGGCTAAGACCAAGGCGCAAAACGATCGACTACGCGCAGCTCCACGCGGGGAAGATGTCAACACCTAGAACGGGATGAAGCGATTGAAAAAAAAAAAAAAAAAAAAAAAAAAAAAAAAAAAAAAAAAAAAAAAAAAAAAAAAAAATTTTTTCAAGTTTTGTGGTATACTCGTAGTTTGTGAAATAGAATAGGGAATGTCTTACCTGTAGAATAAAATGCACAACACAAGTACTTACCTTGTTTGATTAATGACCGTGCCTCATGGGTCGGGACAGGACTGCCTTGCCCCCCCCCCCCTCTTTTCCTTTGTTTTTCCCTTGTAATGGTAGCTAAAATCTAGGATTGTTGTTCAGCGTCTGGCTCTGTGCAGAGAGGGAGGTTGTCTGCATGATAAATGAGCCATTGACTGATGTACAACGGGTGAGTCGGAGCGTGAGAGGAGACTAACAGAAGGGCCGGTTTGTATGTTTCAGGGTATAGTGGGAAAATAGGAGATCAGCGAACGACACCAAAAGACTATGGCGCTACCTCGGCCGCGGGTACCGTCGTCGGTGGGCAGCACGGACTTGGAGCCCGGAAGTACGGAGTGGCTGGCCGTCACCTCCACGGTCATCATGGGGCTGGGCAAGCTGGTCGCGTCCTGCGACAGGATGCCAACACAGAGGCGGATTCTGCTGCGCTGCCTAGACGAGCTTGGGGAAAGCTTGAACGTCGGCGACTCGGGGGTGGACATGAGATCAAGATCGAGTGGTGGGTCGGTGGAGGTCGAGTCCCTGCGTTGCCGAGTGATCATGATGGAACAGCGGCTGCAAGCCATGACCCACCTCAACGACTCATTCGGGTCGAGCACGCATCGCGCCACCCCTCGAGGATCGTCGACACCACGACCTGACAACAACGTGGAAGAATACCCCGCCCCTGCATTCACAGCGCCCGCCGCGGCCGAGCCGAGTATTGCCGACTCGTCAACTTCGTCCTCGGACTCCTCGTCATCTGAAGAAACCGCACGGGGATCAGACGCCACCCCAGGGCAACCGCGTTCCGGCTCCTCCCGGGCCTCCACCCCTCGGCCGGTGAAGGTCGTCCTAGCTGATGGGGATGCTGGCGCTAGTTCACCCGTGGCCCCTGCCGACCCATCCAACATACCACCTTGGAACATCCGCGCCAGCGTACCTTCGACGAATGGGAGCGTCCTGTGCTGCATCTGCACGAAACGACAACACCCGCCGACAACCTACCGCTGCGGTGGCTGTAAAGTGATGTGGAATCGGCTGGTGAGAAAGTGCCGGAACCTACGACCCACGGATCCCGCCTACCCGAAGCCCTGCTCCATCGCCGAACACGAGAAGGACCGCCCACCAACCTGTGCCGCTTGTAGACGCTGGCGGTACGAGCAAGCATGGATAGCAGCCAAACGACCTGACGCAATGCCCATCGCACCAGTCACCCCCACCGGAAGGAAAATTGCCGAGGTAGACCTCGGCCTCCGAAGATCGGAGGGGTGTAACGGGGCGGCAGATTCCAAGCGCCCCGTCAAGAAACTTCGGCGGCGGGGGACGGAACGACCCCTCTCCCCTCCAAGCGCCTAACCCCAGCTGGGCGGAAGGCGTGTCCTCATTGGATTGGGTAGGCGATGGGCGGCGCAAGACACCCAGGGAGGAGTAGAAGGGGAAGGCGACTTGACGAGCGGACTGGGAGAAGGAACATCAAGCAGTCGTATCCGAACTCAAGAGAAGGAAAGTTGGAATCCCCGTTCGCCGACGAGGCGGAACGAAGTGAAGTGAACCGGAACATCGAAGCGGAACAACCGACGCGTAGCAAGTCAACCCCTTGTGAACCCGGTGTTGTGAAAGTGACCTGAGGGAACGAGTGTATCGTGGTTCCTTCAGGGTGAGAACTCGGGAATTGGGAGATCAGCCAATTCCTATCCCGTAACAGTGGACCCTTATAAGAACTGAAAATCCCCCGTCGGACCCGAGTGTTGATCCGTTCGCGCCCGATTCGACGGCCAATAGTCCAGGTTTCCACGCACCGCCAGTCGTCGGACCTCCGTCGGAAAGAGCCTCGCCTCCTCCGGCCTGGACGGCGTTCCCCTGACCGAAGCCGAGCAGCGAAGAGCACATCACCCTGTTGTCTCCATCCGAAGGAGTTGGTGCACGTAAGTGGCGAAATAACTCTGTCTCGTACCCTAGCAACGCGAAAGTCGACTCTTTAAATCTGGCCCAAGCCCTGACGTTTAGTCACCAGAAAGCTGATCAGAGAATTGTATGTTGTAACCGTAGTATTTAGTATTTTGTCTGTCGTAGGAAAAGTAACAGGAATTAGGGGAGGACATTAGTAAATCACTTGTATTTTTCCGTTATTCCAAATCAAACACTCCTGAGCCTTCAGCTACTTCGTAAAGTCATTTGGCCTTCAGCCCTTCACTTCTACCTACTCACTAATTAGATTAAGTAATAGTCAGTATCCTTCTCGGCCGAGACATTCCATATTTCATATTTCTGACAATTGCGTTATTATAAGCCAATATTGAACCCTTGTCTTTCAATCACGAAACCCCATTCCTCAGAGCTTGGTAAATTCAGGTGTACTTGGCGTCTATGACCGACCATCCCGACATTCCGGACGGTAAGTGAAAGTCTTTAGTCTCCCACTAATTTATTCGCCTAGGTCTATTTCTGGATCCCTAGCCCGTTAGGTGAAACGGCGGGTTACAGAATATGATACCCCGCACGCTCAAGTCGCCAAAAATCTTGAAAATCTATTTTCGAAATACACATTTTGACCCCTACCCACCCAAATATGGTCCGGACTGAAAAGTTTAGAGGTCCAACTAGAGCCTAAAACGGGTCCGTGACAAAATTTTTGGATTTGTAGATCCAATATTCTTCTATCAAAACGAACAGAAATTTGCCCCCTTTGATCCGGACAACTCAAAACGCCCATTTTGGGGCAAATTGGAGAGGTTGACTTCTGTCCGCCTTCTGAACCAATCCCGCAACGCTCAGGTTAGTTTAAGCGGTAAATTCAAATTTGATAATGAGAAAATAACGGAAAAACTGGAGTAAAAATCGAGATTCTTGGTGGCGTAGCTCAAATTTCGCGCATAATGCTGCATCAGAAGGCAAATTATGCGAAATTATGGGAACTACACACGAGGTCAGTTGTTGCCTGAATGACTGATTTTCACTTCGTTTAACACGTTCGCTGCGGAATTGTAGAGCTCGTTTGAGCTGCTGTCAAGCAGCAGTCGTCGCAGCAAGTCGAGAGTCATCTGAAATAGGAACGCGCCAGGTGCGTGCGCCGCATGTGGAATGAAATTCGAAGCGAGCTCCTAACCCAGTGCGGCTATAGCATGAGCTATTTACCTTGGAGTGAACTACTTGCACCGAAGTATTTCGTGTACTAAAGTGAAGCACTGAAAAAAATCCTGAGGCGGGAACACTGAAAACAATGCAAAATGGCAAGAAAACTCCAAACCAGTCCCCTATTTCGGACTTTTTTTTTTGCATCTTAACAACACCCCAGCTGACTCTGACGTTTACAGTACCTTCAGAAGGTTCAAAGCTGGCGCGGGAAGAAGAAATATATTCCATTTCACTTTCTGGTATACTGGGGGAGCGATCTGAAGTGAAGGCTGCCTTCACGCGCCAGGCGCGTGCGACGCACACAGATTGGAACAGAGCTCACGCGCTGAGCGCGTGACCCGCGGCGAACGTGTTAATGAGTTTTTGAAAATTATGCAGCTATGTGAACGTCGTAAAGTGCACATTGCAAGATATTTCATTAAGATCGATCAGGTTGGGGGTGAGTTGTGGGGGGGGGGGATCCAGGACGGATTTAGTCACCAGTGATGGAAATACGCCGTATAAAACGGAGCTCGAGGGATATTTAATCAAGCGGATAAAGGTTTTCTCTAATGGTATTAAAGAAGGAATTAAACGATAGCCTATTTGGAATTGTAATGCCTTCTACGGGTCAGAGTGGCTCACCTGTAGGGCTCCTTGTGGTTACGGGGGCGGCTGTTGTAGTATAATGGTTCAGTTTCAGACTCGATGTACCGACCACTTCCCCGCTCGCCATAATATTCCTCTTCTCTCCCGTGAGCCCTTCGCCGACCGTGCGCCGGTTGTCCTGGAAAGCGAAGGGAAATTTTCGAAAAATATTTTGGAAAGGATGTGAAAATTTTGAATTCCAGATTTGATCGGAACAATGCAGATCTTCATTAAGGTACCATCAAATTTCCAAATTTACGTTGAAAAAAAAAAAAAAAAAAAAAAAAAAAAAAAAAAAAAAAAAAAAAAAACATGCAGAATTTTACACACAAGCCTCCTAAATATTCTTTGGTGGATGAACAATAATCATCTCCAAGCACCCCCAACCAACCCCCATTTATACCACACGACTCGTTCTAACAGCCGACAGGTTGCTTATTCTCTCACAGGGGTTGGTTATTCCTCGGGCTAGGAGAAAAAAGACACATTTCAATCGATTCAGCGTCCGAAATTTAGTGGAAAATGATACCCCACACGCCTAGGTACCAGAAATCCCAAAATCTCACTTTTTGAACAGTGATAGATACCCATTTTGACCCATAACCTCATCCAGAACCCCCAGAAAAAGTTGTTGGGCCGATTCGGAGAAATTGAATTTTTGTATGAAAACATAAGTTGATTATTCAAGGAATAGATAAGCTAAACGCTGCATATTCTTCCACAATGGTTGGTTATTCCTTGATGCATGTGTATGGGGAATGCGGTAAGTCTATTCAGCTTCCAACATGGGGAGTAAGTAAAATGGTGTTTTTGAAAAATGGAATTTCGAGATTGTGGCGCTTTATTTTCCATTAAATGTTGGGCCATGAATTGGCATGAGGTCAAGACACTCCAAACTCACTGTTTTCCCCCATTTTTCCCATGCTCTTTGTCCATTATTCAGGGAATAACCAACCAAAACGCTGCAAATTCTTCCACAATAGTTGGTCATTCCCTGGAGCATCAGTATAGGGAAGACACTGAGTATCCCAGACTCGTTCTAATCGATTCAGCGTCCAACAGGGTAGAAAATGATACTCCACGCACTGTAGCCCTCGAAAAATTTGATCCATAGCCACCTCCAATGGCCACCAATTGGTCTGAGACCCATCTCAATGGCTTTAGCGTCCAAAATTTAGTGGAAAATGATACCCCACACGCCTAGTTCCCAAAATAGTGGGAAATGATACCCCAAAAGACCAAGGTACCCAGAAGTATCGAAAACCCCACTACCAAAATAGGTTGGTAGGTACTAATTTTGATGTCTATCGAAGGAGTTGACACCTTCATTACCTGGGGCATGATTACATGGGTTGACGACTGTATTCGCCAATGCTACATGTAATCACCAAGCCTCCCCTCAGTGGCCATCGACCCCAAGCCTCCCGTAACCATCAGTTCCAGTTCCAGTTCGTTTAGCGTTACCCAAGGTCCACCACGAGGAGGTGAACTGGTTCAGCTGAACAGAACAGGCGTCTGTGGAAGTTCTAGCAAGCATTGTCCGTAGATTGTGGACTATTCAGCCCACATAGATGGATGGAAGCACATTGGCTGTCGATGTTTCGGCCAAGTAACCAAAAAACTTGCGAGCCAGCCTGGAATCAGGAATTTCAATCATCAAGCCCTTCACAAAACAATCCTCCACCATCTCAGGAGCTAACAGGCAGACAGGCCACAAAAATAGCTCAAGAAGTGCCCAATCTCGTCATTTGCTGTGTCCAATATGTTATCTAGGTTCAACTTGGAGACTTGGGGCCTACGTTCAATTCCACATGCTCAAGCCAAAAGGCTTCGGGTATATTGCGATTTTGGACACATCAATTAATGTGAGGCTTTGTGCGTACTCCCAGGTTGAATATTCAAGGAATAACATACCAAAAGAGGATTGCTCTCAGTAAAAAGCGCTCTTCCTCAGGAGGTTAACATCACATCATTACTGAACTCTTTTGCTGATACGCAACAAGCTATCTAATTGAGCTACTCAGTTCGCATTACGCAGGTACGTGAATAGTGATTCATCTGAAAGCTTTTAACATTTCTATTTATCCAGGATCAAAGCACTGAGAGCCTTGCACAAACTCTTTGAGGCTGTTCGTACGGTTTAAATTTAAGTTTCTTTAAAACGACGTCTTTTTGTTCGTTTGTAGAGGATTCCTTCCGTTTACTTACTACATTTAACCGTGTCCTTCCTCGTAGGTATATATCGACAGCAATGGGGATGCCGAAGGAAACTATTCGGTCGTCGCTCTGCTCGATGACAAGGAAGCTAATGGCACTTTGTTGATGAGCATGCAGCCAGTTGGCTACTTTTACTACAACGAAACTAACACCAGCCTGCCCGTACGTTGTACTCGATGTCCAATCTGTACTTCTCGCTTTTCCTGTGCGTGTTCAACTAAATTTACGTGCATTCCAGGTATTCAAATACTACAAGGAATCGAAGACAATTCAATGGGTCGGGGGTAAGCCGCCCCTAGCCGAACCAGTGTGCGGTTTCACGGGTAAAAAATGTCATGAAGACAAGTGGAGGATTATTCTCTCTTTGGGCGGTCTTGTTCTTCTGTCTTTCGTCGCTGGCTCCTTTGCTTTCAAGTAAGTGATTTATCGCCACAATCGGGGAGGACGGGGATGAACGACCAGGGAAGTTGGTTGAATTTTCAACAGTCTTCGAGGTATCGGAACGTGAAGAATACGCATTTACTTCAACATTAATTAACACTCTAGACTTTGGCAGGTGGCTTTGGGTGCTGAGAATGGGGGAAACAGCGTCCAAAAATTAGTGGAAAATAATACCCTACTCGCCTAAATCGCCCAAAATCTCGAAAATCCATTTTTCAAAAAACACATTTTGACCCCTACCTCCCCCAAATTTGGTCCGATCAGGCTGAAAAGTTTCGAGGACCCGTCTCGGCAGGGAACAGACCCTGACCCAAATTTCAGATTTTTAGAAAATTTTCTACTACCAAAAACGGCGCGGAGCATGTACGGCGGACGGACAGCGACCTTTTTTGATCAGGACATCATGTTGATTATTCGAGGAATAACCAACCAAAAGGTCAATGTCCGTCCGCCGTACGCCGTCCATTGTCCGCGCCGTTTTTGGTAGTAGAAAATTTTCTAAAAATCCGAAATTTGGGTCAGGGGTCTGTTACCGGCCTAGGATGGTCCTCGAAACATTTCAGCCCGATCGGACCAAATTTGGGCGGGGTAGGGGTCAAATTTGTTTTTTGAAAAATTTATTTTTCGAGATTTTGGGCGATTTAGGCGAGTAGGGTATTATTTTCCACTAATTTTTGGACGCTGTTTCCCCCATTCGGGGAATAACCAACCCGTGTGCAAGAATTTGCAGGGTTTTTATCTAGAAGACCTTGAAACGTCCAGAAAAAAATTTTGGGCCGGATCGGAGAGATTGACTTTCTGCATGAAAACATGGGTTGGTTGTTTAAGGAATAACCTTCAAAAAGTCAAATGTACGTCCACCGTCCGCCGTTCACGTTGTTTTTGGAAACATTTTAGAATAATTTCTAAAAATCTGAAATTTGGGTCAGGAACCAGTTTCCGGCATTAGTTGGTCCTCAATACTTTTCAGTCAGGTCAGATTAAGGGGGGGGGGGGGGGGGGGTCAAAATGTCGAGAAATGGATTTTCGGGATTTTTGGCCATCTAGGCGTGTGGGGTCTGAATCTAACTAGACGGGTCCCGGAACGAATGGCGCGCACCGGAGGAGGTCATGGGTCAAAACTTGTTTTTTCCCCATGAAAGTATTTTATTTCACTAAGTATTCACAACTTAAAAGCAATGTTTGTTTGATAGGAGAGTACATTGATGAAAAAAAGATAATGCTAAGATACATATCATAGTTTATATAGTTCTTGAAATTGATGTGCGGTTGAGCGCACCACCGTTCACTGACAGCACAATGCAGTTTCACAGCTTCACTCCCACAGATCATGTAGTTTTGTCCGTTTCAATCGTCTGAGGAGATCATCGACGTTATGTAGCTGGACTGCCTCATCGTTGATGTGACCTCTGAGCCTCTCTTGATGGGCTTGGGTTTGATGACTTCATTGACCTATTGAACCTGTAGTTCCAGGAGCAGACGAGCATTCTTGGTATAGCACGTTATTTTGATGCACTGAATGATTTGGTGATTACTTGGAGGGGTGCAGCCCCACAGTGGAGCACCATAGGTCTAGACGGGCTTGAGGACCTACAATCAGGCAACTTTTTGTCGTTATGTTGGCCTTAATGATTCCCTCTAGCAGCGGGTTTTTTGGATGTCGAGGTCAACTTGAGTACTTACAATCAACTAATAAAAATATAAGGCTACCCAAGAGCTCTTATGCAACTTAAAAAATCAATACCTACAGGAAATTTTATATTTTTGTATGTTATGTAGCGTTTATATTGGTAATTTAGGAATGACAGGCAGAGCTTCAATCTCCCCTCCTTTTG
>CM034001.1:8882219-8940030 GCA_019603395.1 Cyrtorhinus lividipennis
CGGAGTTTGATCTTTCTCGGAAAACACTACCGTGAAATTAAGAGGAAAACACCGCAAGCTTCTGCCTTTTTTTTCTGGTTTTTCACTCCTCGAGTTGGTGTTTTGTGTTTAAAGGCGTGAAATAATCCAGCAGTGGTTTACTATTCCTAAGAGCAAGAGTATGGAGTGCCGAACAGTTTACCATTACTCTTTATCAAGGAGTGGGGATTTTGTTTTGGGAATAACCAACCCATGTGAATGAATTTGCAGTTTTTTAAAGTCATGGCCATTTTGGTTTTTGGTCAGCTCGCCGCTCGTTTTTTGCTAATTGCTGTCGTTTTAGGGCTATTTTCTGTATTACTCTGGTATCCCTTACTATCATCCCCGTCTATCTGTTACAAACAATTCAACAGGAGGGCACACTAGACAAAAAAGGTATTGAGCAATCCACATATTGACATACCATGGTTTGATTTACATTTCAGTGAGAAGGAAGAACAAGCAACACACCGACAGATGGCGGAATATTGAGGGACATGCCCATTGGCCGTCCATTAGTCCACAACCTTACAACCTTTATCAGGGGACTGGGGCTGTTTATGGACTAAAAGGATGGACATACCTAAGAGAACCACAAGCCACCAGGCTTCCGCGCTTGGGCCTTCTACCATATAACCCCTCCTATAGGTGTCTGTTACCATCTATCTGTGAACGAGTTTTCAGCATTTGAAAGTCATGGTCATTTTGGTTTTGACCAGCAAGCCGCTCTTTTTCTGCTAATAGCTGGGGTTTTAGGGCTATTTTCTGTATTACTCTGGTATCCCCTACTACCATCTCCATCAACAAACACATCAACAGGAGGATGAACAAATCCTCAGGGCACACTAGACAAAAAGGTACTGAGCAACCCACTCATTGACATCCCACGGTTTGTTTATCATTTCAGTGGGAGCAAATTACGGAGCATTTCCTTTCGACCCATTGGATCCCACATCTCCTCAAGCCTCATCACACGAGCACCGCCACATGGGTACGTGGTTACAACCTGGTACCTCGGTCCAAAAAGGACTTGTCAGCCAGGCGGGGGCCGACGTTACCGCCGAAAGCAGGGCTTCGACAAGAGGAGTGGTCGGAATGGAATACATCAAACTCTGGGATCAAGTCCCCATAACTGTCCAAGTTTAGGAGTGGGGCGCTCTCCAGCCATCACGCCGGTGCACAAGTCGGCACCAGCACATGTGGACGGCTGGCCGGGTTGAAAGATACAGCATTTCTGGCGCAAGTGGAACCACACAGGATCGCGCAGCAGGCTGCACAATCAGAAGCCGGATGGCTGAGCCAGAGCAGCGGTAGGTGCATTCCAATAGCTGGGCCGATGCCATGAAGACATCATCTCCAACTACGGCCACCACCGCATATCGCTTTGCCTCTCCCAGTGAAGGGTTGATCGATGATTCAACGTTCCCGTTATCAAAATTGAATTCTGGCTCGGTGTGAAGGAGCACACCCGGTCGACGGTCCAGAATTGTGATATGACCAAGCAAATTTTGCTCTTTGACATTCAGAAAGCTGCACACATTTCGGTATTGTTTGGGGAAAATTTTTTGACCCCTGCTTAATGCTTGCTTTCTCGATCTGTCTCATGTCTTTATACTTTTGTTCTTTTTTCTTTTGTCTTCCTTTTTTTTGGCTTCCCTTTTTTTCTTTTTATTTCTTCTGTTTCTTCTTTTTCGTCTTCTTTTCGTCGTTTTTTCTTTCTTGGTTAGCTGCTTCTTTTTGTCTGGTTTTGTTTTGATTCGAGTTTCTTTTTGTACTTGTGCTATGTTTTTGCTTGTCTTCGTTTTTTTTTCTTGTATTCTTTGTATTTGTTTTTTTTTCTTCGCTTACTATCGTTTTTTTTCTTTTCTTTTTCTGTTCTCAACTTTTTCGTCTTGCTCTGTTTTTTTTGTTTTTTTTTTGCTACTTCGCCCGCCTTTTTTGTCTTTCTTCGTCTCTTTCTGTTGTTGTTTTTTCTCCCTCCTTTTGCGGGTTTCTATCTTTCTTTCTCCCTCTTTTTCCTTGTGCTTCTCTGTTTTTTGTCGTTTCTTTTTTTTCTTTTTATTACTCTTACTCTTTTTTTCTATTTTTTTCTCTCTTTTTTTTTGCTTTCTCTTTATTTTCTTTTATCTTCTTCTTTTCTTGCTGTCTCCTCTTTCCCCCTTTTGCATATTCTGTTTCTGCTTCTTTCTTGTTTTGTTTCCCCTTTTTTTGCGTTGTTCGGTGTTTTCTTTCCTCCTTCTTCTTATTTGTCGTTTTTTTTCTTTTTTGCTCTTTATTTCCTTCCTCTTTTTTCTGGTTTCCTCGTTTCTTTGTGTTTATCTTTTAGTGCTTTTCTCTTGATGTTTTCATCCTTTCCGTCTTGGTTTTTTTCTTTCCCCTTCTTTCTTCTTTTTTCCTGCCCTGTCATCTATCCTCCCTCTTTGCTTCTTTTTTGATTTTTCTCTCTTCCGGGTCTGTTGTTCCTTGTTTTTTTTTTTTTTTTTTTTTTTTTGCTTTCTTTTCTTCTCCGTCGGGCTCTTGTGGTGCTTGCCTTTGCGTTTTTTTTTTCTCATTTTTTTTTTTTCTTTTTTGGCTTTGTTCGCTTTCTTTTCTCTTTTGTTGGTTTTTTTATTGTGGTTTCCTCTCTTCTCATCTTTCCTGTTTTTTTTGATTTCTTCTTTCTTTTTTGAGCCCGTTAGGCTTCGTTCGTCGTTTCCCTTTTTATTTTTTCGCTTTCTTCTTGTCGATCCCCCTTTCTTTTCACGTTCTTGTTCATCTCTTTCCTTTTCATTTCTGCTTTTCCTGTTTCTTTTTTTTTCGGTTTATTTCGCTGTTTCTGTTTGTTTTCTCGTTTCTTGTTTCTTGTCACGCTGCTCTTTATTTATTGCGGCCCATTTTTTTTTTCGTTGTTGTTGTTCTTGCTCTCCTCTCTTTTTTCGGTTTCTCGTTTCTTATTTCTTTCTTTGTTTCCTTTTCTTTATGTTACTTGTTCTGTCACCTTCTTTTGCGTTTTTCGTTTTTTTCTCTCGTTTTTTCCCTCTTTGCCCGTTTTTTTGTTTCTCCCTATTGCTTTTTCTTGTTTTTCTGGTGTCTTTATATTTCTTTTCTTTTTTTTCTTGTTGCGTCTTTTGGATCTACTCTTTGTTTTTTGTCTTTTTTTTTTGCGTCTCTTGTGTGGTCTTCGTTTCTGGTATCTTACCCCTGTTTTTTTTCCTTTTTCTTTTTGTTTTTCCGACCCGGTTGATCGTTTTGTTTGCTTTCTTTTTGAGTTTTCTTTTTTGTTGTTTTGGTTGCTTCTCGTTTCTCGTTTTTTTTTTTTTGTCTCATTTTTCTTCTGCTGTTTTTTTTTTTGTTTTCTTTTATTTTTCTTCCTTTTTTTTTCTCTCGTTTCTTGTTTTTCTTACTTTCGTTCTTCCTTCCTTGTTTCTTTTTCTTTTTCTCTTTGCTTTTTCTTTTTTTGTTGTTTCTTGTGCTATTTTTTCGGCGGTGCAGGATTCTGTGCTTCTTTTTTTCTGGTTTGTGGCCTTGTTTTTTGGTCTTTTTCTTCCGTTTGTTTTTCTTTCTTCTTTCTTTCTTTTGGGTTTTTGAACTGGCCGTTTACTTTTTTTCTTTCTTTTTTCTTTTTTACGTTTTGGTTTTTGCTTTCTGTCTCGCTTCTCTTTTTTCTTGCTTTCTTTTCTCGTTGTTTATTCTTTCCTCTTCCTTACCTTTTTTTTTTTCTTTAGTTTTTTTTTTCTTCTTTTTTTTTCTGTTTTTCTGGGCCTCTACCCCTCGTGTTTTTTTTGTTGTTTTTTGTACTTGTATTTCCTTTTTTCTTTTTGTTTCTTTTTTTTTTTCCTTGTTGCGTTTGTTGTCCGGGTCTTCTCTCTGTTCTTTTTTACCCCTTCTTTTTTGTTTTGTTGATTGTTCTTATTATTCTTTTCCTGCTTTCCTTGCTCGTTTCCTTGTCTTTTTGTGTTTTTGCTGCTTCTTTCTCGGGTACTATTTTTTTTCCGGCGTTTTCTTCGAGCCTTTGGTTCTTTTCTCGTATTTGGTTCTTTTTTTTTCTTTTTTTCGTTCGTTGTTTTTTTTTTGTGTTTCTGTTCCACGTTTTGGTCTCTTGTTGGTTTGCTTTTTCTGTCTTTGCCAGTTTGGTCTTTCTTATGTTGTTGTTTTTTTGCTTTTACTGTTTCCGTTTGCCTCCCCTTTTTTTTTCTTTCTCTGCCTTTTGTTTTTTTTCTTCCTTCCTTTTGCTTTTTTGTCTTTTTTTTTTTTTTTTTTAGTCGTTTTTGGGGTCTGTTTCTCTTTTTTGCTTTTTCGTTCCTTTTCGTTTGTGCGTTTTTTTTTTTTTTTGTTTTGTCGTTGTCCCTTGCCCTTTTTGCTTCTTCGAGTTTTTTTATTCCTCTTCTTTTCTTCTTTGCTTTTTTTTTCGGTTTCCGTGCTTTTTTTTTTGTCGCTTCTCTGGTGTTTGATACCTCTTTTTTTGTTCTCTTGTCTTTTTTTTTTTTTGCTTTTTCCTGTGCCTTTTTACGTTTTTGTTTTTTTGCTGTCCCCCAATCTATCTTTGGTTTTTTCTCTTTTTTTTTTGATTCCTTTCACCTCTCTGTCTTCTTTTGCGAGCGCTCTCTCTTGTTTGTTACTCACTTTCGCATTGGAAAATTGTCTTACCACCCTGAAATGGTGTTCCGACCAGGTTTTAATTAATACTTTCGTTCTTGTTTTGTTTTGTTATTCTATTTGCTGGTGGGTTGATGGTGAGTTGTTGACGAAGGACTGGTAGCATAGCAAGGTCGGTGAACGTTCGCCAACGCCAACAATCATTGGAGCCTGAGGTCCAAAGAACGCCGCCAGTCGCCGTACAATCGTCACCGTTGGAACCAACAACACCGAGCTTTGGGGAGTGGGGGCTCATCGCTCCAAGCCCCAAGCATGTTGATCCACTAAAATTGACCATTCAGGACCACCACTTCTTTCAAGGACCCAGTTCAGCTTTGTGGCTAAAGATTTCGCAAACCTGCAACCATTTTCAATCCCCAGGGCCTTGTCAGAGTGGACGGAAGAATACGCAGGGCTAACTGTGTTCGACAGAAGTTCCCCATCCTCATGCTTGCCAATGCCCACCTCACAAATCAATAGTGGACTATCATCACAAGGCATACTCACATCCAGGCCCCAAACCTACTCCAGACCATCTTACAAAAAGATGTATTGGGTGCCTTCTCTCCCATCAAATAATCACGCCAAAGAGGCTTCAAGTGCGTCACAGGCTACCGATCAAAGGCACAAACTCCATTGATGGGCGATCTCCCAACCTATCGCATCAACAGTGCTGAGAGGATGCACAACAACCTGGCACTTCAACCCTCCACTGACACCCCACATGGGAGGTCTGTGGGAGGTTGGGGTCAAGTCTGTGAAGGGACTTGTGCAAGGTAGTTGGGGACCAAATCCCATCAACAGGAGTTGACGACACTTGTCTACAGGATAGCAGCCACTCAAAACTCACAGCCCCTGCTTAATCGTATCGAGCCCGGGGGAGACAGGACTGCTTGTCTCCTGGACAACTCTTGGTGGGCGGCCCACTGGTGACAGTCCCTCAGCCATCTTAAATTCGCCATACAAATTTAGGTGGGCGGCATGTTCGACCAGGTCTATTAATTTAATACTTTCGTTCTTGTTTTGTTTTTGTTATTCTATTTTATTGTGGGTTGCTGGTGAGTTGTTGACGAAGGACTGGTAGATAGCAAGGTCGGTGAAGTTCGCCAACGCCAACAATATTGGAGCCTGGGGTCCAAAGAACGCCGCCAGTCGCCGTACAATCGTCACCGTTGGAACCAACAACACCGAGCTTGGGGGCTCATCGCTCCAGGAAGAACAAAGAGAACGGAAGACAGTGTGAATCGACCAGCCGAACTATCAATTGCAAGCCCTCGTTGCAGCTAATTCAACGGAGGGAAACAAGTTAAAATTCGCGCTGTTCTACGCCAGCGACAACCTAATCGTCAAAGGCGCACTCAACAATTTCGACGCATCTAACACCTTGAAAAGGGGTAAATTTCGGGATTTCGTCACCCCATCATTCGTACCCACCAGATCCTCTTTCTGGCCGTACAGCTGGATCATCGGCCGCTCGCTCCCCCGTCGAATACTCCCTCCATTCCACCGAACGCGATTCAACCGCCATCACTGACTTCGACTCCCAGTTATCAACGAAACTAAGTTTATTTTCATTTTTCTTTTATTTCCTTTAGTATATCATTGTACCGAGCTCCTTAGGATTTTCTTTCACACAGTATATTCTTTTCTTTGTCATTTCATTTCGTTTATTTTAGAATAAATATCTATTGGTTTTCATATTTTTTTTAACTATAATTCGTCATCTATGCCCAATTGTCCTTCAGAAACGAAGTATCGATTCAGAGTTACAAACGCATTAATTTCATTTTATACTATCTATATTTTTTACAACTTATGTTCAGAATCATCCACTGCGTTCTTATTTTCTCCGATCTAATTTTATGAAACAATGGTACTTAATGCTTTTGACTTGTAATGTGATGCTCCTCGTGAATGTCACTGTTCAGTGCATCGTCACCAAATACGAAGAGCATGGTTGTAGCTTTCCTCACTAGTGTAGTATTAGATTCTAGCCAGATTATTGGGACAGATTTCAAGGCTTTCTTCCTCACTAAGGAAACCACCTGAGAACGACAAATGCGGCTGAATCCTTCTCTGACAGTAACATCTGCCAATACCTGACCACGGAAGTCCCCTCACTACCTCACGACGTGGCGAAGGCATTTTGCACCTTCAGCACAGTGAACATCATATGATCCAGACAACTACAACCTCAAAGTTCTATAGAAACAGTTTAGGTATGACGTCTTCGCTTCAAATGACCGTCGTTAACTATCTATTCACATGGCTGTGAAACGAGTTCCTCAACCACAAAACTCCTGGTCGAAAAAGCGTTAATCAGGTTGATTGGATGAAAACGCGACGCGATCGCAGATAATTGGATAGGTTAACTGTAATATAGAGCAAACGACGTTATTTTGAGAGAGATAAACCTCAATGGATATGTGGATATGCATTCATTCACAAGTGGTAGTTATTCCTCGGATAGGCGCACGGGGACTCATTTAACGATTCAGCGTCCAAAATTTAGTGGAAATTATTACCCCACACGCCTAGGTACCAGAAATCTCGAAAACACTATGAAATGGGTATAGATACCATTTTAACCCTAAACTCTTCTAGAGGCGCCCAATTGTTCCGGACCCTTTAATGGATTCACGGCCAAATTTAGTCGAAATGATACCCCACACCCTAGGACAGATATCCGAAACACATTCAAAATGGGTAGATAGGTACAATTTGACCCATAACTCTTCCGTGGGTGCCATGTTTCGGGACCTCTCATTGGATTCAGCGTCCCAAATTTAGGGAGAATGATACCCACACGCCTTAAAATAGCCAAAAAAACTGCAAATTCTTACACACGGGTTGGTTATTCCTCGAATGGGGGAAACAGTGGGTGTGGCGGTCCCAGACCCATTCCATCGATTCAGGGTCCAATGCTCCTGCATAAAAATCCTGTTTTGGTTCTAAGCCCCATAAATTGCCAAATCGAAACTAACAGACGAAGCAGCCCACGTGTAACTGTGGTGGTGTTCAGACTGATTCAGAATTACTCCAGGTAATTTCTTTTGCTATAAGGAGAAATGGTGGGACAGGTAACCTCACCAATTTCCTTTTGCCGTTTGTTGGGACGCCTGGGGAGACTTTCGCAGGCTTACCGAGTTGCCAGGATTTTCCTGTGTTGGAAAGTTGGGCTATCCTCACCCTCACACATCTCATCCCATGAAGGTGTCATAACTTGGCTTGGATCGTTCTCTCCAGGAACTTCCTTAATTTCTTCCTCTTGTTCAGGCACTACCGCTACGAGCAGAAGTTGGCTTGTTTGTTGTGGAAAATCGAACTGAGAGACGTGACCATCATACCGACCACCAATACTGAAAGGAACATGATGGTAAGAATTTGGGCTGGTGTCAAATTTAGTTTCAATCAAATTTGATCGGATACAACTGCAGGAATCGTGTGTGATGACAAACGATAAAAAAAAATATATAAATATAAAATGAGGATAAAACAGATCAAGTCAGGCTGGGCACTCAAATATAGATTTATCCCAAATGACGGTTCATGTTAACTGGCTGCACCTTCCCGAGCTTCCAAGAGTTGTTTTCAAAAATACTGAGCCAGAGGGCGCTCCCTCTGTGACTCCTGGGGGGCGTAGTTGTCTGTTCGTACCCTAGCGGTGGGAATTGTAATGTGAGGCTCAAAAGGCTCATTCTAGGATTATACGAAATATATATATGTAGGTAGTTATATATTATACAAATATGTTCTTTTTTCTTAGCGTGCTCTTAATATAAATACTGTTCAGAAAAATTAAATTGGAGGAAAATAGAGAAAAATAAAGAACGCTGTTAATGGTTCTGAACATAAGTTGTACAAATAATATATAGTAATAAAAGGAAATTAATGCGTTCGTAACCTCTGAATCGATTCTTTGTTCCTGTTCTTCGTTTTTGTATCTGATTTTTCCGAAAATGTTTCCAGTTAAGACCGGGTCAAATTTGTCGTCAAAGCATTCTGAGGAGCATAGTTCCAGAAGTGTCCCCTAAAAGAGCCTACACGAACATTGGCTTCTACAAAGGGAACACTGTCGCTATTAAAGCGGTTCACAAAAAGTCAGTGGATCTGACCCGGAACATCAGAAAGGAATTGAAACAAGTGAGCAGAAAAGAACGAAAATGATTCTCTGTTGGTATAATGTTCATGTCAACAGATTCATATAAATTTTAACGCAATCGTTTGTCTTGCCAGATAAGGGAGATGCGGCATGAAAACATAATCACTTTCATCGGGGCCTGTGTGGAAGCTGGCAATGTGTGCGTGCTCACGGCCTATTGCCCTCGTGGCAGCCTCGAAGACGTTTTGGCCAACGAGGACCTTCACTTGGACGGAATGTTTGTGTCTTCACTCGTCACCGACATTATCAAAGTAAGCAATATTCGGTACATAATAGTGTAACGATTTATGTTCTTAGTAAATAATTTATTAACAATTGTTCACTTGAGTACATACACTGTTCACATTCGCGCACTTACACAATGACAGAATCACAATACACAGTTGTAACGCGGTTGTCGCACTATTTATAACGCGGCAGGGCACGATTTATAACCCGAAGTGTCTATATCCCGACTCCGAATTGAACTGCACTCCGCGGCCCTTTTTATACCTGCTGCCTGGCCGAGAACGTTCTGGAACGAACTGGGAGGTTCCCGAATGTTCAAGACCCTTAATCCTCCACAGGTCGTTGACCTTGCAATGCCAGCAGCCCATTTGACCGGCGCCGGTGCGAGCTCGCAACAATAGCTATCAATACACGCTGGAAATTATTTCTCAACTGTTGATTATTCCTTGGAGCAAGGTTATGGAGAATACAGTGAGTGTGGAGTGCCCCGGACTCATACCAATCGATTCAGCGTCCAACATTTAGGAAAATGGTACCCCACACGCCTAGGTAGTACAAAAAATCTCGAAACCTACATTCAAATTCTCGAAACCTATATTGGCAGGCGCCAATTTTGACCCTTATCCACCTCCAGTGCGCACCGATCGGTACGGGTTCATCTCAACCGATTCAGATTCCCAAAAATGCTCTTGATCCGTTGGGGCTCTTCGATTCACACTGTTATATGTCAAATTTCAGCAGATCGGTGTTAGTTGCCACATCGAGGAATATCCAAGGGTTCTGAGAGAACAGTAGCAGAGAGAGGTGTTCCGACCAGGTCTATTAATTTAATACTTTCGTTCTTGTTTTGTTTTTGTTATTCTATTTTATTGTGGGTTGCTGGTGGGTTGATGGTGAGTTGTTGACGAAGGACTGGTAGCATAGCAAGGTCGGTGAATGTTCGCCAACGCCAACAATTATTGGAGCCTGGGGTCCAAAGAACGCCGCCAGTCGCCGTACAATCGTCACCGTTGGAACCAACAACACCGAGCTTGGGGGCTCATCGCTCCAGGGAAGAACAAAGAGAACGGAAGACAGTGTGAATCGACCAGCCGAACTATCAATTTGCAAGTCCCTCGTTGCAGCTAATTCAACGGAGGGAAACAAGTTAAAATTCGCGCTGTTCTACGCCAGCGACAACCTAATTTCGTCAAAGGCGCACTCAACAATTTCGACGCCATCTAACACCCTTGAACAGGGGTAAATTTCGGGATTTCGTCACCCCATCATTCGTACGCCACCAGATCCTCTTTCTGGCCGTACAGCTGGATCATCGGCCGCTCGCTCCCCCGTCGAATACCTCCCTCCATTCCACCGAACGCGATTCAACCGCCATCACTGACTTCGACTCCCAGTTATCAACTGAAACTAAGTTTATTTTCATTTTTCTTTTATTTCCTTTAGTATATCATTGTACCGGAGCTCCTTAGGATTTTCTTTCACACAGTATATTCTTTTCTTTGTCATTTCATTTCGTTTATTTTCTAGAATAAATATCTATTGGTTTTCATTTATTTTTTTTTAACTATAATTCGTCATCTAAGCCATATTGTCCTTCAGGAACGAAGAATCGATTCAAAGGTTACAAACGCATTAATTTCATTTTATTACTATCTATTATTTCTTACAACTTATGTTCAGAATCATCCACTGCGTTCTTTATTTTTCTCCGATCTAATTTTTACTGAACAAGAGGATTTTTTGTGTATTTCTATTTGTCTATTGCATTTATTTCCAAAATGCGTACAACGAATAAGCTCAAGTTTCAGGAAAGATTCAGCAGCCCCTCAGGTTTGTGTTTCTAGAAAGAGAACAGGTAGGTGAAGAAGGCGGAGATCCGCAGAAAAGTTCCAAGACCAAGGAACTTTTCTACTTCTCAAGCGGGGCAAGTATCAGGCAAATGTATCAGGTACTAAAAACGAACAAGAACAAGTCGTCACAACCCATCTCCAGTTGACCCATGACCCATTTTGACCCTTGCCCACCTTGGTGGGCGAATAGGTCCGGGAACCATGTCAATGTATTCGGGGTCCAAAATTTAATGGGAAATGATACCCTAGATTGCCGAAAATCTCGAAAATGCATTCTTCAAAAACACAGTTTCACCCATACTCTCTCCAAATTTGGTCCAATCTACCTAGAAAAACCAAAAAGGCGTCCCTGAGCAAAATTTCAGGTTTTTAGAAAATTGTCTGCGTCCATGAACAGCGGACAGACATTGTGCTCCTTTGATCTAGACATCATCAAACGAAAATTGGTGCCGATCGGAGAGAATAAACCCTCTATGACCTTGAGTCTCATTACATAGGTTGATTATTCAAGGAATACCCAATCTAAAGAGTGATGAATGTTTAAAAAAAGGTAAATACGAATGGCAAAGGACGTCGAGTTGTATAAACATCAGCTTATTTTTTTTTTTACAGGGGATGATATACCTTCATGACAGCGAGATCATATCTCACGGGAACCTTCGCTCTAGCAACTGCCTCGTCGACTCGCGATGGGTCCTGCAAATTTCAGATTTCGGCCTCCACGAATTCAAAGGTTATTTTAGGCCAAAATGGGAAACCAAGCATATCGTTTATGAGTGTATACTACAATATTATATCATGACGACGTGTAATCATCCCAAAGATTGAAGAGAAAAAATCTGCAAATTCTTACACACGGGTTGGTTATTCCTCGAATGGGGGAAACAGTGGATGTGGCGGGTCTCAGACCCATTCCAATCGATTCAGGGTCCAAAATTTAGTGGAATATGATACCCCACACGCCTAGGCACCAGAAATCCTGACACATACAAAATGGGTGGATACATACCCATTTTGAACCATAACTTCTTCCGGTGGGTGCCAATCGTTCTGGGACACACATCATTGAATTCAGCGTCCAAAATTTAGTGGAAAATGATACCCCACACGCCTAGGTAGCAGAAATCCCGAAAACACATAATCAAATTGGGTAATAAATGCCCAATTTGACCCTTGGCTTCTTCCAGTGGGTGCCAATTGTTCTGGGATCCATTTTATTGGATTCAGCGTCCAAAATTTAGTGGAAAATGACACCCTACTCGCCTAGGTAGCAGAAATCCCGAAAGCACATGTTCAGAATGGGTAATAAGTACCCAATTTGACCCATTACTTCTTCAATTGGGTGCAAATTGTTCTGGGACCCATTTAATTGGATTCAGCGTCCAAAATTTAGTGGAAAATGACACCCCACTCGCCTAAATCACCCAAAATCTCGAAAATCCATTTTTCAAAAAACCCCCTACCCCCTCCAAATTTAGTCCGATCGGGCTGAAAAGTTTCGAAAACCAACTAAAGCCATGAATGGGTCCCTGACACAAATTTCAGATTTCAAGAAATTTGTCTACTACCAAAGTGGGCTTGGATGGCGGACGGCGGACAGACATTTGCTAATTTTGATTTAGACATCTTAAAACGTCCAGAAAACATTTCTGGGTCGAATCGGAGAGATTGACTTTTGCATGAAAACATGGGTTGATATTCAAGTAATAACCAACCAAAAACAGATACATACTGTAGGAAGCCATTTCGGGAAAATCATGAAAATTAGATTGATACCTGTTTGGCAGCCACAACCAAATTTCTTTACGAGGCTTTAAAACGCCAAACAAGTGACCATTTTATTAAAAACTCGACTTGTTTTTCAAAAGCTCCCATTCCCTGATGTAAATGAGCTCAAGAGCAATACTTCTGAACAATTATTTTTTTTAATACTGAAATTTTTTTGTCATTATTGTAAAATAATATTTTTCAAGCTCCGCCTCACAAAACTGAGCTCCTTATCGAAATCGCATTTTTTTATGAAGAATAATTATTTCTAAATGACAGGATAAATTTGAAGGCTTTTTCGTGGACTTTTATCCATCAACCTTCCAGATCGACTGGTATCTCAATATAGGACATCCGTTTTGGTTGGTTATTCCTTGAATAATCAAAATAATCAAAATTCCTTGAATGGTCAACCTCTCCGATTCGGCTCAAAATTTTTTTCTGGACGTTTCATGATGTCTGGATCAAAAAAGGTCAATGTCCGTCCGCCGTCCGCCGTCCACGCCGTTTTTGGTAGTAGAAAATTTTCTAAAAATCTGAAATTTGGGTCAGGGGTCTGTTCCCGGCCTAGGACGGTCCTCCAAGCTTCTCAGCCCTATCGGACCAAATTTGGGCGGGGTAGGGGTCAAAATGTGTTTTTTGAAAAATGGATTTTCGAGATTTTGGGCGATCTAGGCGAGTGGGGTATCATTTTCCACTAAATTTTGGACGCTGAATCCAATGAAATGGGTCCCAGAACGATCGGCACCCACAGGAAGAAGTTATGGATCAAATTGGGTATGTATTACCCATTTTGAATATGCGTTTTTGAGATTTCTGGAACCTAGGCGTGTGGGGTATCATTTTCCACTACATTTTGGACGCGGAATCAAATGAAATGGGTCCCAGAACGATCGACACCCACTGGAAGAAGTTATGGGTCAAATTGGGTATATATTACCCATTTTGAATAAGTGTTTTTGAGATTTCTGGAACCTAGGCGTGTGGGGTATCATTTTCCGCTAAATCTTGGAAGCTGAATCCAATGAAGTGGCTCTCAGGTCGATTGGCACCCACAGGAAGAAGTTATGGATCAAATTGGGTATGTATTACCCATTTTGCATATATGCGTTTTTGAGATTTCTGGAACCTAGGCGTGTGGGGTATCATTTTCCACTAAATCATGGACACTGAATCGATTGGAATGGGTCTGGGACCCGCCGCACCCACCGTTATCCCCATTTCCCCCATGTTGAAGAAATGAGTCTACTTGTTCCTGGTCTGACGAATAACCAACCCCTGTGTAAGAATTTGCAGCGTTTTCAATAATGGTAATACTAACAGTATTATTTTTTCACGTTAATAGCAGGGCAAGAAGAGCCTGATTCGGAACTTGAAACGAAAAGGAGACTTTGGCGAGCACCCGAGCTTCTGAGGACGCCTCAACATCCCCGAGGGACGCAAAAGGGAGACGTTTATTCATTCGCGATTCTCTTGCACGAAGTGGTCGGCCGTGCAGGCCCCTGGGGTAACATGCAGTTGTCATACGAAGGTGAGTTGAGCTTCCTATACAGGGTGTCCCACAAGTCCCCCCCCCCCCTTTTAATCTTTATATTTTTACCGACACCAAATTTCTTATTTTAAATGGAAACACCAATTAAGGGGTACAGGTTTAGATTCTACCCAAAATTTCATAAGTCTGATCCCTCAAGCTTTTTTTAAATCTATCTAATATAGAGGATTTTGTTACGCGCAGCAGATTGGAGTACGAGTAGAGTAAATATTTATTCATGACCGTGCGTTCAAAACGTCTCTGTAAGCTACGCTTTTTTTTTTTTTTTTTTTTTTTTTTTTTTTTTTTTTTTTTTTTTAAATACAAATACCTATTAAAGTGCTTTCACTGCTCACCCGTGTAAATTCGTCTCCGTGGTCATCTTCGAGCGGTGCCATCCTGAAATTTCGCCTCCTGCTCCGGGTTTTAAACGAAACGAGTTTCTCTTCCCTTTGACTCGGTGGCTGACCAGTGCCCGTATTGACGAAGAAATGCGGCAATCATTCGCGCTTTTGGTTGGTTATTCCTTGAATAATCAACCTATGTTTTCATAATTTTTTTCTGGACGTTTCATGATGTCCTGATCAAAAAAGGTCGATGTCCGTCCGCCGTACGCCGTCCATCGTCCGCGCCCTTTTTGGTAGTAGACAATTTTCTAAAAATCTGAAATTTGGGTCAGGTGTCCATTCCCAGCCGAGACGGGTCCTCGAAACTTTTCAGCCCGATCGGACCAAATTTGGGGGGGGGGGGGGGGGTCAAAATGTGTTTTTTGAAAAATGAATTTTCGAGATCTAGGCGAGTAGGGTGTCATTTTCCACTAAATTTTGTACGCTGAATCCAATGAAACGGGTCCCAGAACGATTGGCACCCACTGGAAGAAGTTATGGGTCAAATTGGGTATTTATTACCCATTTTGAATGTGTTTTTGGGATTTCTGCTACCTAGGCGTGTGGGGTATAGTTTTCCACTAAATTTGGGACGCTGAATCCAATTAAATGGGTCCCAGAACGATCGGCACCCACTGGAAGAAGTTATGCGTCAAATTGGGTATATATTACCCGTTTTGCATATGTGTTTTTGGAATTTCTGCTACCTAGGCGTGTGGAGTATAGTTTTCCACTGAAGTTTGGACGCTGAATTCAATGATGTGTATCCCAGAACGATTGGCACCCACCGGAAGAAGTTGTGGGTCAAAATGGGTATGTATCCACCCATTTTGTGTGTGTCAGGATTTCTGATGCCTAGGCGCGTGGGGTATCATATTCCACTAAATTTTGGACCCTGAATTGATTGGAATGGGTCTGGGTCCCGCCACACCCACTGTTTCCCCCATTCGAGGAATAACCAACCCGTGTGTATTTTTATTACACCTTGAATCGACACGCCTTGCTCTTGTGCGTTGCGGGTTTCCTTCTTAGGCACGGACTGATATCCGTGTCTGCTTCAAACCATGGGGCTGAAAATTCAAGGAGGAAACGACTTGCCGGACTCGTCCAAGTTAGACATAATCCTGGCTAAACTAAACAAACTGTACCGTTTCTGCCTCCTAATGGGAGTAGATCATGGAAATCGATGTCAAATGGGACATCCAAAATGCTCGAATTGTCTCCATAGAGCGTCAGGTGAGGAAGAGAAACCTTATCCAGATGGGTCTGGAGGAAGGTTCCCAGGAAAATTAGGATGACCTAAGCAGGACCTTAAGCATTGTTCAGACCCATTTGAGGATAAACTGCGCTGAGGATGATATAGAAGACCTTTACAGGTTTGGAAAACCTGTAGACGGAAAAAGATCTGCTTCGAACTAAAAAGCCTATCTACGAAAAAGAACATTCTCGCAGCGAAACGCAATCTCGCGGGCATCGGGTTGTGTGTAAAGGAGGATTTGCCCTTGGAGGTGGTCAAATCGCTCTGGTCTACTTAAGACCCCGTCCAGTCATAGAAAACGCCCTCTAAACTCCCCTCTGGACATGCAGGATGGAAAAAGGCTCCCACCCCTATAAAAAAAAGCTCAGCCCAGGACCTAAATATTAACCTGCACAGCGAAAGGCTCGTGGACACTGGAAACTTTCAGAATGGATCTCCTGGAGACACTCGGTACTTCACATGCCTCTCTCCCAATGGATCTACAAGGTCCACTGACTGTGAATAAGATCCAAGACTTTTCTCTGCATCCCACCGCTTCACCTCCTGTTCAATCCAACTTTGTCCTGCGCTGGAAGAAAATGGAAAAGTAGAGCGTGTACAAAAATACATAACAAAATTAAAAATAATCGGAGTAATAGCTCACTAAATTTTTATGAATTGTATTGAGATTCCTTAAATATTACTTGACCAGAATGAATGTTTTCTGTACCAATGGTGCATGAGTAAATGGACTATTTTACATATAATTTTCATGGGTATACGCAGTCTTACCCATGATCAATAACACTGGCCCCAAAGAGCCAAGGACTCGAGAAAACAAGAAAAAATCAATTGGTCCTCACTGGCCTTCAGAAATTCCCTGACATTTTGACAAAAATATTACCATTTCGTAATTGCTTTTCCACCTCAATAACACACATATTGTTAGCAGAGATAGCCCAGGAGGTTCGAAGGGGTTCAGGACTGCGACCGGAAACAAGAACATTGGACGTGGCACCTTCAGTCGTCAGCTGCATGGAAGCATGTTGGGACGAAGACCCAGAAAACAGACCTGACTTTCGTTTTGTTCGAATCAAGTTGAAAGAAATGCAAGCCGGACTGTAAGTTGCTGAGGACCCTTGGATGTGTGGATCGAGGACCGCGTATTAATGCATATTTTTAACAATTACAGGAAGCCCAATATTTTTGACAACATGTTGGCCATAATGGAGAAGTATGCATACAATTTGGAAGGATTGGTTCAAGAGAGGACCAACCAACTGACGGAAGAGAAAAAGAAGACTGACGCCCTTTTGAACCGAATGCTGCCCAAGTAAGATGGTGGGGATTCCTATATGGGTTGCTAATTTTTTGAATAATCAACCTATGTAATCATGTCAGAGGCCAACCTCTCCGATTGACACCAGTATTTGACAGCATACGTTTAGTGATGTCTAAATCGCGAACTCCTACACACTGGTTTATTATTACTATGAGCAACGTTATAAGATAACAGTGAATGTGGATTGTCCCGGATCCATATCAATCGATTCAGCGCGTAACATTCTGTGGAAAATGATACCCCACACGCCTAGGTGGGTACCGTACATCTCAAAAGCCACTTTCAAATCAGGTAGGGAGATACCCATTTTAATCCTTACACACGTTTGATGAACGGCAATTGGCGTAGGCCTCATCTCTATGAATTCCAAAATTTCCAAGTCCAAAATTTAGTGAAAAATAATATCCCAGACGCCTAGATCGCCGAAAATCTTGAGAATCCATTTGTCGAAAAACACATTGTGACCAATACCCCCAAATTTGAGCCGATCAGGCTGAAATTTTTCAAAAAAATCTGGAATTCTGGTCAGGGATCAGTTTTTAGCTGTAGTTGGTCTTTGATACTTTTCAGCCCATCTTAAGGTACCTTAAGGTCTACGTCAAATTCTTTGTGGAGGAGTCTGGCACACAAGCATACCCAGGGGCAAACAAACCTCCAGATCATCCGCTGCTTTGCTGTATTTTCTGTGCCACTCATGCAGCCCTGTCTAGAAGTCATGGGGCCAACTGAGGCACATTGAATGGTGTTCACAAGATGGTTGTCAGAATGCGCACATCTTCCTCAACCTCAAGTTAATCTTGATATCTAATAAGAGCATTTCACTGGTTCCCACCCAGCCGTCACAGAGAGCTGGTTCGTCTTGTACGAAGCTGAATGCCATTTTCGTCTGCAGAAGAATCCCAAACAATGATGTGTCCTTGCTTAAGCCGTCCTCTTCTCACTGCAATCTACCTCCTGTTAGAAGACCATTGGTTGGCAGCTACTTTTGAAGTGGCAGGCCTGCGGATCCCCGATAACATGTCATTTTCACTATTCACTCCTCACCTGACGTCCAAAATGCTTAACACACAGAGGCCACAATACTTGTACGAAAAATATAAAAATGTATCACAACAACATGCTATGACAACAAAAAGGAAGGAGACTTGCTTAGAAATACCAAAACACTCTACTGAATGCTATAGTAAATCATTTTTGATAAAAAGCATAAGAATCTTCAATAGCAATGTGGAGCTGTTCAATGATGCAAAAACTGTTACGCAATTCAAACAGAGGTATTTTGAGAAGCTGATGATTGGAGATTAGTGTTGGAGAGAAAATCTCTATGTTGTATTTGAAGTATTTATTTATTTTTATTATTATTTAATTAATTTAATTATTTGAAGTACATATTCATTTTTTATTTATTTTTATTATTTAATTAATTTAATTATTTTTTGAAATAAGCAGAAATTAGGTTGTATTTGAAGTTATTATTATGCTATCCTGACTAATTTTGTTCATGTTATTTTATAAAGTACCTATATCTGTCCTGCAGGAAGAGTGGGCTTTTAGCCTAATGCAGGGCAGATTAATAAATAAATCAATCAATCACCTTCCGAGAGATGAAAGAGAAAGACATTGTAAGCCGCTTTTCCGAGGGAGATTTAAGGATTTTCTCAGTCGAAATAGATACCTAAAAATCTTCGAGGCTTCGGATAAAAATGATTAGGTTTGGTAATGTAAAATTTGGTTACCAGAGGGGCATATGGCTTTTCGCCTCGGAAAAGGAAAAGGAGCGTTAAGCTTTACAATTATGAATTTTGTACGGATGAAAGAGATAATGCCAACATTTGGGAAAGACTCATTAATTTAATTGATTACTAACTCCCTTGCAGGATCGTAGGGCGTGAAAGAAATCGATGGGTTGTATTACAGTCTATATTTACAAACTTAAGATACGCCACGAACATGAACAAAATGAAATGATAACAACACAACACTCATTCGCATAGGCGCTTGCATAAAAACGTTGGCCAAGTATATGGCACGTGCTCTGAGTTTTTGGAGATTGTGAACGAGTTTTTCACCAGACTGGACGCGGGGGGCTGGGTGGCTTGAGATTTCATGCCCATACCTCCTAACCAATGAACTTGTTGACAGGCATCTCCTCAGAATTGGCTTGTTCCTCACCTCCAATTTTTTTTTTTTTTTTTTTTTTTTTTTGCGGTTGGGTAGCGACTGTCCTAAAGTTGCCTCCCAACTTGGCCTTACAAGATGGTCCTAAGCGTTGATGTCGTTGACGGGGGCTTAAACCTTCTCAAATTTTGATCCTCCTCCAAGACAGAGTGATTACAGATAAATGATACTGTTCATCAGGACAGTTGCAGAGTCATTGAAAAGAGGCGAACCAGTTGAAGCTGAAAGTTTCGAATGTGTCACTATTTACTTCAGCGATATTGTGGGATTTACTGAACTGTCTGCAGTCAGCACTCCATTGCAGGTGAACGTCACTGTGGTACTTACTCCATATAACCATACCATCCGTTTTCTGGTTACAATTAACGTCTGTCTAAAACACAGGTTGTAGAACTCTTGAACAATCTATACACATGTTGTGATTCCATCATCTCTCACTATGACGTCTACAAGGTTGAAACAATTGGCGATGCCTACATGGTTGTTTCGGGTCTCCCTGTTAGAAACGGGGATCGCCACGCCGGTGAGATAGCCAGCATGGCTCTTCACATGCTAAATTCCATTCGTCGTTTGGAAATCAATCACAGGCCTGGAGAACCGCTCAAGCTTCGAATCGGCATCCACTCTGGTGAGCGCCCATATTCAGGAATATACCTGCTAAAGGTTTCTTCAAGATACGTTTGCCCGAATGTTATTTTTAACAGGTCACTGTGTCGCTGGTGTGATTGGATTAAAGATGCCCCGGTACTGTTTGTTTGGAGACACTGTCAATACAGCATCAAGGATGGAGTCGACCGGCGAAGCATTTAGGATCCATATATCTATGACGACAAAAGAACTGCTCGATCGCTTGTGTGGATATCAGTGCGAGGAAAGAGGGCAAGTCCAAATAAAGGTGAGTTCAATTCATAAACGAGAGACCCCTCATATGGTAGTGGGTTCAGTAAGACCTTCAGTTTGTGTGAACTGGCCATGCAGCCCCCCAGTATGCCTAGGATTTTATCATAGCAGCTGGTGTAAATTGTGGGAGTGGGATCCAAGTAGCTGAAATTTCTAAAACTTGGAAGCCCGATTTGGAAATTGTTGTTTCCTTGAACTCCATGAACTCAGTGCTCTAAAACTTCGACTGGTGCAGACGCTGTTGAGTAACAGCACGTTGAAAATAGAGTCTTAGGTGAAACGATGGCCATGTGTTTATCAGGCGTAAAAAAGGTACCTATCCTAACCGAATCTGGATTCTTTTCATCCAAATCTATTGAAAGTTGAATTAATATATATATATATTTTTTTTTTTTCGTACATAGCGATTGTTAGGTAAGGTATCGTTTTGGGTGTTCCTCTGTACAAATTGTGTAGCAAGTGTTTGAGAAGAATGAAAACGAACTAAATTAAATCGCTCTTAATGCCATAATTTTAGAGAAGAAAATGTAAACTGATCGTAGCTCCTGTATCTTAAAATGAATGACAAGATCTACTACACAAATTGCGATTAAAGGGGAGAGTGGAAGACTAGATGACAATCGAGAATGGAAGATGGCGAGTATCCATTCTGTGTGCAATGCATGTCACGAGACATTAACATGAACTAACTGAACAATCCTATATCCACGGAGGTATTGGCTCTCAATCCAAATCGCACATATCTATGTTTATCGGCCAGGTTCACACATCGCAGAACAAACGCGAGCTTCCGACCATTGTGAAGATGATATAGACTATTCCAAACAAATTGTAAATTCACGTTAATGGGTTCCAGATAGACTAATCTAGTAACCCCTGGGGCGCACTCATTTGGAAAACTTGAAGATTTTGCACTCTTAGGAATATCAAATCAAAACGCTCATCTTTCAGGGGAAGGGGGAGATGTTGACCTATTGGCTGGTTGGAGAAGATCGAGCGACGCGGCTCGCCAGGCTTCAAGACATCCTCCACTCCAGCCTCAGCTCCACCGATCGCAACTCCCACTCTTCATGTAATCAAACATATTGCCACTACGAACTAAATAACATATTATGGTTCAGTCGATGTACTCTAACAGCAGTCGGTGTACTCTTCCAGCGGGTTTGACAGAGACCCCAGATTTGCTACGGCGTCCAACAGGCAACGAGTTGCTGCCGGATGGTAATGACGAGGCCACAGTGGCCAAAATCCTCCACCAGCTTCACATGAGGGCCATGCGGGCGTATTCCAAACATCACAGCCAGGTGACGTCTCGCCTCCTCAAAAATCCCTCTACTTAGACCCTGAATCCACGTTACCGTTCTGCTTACTGAATCTGCCTGTTTTTCCTCATTTGTAGGAGGCTTTGGCAGGCCTGCCGGTTCCCAGAGTGACGGGGCACCGCTCTGAGCCCGTCATCACTTTTAAAGACACGAGTACGTACATTTGATCCTTCAATGAGTTCACGTGACGTGTTCACGCTGAAGAACGAGCTTTGCAGCCAACTGTTGACGAGTGCACGGCTACCTTGAGTGAGGGGAACAAAAACAGAAAGAAACTCGATAATGTTCATGTTCGTTTTACTCTACGGTTTCAGCATGATGGGACATGCCAGCCGGGGCGATGAACGGCGACGCTTGTCGCTGTTATAGGTGATGTCCTACTTACAACAGCTTACTTACTTCAGTGTCTGTACCCTTGTAGATGTTCCTTTCCCAGAAAGTGTTCCTGTTGTTCGTATATTACATTTTCCCCATAATATCAATCCTTTTATCTCTATTTATTTATTTATTTTCAGTACACGGGAACGAGCCCAGTTTACGGTTGTATATTGGTCGAATCAAACATTGGTGGATTATGAAAGAATAAAAAATAAGAAATGAGTAGTCATAAATGGGGTAACAATCAAAAATTATTGAGAGCTGCAGTGTTAGCGAGGAGCAAGGCATCCAGCAGACGTCTCTTGAGGATGGCGGGAGGGAGGGTGAACAGATCCATATCCGCAAGCAGATGGTTGGCAGTGCGGGGCAGACGGCTGAGGGGGCGGTGCAGCATGTAGTTGGTCGACGTGAAGGGGACCCAAAAGAGGTAACGTGTGCGGGAGCCTGGTCTTGGGACCCAGAGACCAATCTGGTCCAGGAGAGACGGCGCGTCAATACGCCCAGAGAACAGACCGCTGAGGAAAGCCATATCCGCGATAGTACGTCGATACAGCTCAGTCAATGCCGTCTCGAGGTATGCCTGACTTGAAGGCAAGGTAGCGGAGGAACGCCCAATGCACACGATCAATTAGGTCAATATGGCAGCCATAAAACGGGCTCCAGACGACTGAGGCATGGCTGAACAATGGCACGATACAATGTGATGAGGGCCGGGGTATGAGTGAATTCCCTAATATTCCGCTTGAGGAAACCCAGAGACCGCATAGCTCGAGTGTTCACCTGCAACACGTGCTCATAGAAAGTGAGCTGCGGATCCAGATATACCCCAAGATCATGGATGAGTGACGGACGCGCAAGTTGAGATCCATTGATGCTGTAGATATGGTATATAGGAGATGACGATCGATGAAAGGTGGATACCGTGCACTTGCTAGGGTTCAGGAAGAGGCCGACAGAGGAGCAGTTAGAGATGAAGGCGTCCAGGCGTGACTGGAGAGTGAGGCAATCAGTGATACATTCGATGCGAGAGAAGATCTTGAGATCTCTACAACTAACTAAAGTAATTGGATTGCTTCCACGAGCCGAGGCAATACCAAATTATCTACAGAATTTTACCAACTTGTGCCAAAACGTACCAAAATAATGTGTACCTACTTATTATATGTACTACCCAGGCAATTTCACTTAACTCATAATGTAAAGATTCACAATTTCAGATTCAGTCCTCGTCCTAGTTTACAGTATGTAATTTAAGATCGTGAGTAGGTATTTGATTAGAAGAAAAGACTAATGCCTTAATGTAAGTGACGAACGTACTATGTTGTATGAAGAAGAGCCTTTGAAACGCAACGTCAGGAAAGTATTAAGCATTCCTTCTGAATAAATTACCCAATAATGGTCGAACGTTATCGTCACTATTGCAAGAACTTCGTCAATACTTTTTATATTAGTTTCACTGGGTGATCAGGCTATTGAAGAGAAACGTCTGGCTCACGGAGCACTCCTAAAACCAGAAAGGAGCTGTCGAATTATATTACGCTGCACGCTGTAAATAAACTGAGTTGGTACCTTCTTTCATGATTGGTACCTACGTACAAACGAGGTAGCCTTGTAAAGCTCCTTTCTCCCTAATATGCGGTGCACCTGCCTAAATCCTGGCTTATTGAGTGCTTACAATCACCAGGAATGGATAGGAGTCTCACCCGAAAACCCCACCCCACTCGAGAAATGGTGAATGAAGAGTGGTTCCTCAGCTATTAAGTAACCTGTAGAACTGTTAAGGAGCCCCTAAATCACGCTTGATACAATCAATTTGGTCAAGCATTTGATCAAGCGGCTTGATAGTGTAGGGGCTCCTTTAGAGATTCTACAACAGGTACCAGATATGCAATCGACGGATTACTCCATACAGGCTTTATTGGTTTCAAAATTGACTTATAGCAGCTAACATTAGGACGCCTATCATGGAATAAGTAGGGATGGTTATTCCTACTTATTCCATAGACGCCTATGTTCTGCGTAGAGCGAAGCGTTTTGGTTGGTTATTCCTTGAATAATCAACCTATGTTTTCATGCAAATGGTCAACCTCTCCGATTCGGCTCAAAATATTTTTCTGGACGTTTCATGATGTCTAGATCAAAAACGCTGCAAATTCTTACACAGGGGTTGGTTATTCCTCGGACCAGGCGCATGGAGACTCATTTCTTCAACATGGGGGAAATGGGGGAACAGTGGGTGCGGCGGGTCCCAGACCCATTCCAATCGATTCAGGATCCAAAATTTAGTGGAAAATGATACCCCACACGCCTAGGTTCCAGAAATCTCAAAAACACATATTCAAAATGGGTAATATATACCCAATTTGACCCATAACTTTTTCCAGTGGGTGCCGATCGTTCTGGGACCCGTTTCATTTGATTCAGCGTCCAAAATTTAGTGGAAAATGATACCCCACTCGCCTAAATCGCCCAAAATCTCGAAAATCCATTTTTCAAAAAACACATTTTGACCCCTACCCCGCCCAAATTTGGTCCGATCGGGCTGAAAAGCTTGGAGGACCGTCCTAGGCCGGGAACAGACCCCTGACCCAAATTTCAGATTTTTAGAAAATTTTCTACTACCAAAAACGGCGGACGGCGTACGGCGGACGGACATTGACCTTTTTTGATCAGGGCATCATGAAACGTCCAGAAAAAAAATTTGAGCCGAATCGGAGAGGTTGACCATTTGCATGAAAACATAGGTTGATTATTCAAGGAATAACCAACCAAAAAGGTCAATGTCCGTCCGCCGTCCACGCCGTTTTTGGTAGTAGAAAATTTTCTAAAAATCTGAAATTTGGATCAGTGGTCTGTTCCCCGCCTAGGACGGTCCTCCAAGCTTTTCAGCCCGATCGGACCAAATTTGGGCGGGGTAGGGGTCAAAATGTGATTTTTGAAAAATGGATTTTCGAGATTTTGGGCGATCTAGGCGAGTGGGGTATCATTTTCCACTAAATTTTGGACGCTGAATCAAATGAAATGGGTCCCTGAACGATCGGCACCCACTGGAAGAGGTTATGGGTCAAGTTGGGTATATATTACCCATTTTGAATATGCGTTTTCGAGATTTCCGGTACCTGGGCGTGTGGGGTATCATTTTCTACTATTCTACTAAATTTTGGATCCTGAATCGATTGGAATGGGTCTGGGACCCCCCGCACCCACTGTTTCCCCATTTCCCCCATGTTGAAGAAATGAGTCTCCATGCGCCTGGTCCGAGGAATAACCAACCCCTGTGTAAGAATTTGCAGCGTTTTTCGGGTTGCAAGTACATGTCTGAAAGCCCCAAGAGGAGAGAAATTGAGGAAAATTCACCAAACCCTGCCAACTGAGTCATAAGGACCTCTACATTGGTCACAACAGCCATTCAATCGTCCCCAATCAATTGCAGGTAATTGCTAAGGATGCAACCGTCATACGTGTCGAAAGAAATTGCCAGAAAATAAGGGAGAAAACGGGCAAGTATACAAATGTTTACACAAAACAAATCAAGTTTGTACTACAATTTACTTTTTTTTCAATACATTTTTATATCAAACCAGCATCGAAGAAAATTAAAAATAGAACTTTCGTCTACTCTTTGATAACTGAAAACTTGAGACAATTATCCGTAATATTGCAAGGGCAAAAAAAAGTACACATCTATTTTTTATCTTTGACCACACGGAGTTTACGCAACAATATCAGAATGGAAACTACACCTGTACGCCATCAAATATACTTTGAATTTTGCAAGATGACACATAAGTGACCAGAACTCGGAGGAACATTAATATTGAAGTGATTACATCTTCAAGGGGTGATGAAAATTAAAAACAAAAAGACAAGTCAGGATTTTTCAAACAATACTCGTACACCAACAAAGGTAGGCAATGATAAACTGAAATTTAACTACACTTAAGTACGAGACATTAGTAAAGGACTACTCAGTTTACATACTGACACCAAACAGATCTTGGTACCATAACATTTGGGGAGTCCCACGAAAAAGAGAAATCATAATTGGTCGCTCATTTCGATAATACTAAATATTTCAATACACGACGTCGCGAAACTGACACAAATCAAAGAAACACTTGAAAAACGAGGGGTTTTAGGGGTTTTGTACACCGTTCGACATTTCATTGAGACCATCAGTGAATCAAAAGGTTGCGTCCAGTAAAATATTCACTCCTTCGGAGCGCTTGGTGAATTTATTGAACATAGTCCGAATGGTCCGGCGACGGCCTTAGTCCGCCTTCTGGAACAGAAATGAATATGTGAATGAATTTTTTTATTGGAACTTTCACAAATACACAGTCCTTAAAAAGGTGCTGTAGACAAACCAAGGGTTTTCATTTTGGTTGGTTATTCCTTGATAATCAACCAATGTTTTCATGCAAAAAGTCAATCTTTCCGATTCGCTCCAAAAAAAATTTCTGGGCGTTTCAAAGTGTCTAGATCAAAATTGGCAAATGTCCACGCCAACTTTGGTAGGAGAAATTATTCAAAAAATCTGAACGAATGGTGCTCTCTGGATGAGGCTATGGGTCCAAATGGGTGCCTATCTACCCATTTTGAATGTGTTTTCGAGATCTCAGGTACCTAGGCGGGTGGGGTATCATTTTCCACTAAGTTTTGGACCCTGAATCGATTGGAATGGGTCCAGGACCCGCCACACCCACTGTTTCCCCCATTTTCCCCATGTTGAAGAAATGAATCTCCATCCGTATAAGAGTTAGCTACGTTTTTGGTTGGTTATTCCTTGAATAATCAACCTATGTTTTCATGCAAAAGGTCAACCTCTCCCATTCGGTTCAAAAAAATTTTCTGGACGTTTCATGGTGTCTGGATCAAAAACCCTGCAAATTCTTACACACGGGTTGGTTATTCCTCGAATGGGAGAAACAGTGGGTGTGGCGGGTCCCAGACCCATTCCAATCGATTCAGGGTCCAAAATTTAGTGGAATATGATACCCCACACGCCTAGGCACCAGAAATCCTGACACATACAAAATGGGTGGATACATACCCATTTTGACTCATAACTTCTTCCGGTGGGTGCCAATCGTTCTGGGACACACATCATTGAATTCAGCGTCCAAAATTTAGTGGAAAATGATACCCCACACGCCTAGGTAGCAGAAATCCCGAAAACACATATTCAAAATGGGTAATAAATACCCAATTTGACCCATAACTTCTTCCAGTGGGTGCCAATTGTTCTGGGACCCATTTTATTGGATTCAGCGTCCAAAATTTAGTGGAAAATGACACCCCACACGCCTAAATTACCCAAAATCTCGAAAATCCATTTTTCAAAAGACCCCTACCCCCTCCAAATTTGGTCCGATCGGGCTGAAAAGTTTCGAGGACCCATCTCGGCTGGGAACAGACCCCTGACTTAAATTTCAGATTTTTAGAAAATTTTCTACTACCAAAAACGGGGTGGACAATGGACGGCGGACGGACATTGACCTTTTTTGATCAGGACATCATGAAACGTCCAGAAAAAAATGTTGAGCCAAATCGGAGAGGTTGAACATTATTATGAAAACATAGGTTGATTATTCGAGGAATAACCAACCAAAAGGTCAATGTCCGTCCGCCATCCACGCCGACTTTGGTGGTAGAAATTATTCAAAAAATCTTAAATTTCGGTCAGGGGTCCGTTCATGGCTCTAGTTGTTCCACGAAACTTTTCAACCCGATCGGACCAAATTTGGGTAGGGTAGGGGTCAAAAGGTGAATTTCGAAAAATGGATTTTTTGAGATTTTTTGCAATCTAGGTATGTGGGGTATTATTTTCCACTGAATTCTGGACGCTGAATCCAATGTAATGGGTCCCAGAACGATTTGCACCCATTGGAAGAGGTTATGGGTCAAAATGGGTATCTATTACCCATTTCGAATGTGTGTTTTCGAGATTTCTGTAACCTAGGCGTGTGGGGTATCATTTTCCACTAAGTTTTGGACCCTGAATCGATTGGAATGGGTCCAGGACCCGCCACACCCACTGTTTCCCCCATGTTGAAGAAATGAATCTCCATGCGCCAGGTTCGAGGAATAACCAACCCGTGTGTAAGAGTTTGCAGCGTTTTTTCCTTTTAATTTCTTCGATGTGAATCACTAAGGAACCACGAATCTACGACTCAGATGAGCCGGTAGTGTGTTTCAAACACACAAGTTCAAAATTGTAAATTATGCTAGTACCAGCAGGCTCGAAAAAACTAACAAGAAGAATGACAGCTGATTGATAGGACTGCCCCAACTTGACGATAGAACCGGCTCAAATAATGCTGCTGAATAATAATGTAATAATATAATCAATGCAATAACAATAATAATTCAGTCAATGTAGTAATTATGTAATAGATTAAATGTATAAATATTACAAAAATCATTTTTTGTTCTGATTTCAACTTTTTTGTAATAGAGTTTGTAAAATGTTGGACTTTATTAAACTACATTAACACGAACTTCAGTTTTAAAGAAAAATTAATTATGTACCTGTGTTTTTACATATTTGATTAAAATGACCCAGAAGGGTTTGTCGCAGGAAAAAAAACCTTAATAGTGCAATTTGTAGGCCTTTTTATATAATTTTATTTTGTATGAAGAGGTCTTTCACAAAAAGTTGATAGTTTCCAAGTTTTATGCTAGAACTTGACAAAAAGTGAAATTTTTTACCTTTTCCGTTTTTTTTTTTTTTTTTTTTTTTTTTTCCTTTCAATATTCCGTCTCAAAATTTTGTTGGCAAACTTAAGGATTCAGCACCCCAAAACTTTCCTGCTAGAGGTTCTTTTGAGCACAAATTGACTGGACTATAGGGTCCTCCCCTCCCAATAGAGGAAATGGACCAGTCCGCGTTGGAAGCTGGGACGATTACGGTGATTTCGCGATAAAAGGTGTTATTTACTATCTACTATAAATGTGAACGATTCCAGATCTTACGTAATCTTGGCTCGATTTCCACGCTTCCAGAATTTCTGGACAGTTTGTCAGGTTTCTCGCAGGCTCCCACGTGTCCGAGCTAGCTGAGTACCCTTTCCATCTAAAACAGGAAAACAGGCATTACAAGCTGTTTTGAACAGAAAAGGTATTCGGGAAAAAAACTATTAGTAGAAAAACCATGACGCACCTGATTTTGTACTCAGTCTTTCCTTTCCGCTTCCGGCTACTGATAATCTGCTCCACCTGTACAGTCCCGGCAATTGCATTGAATTCAAATTATTTCCAATTCAAGATGGTATTACAAACAATTATAAATAGCTACGTATGTAACGACAATATTACATAGCGACATAGTGAACATATTATAAACAATTCCATTTCATGTATCAAACATAGGATTCAACATTCAAACAGGGCAAAACAAAACGGCCAAAACCTACTGGTGTGATTCACGCGGTGTTCCCCACACGCCTAGGTAGCAGAAATCCCGAAAACACATATTCAAAATGGGTAATATATACCCAATTTGACCCATAACTTCATCCAGTGGGTGCCCATTGTTCTGGGACCCATTTTATTGGATTCAGCGTCCAAAATTTAGTGTAGAAGGATACCCCACTCGCCTAGATCGCCCAAAATCTCGAAAATCCATTTTTCAAAAAACACATTTTGACCCCTACCCCGCCCAAATTTGGTCGGATCGGGTTGAAAAGGCTAATATTCCTAATTTTGATCTAGACACCTTGAAACATCCGGAAAACATTTTGAGCCGAGTCGCAGAGGTTGACCTTTTGCATAGGTTGATTATTCAAAGAAGAACCAACCAGAAGATACCTAGTTATCGTCTGCTGTACGCCGTACGTCGTCCATTGTCCACGCCGTTTTCGGGAGTAGAAAATTTTCTAAAAGTCTGAAATTTGGGTCCGGGGTCTTCTCTCCGTTCCCGGCCTATGACGGTTCTCGAAACTTTTCAGCCAGCTCAGACCAAATTTGGGCGGGGTAGGAGTCAAAATGTGTTTTTTCGAAAAATAGAATTTTTGAGATTTTGTGCGATCTAGGCGAGTAGGGTATCATTTTCCACCAAATTTTGGACGCTGAATCTAATGAAATTGGTCCCAGAACGATTGGCACCCACTGGAAAAAGTTATGGGTCAAATTGGGTATATATTACCCATTTTGGTTGGTTATTCCTTGAATAATCAACCTATGTTTTCATGATAATGGTCAACCTCTCCGATTCGGCTCAAAATTTTTTTCTGGACGTTTCATGATGTCCTGATCAAAAAAGGTCAATGTCCGTCCGCCGTCCGCCGCCCATTGTCCACGCCACTTTTGATAGTAGAAAATTTTCTAAAAATCTGATATTAGGGTCAGGGGTCTGTTCCCAGCCGAGATGGGTCCTCGAAACTTTTCAGCCCGATCGGACCAAATTTGGAGGGGGTAGGGGTCAAAATGTGTTTTTTGAAAAATGGATTTTCGAGATTTTGGGTTATTTAGGCGAGTGGGGTGTCATTTTCCACTAAATTTTGGACGCTGAATCCAATAAAATGGGTTTCAGAACAATTGGCACCCACTGGAAGAAGTAATGGGTCAAATTGGGTATTTATTACCCATTTTGAATATGTGTTTTCGGGATTTCTGGTACCTAGGCGTGTGGGGTATCATTTTACACCAAATTTTGGACCCTGAATCCATTGGAATGGGTCCGGGACCCGCCACACTCACTGTTTCCCCCATTTGAGGAATAACCAACCCGTGTGTAATAATTTGCAGCAGTTATTGGATTCAGCGTCCAAAAGTTTGTCGAAAACAATACCCTACACGCCTTAATCGCCGAAAATCTCAAAAATTCATTTATTGAAAAAGACATTTTGACGAACATGACTTTTTTGACACCTCGAAACGCCAACTAGACACCTTGAAACGCCCAGAAAAAAATTCTGGGCTGAATTTTTCCATTGAAATGCAAACTATTGGTGTTTATCACTGATTTAATTTGAGTTTTCGGGATTTCTGGTACCTAGGCGTGTGGGGTATCATTTTCCACTAAGTTTTGAACCCTGAATCGATTGGAATGTGTCTAGGACCCGCCACACCCACTGTTTCCCCCATTTTCCCCATGTTGAAGAAATGAATCTCCATGCGCCTGGTTCGAGGAATAACCAACCCGCGTGTATGAGTTAGCAACGTTTTTTCCTTTTCATTTCTTCCATGTGAATCACTAAGGAACCACGAATCTACGATTCAGAATCTTTTAAACGCTTTCTAAAAACTTTCAATTCTTCCACGAAAGTTGATTATTCCTCCTAAAGGGACAGTGAGAGTGGAGTGTCCCGGACTAATTCTAATCGTTCATTAGTTTCCCACATTTTGCGGAAATTGATACCCCACACGCCTAGGTATCCTGAAACATTGAAACCCCACTTTCAAAATAGGTAGCAAGGTACCCATTTTGACCCATAGTCACCTCCAGCCAATTGGTCCGGCACCCATCTCTATGGAGTCAGCGTCCAACATTTATTGGAAAATTGTATCTACATGACTAAATCACCAAAAATCTCGAGACCACTTTTTTTCACCCATACCTCCGAATTTGGTCAGATTGGGCTGAAAATGGGCAACTACCTAATGTGAGTGGGTTTTCGAGATTTCTAGGTACCTAGGCGGTTAGAGTTTCTACACCACACTAATTCCTCATAATCCTGCTCCAAGGAATCTAATGTGGAAGTTTACAGCGTTTTGGTTGGTTATTCCTTGAATAATCAACCTATGTTTTCAAGGGTCAACCTCTCCGATCCAACTCAAACATTCTTTCTGGACGTTTTATGGTGTCTAGCTTCAGGTCAAACAAAGCAGTATACATGTATAAGATTTAAATCAAACGCGGGAGTTCCTATTAGGGAAGGCGGCTGAAGTGGACTTAGCTTTTAGCAGGAATGTTTTGAGGTAGTTTTGATTTCTTCCTTTTTTTGTGTGTTTTTTCAGTATCATTGTTTGTGCATGAGAAAACCATGGTACAACCGCCCAAAACCTCAAGAGAAAAGAAAACGCAGACCATTTGCTAATGATGTTGAAGAAGCAATGGAAGACACACTTCAGTTACGTATTGTCGCGAGATTACACCTGCACCAGTCTCCTGGGCAACCAGCAGGCAAGGTTAATGACACATGGAGGGCTAAGGGTCACTCTTGATCATTTGTGTGTCGTATCGAATTGACTGGAACCTTCCCGTTTGCTCGAGAGAACACTTCGAGTTCCCAGAACCAGGGAAGACTCAAGAAGGTTTTCGGCCATGGGAGCGAGCATAAAAAGGGACCAAGGAACGCCGCAGAGAGCAGTTCAGTTCAGAGTCCAAATATAGATTCTCCGCGTTATTTTCTTGTGCCCTGTTATAAATTAGTGCCGTGAATGAGGACAGTGTATTTGAGTGAACAACTGTAATAAATTATTTTCAAAGAACATAAATTGTTACAGTGTCATGAAAATAGTGATGGAGGATGCCAGTTTACGTTGAACGAGTTGATGGACCAAATCATGGGTGGCTATTGTCCTGACAAAAAGACTTAAAAATAATCTACTCACAAAGTTTGGAAACGATATAATTACCATTTCTCCATACAAGAAGCCGGTAGTGTGTCTCAAACACACAGGTTCAAAATTGTAAATTATGCTTGGTACTAGCAGGCTCGAAAAAATTAACAAGAAGAATGACAGCAGATTGATAGGACTGCCCCAAGTTGACATTGGAACCGGCTCAAATAATGCTGCTCAATAATAATGTAATAATATAATCAATCAATGCAATAACAATAATGATTCAGTCAATGTCAATTAGATTTCTGGTACGTAGGCGTGTGGAGTATCATTTTCAACTAAATTTTGAACGCTGAATCCAATGAAGTGGGTCCCAGAACGATTGGCACCCACCGAAGGAGTTATTGGTCAAAATGGGTATGTGTCTACCCATTTTGGTTGGTTATTCCTTGAATAATCAACCTATGTTTTCATGCAAATGGTCAACCTCTCCGATTCGGCTCAAATTTTTTTTCTGGACGTTTCATGATGTCTAGATCAAAAAAGGTCAATGTCCGTCCCCCGTACGTACGCCATACGCCGTCCGCCGTTTTTGGTAGTAGAAAATTTTCTAAAAATCTGAAATTTGGGTCAGGGGTTTGTTCCCGGCCTAGGACGGTCCTCCAAGCTTTTCAGCCCAATCGGACCAAATTTGGGCGGGGTAGGGGTCAAAATGTGTTTTTTGAAAAATGGATTTTCGAGATTTTGGGCGATCTAGGCGAGTGGGGTATCATTTTCCACTAAATTTTGGACGCTGAATCCAATGAAATAGGTCCCAGAACGATCGGCACCCACTGGAAGAAGTTATGGGTCAAATTGGGTATATATTACCCATTTTGAATATGTTTTTTTGAGATTTCTGGAACCTAGGCGTATGGGGTATCATTTTCCGCTAAATCATGGACGCTGAATCCAATGAAGTGGGTCCCAGAACGATTGGCACCCACTGGAAGAGGTTATGGGTGAAAATGGGTATCAATTGCCCATCTTGAATATGTGTTTTCGAGATTTCCGGTACCTGGGCGTGTGGGGTATCATTTTCCACTAAATTTTGGATCCTGAATCGATTGGAATGTGTCTGGGACCCGCCGCACCCACCGTTTTCCCCATTTCCCCAAAGTTTTTAAAACAGTTTCCATGCGCCTGGTCCGAGGAATAACCAACCCCTGTGTAAGAATTTGCAGCGTTTGAATATGTGTTTTTGATATTTCTGGAACCTAGGCGTGTGGGGTATCATTTTCCGCTAAATCTTGGGCGCTAATTCCAATGAAGTGGGTCCCGGAACGATTGGCACCCACTGGATGAAGTTATGGGTCAAATTGGGTATATATTACCCATTTTGAATATGCGTTTTCGAGATTTCTGGTACCTAGGCGAGTAGGGTGTCATTTTCCACTAAATTTGGGACCCTGAATCGATTGGAATGGGTCCGGGAGCCGCCACACCGACTATTTTCCCCATGTTGAAGAAATGAATCTTTATGCGCCTGGTTCGAGGAATAATCAACCCGTGTGTAATAATTTGCAGATTTTCCAATTCCAGGGGAAAATCGGCGGTTAGCTCGTAAGGGGGTCCTTACTTGAAATAAGCATGTTGGCGTAAACTGCGCGATACGAAACTGTCAGATTTTTATAAAATGATTCCTAGCTCCGAAATAGGCGACTTAAAAGGATGGGGGGAAGGTGGGGGTGCTTGTATAATATCCTGGCGGAAAGTCTTCGCTCTAACTCTTCAATCGATCTTATTAAAATTGAGATCATGGCGTTTCTCACTTCAAATTGAGATGGTTCCTTCCTCGGTCCGGAGGGCTTTTTGTTCTTCCTCGTCTTCATCAACATCTTAACCTCTGTAGCTGCCTGCACGCGGAACACAAAGGGTATTGAGAGATCCGTTCTCTACCAGATCAGAATAATGCAGTAACTGCTTCAACATATACTTACTTTCGCGGCTGTAGCTCTGCGAGGGCGAGAACCTCCCCGGGCCACTCCATTTTCTTCTACGTTCTTTCCCTAATGATCACACGATTTCAGTTTAATGTATACGCTGCAAGAGTGTCACGTTGTGTGCTTCAAAGGCCGGCAATAATATTACTGGCAAAGGTTAGCAACTCCAAGAACTTCTTCACATAGGAGACACAATTATGGAAGCTACATTCATGCTATATTGGGCATGTATTTCTAGGTCAATGGAAACACCTCTTCCTGCTTGTTTGAAGGATTCTCGAGCTGGAAGAGGTATTTTCAGATAACAGGCCTATTCAGAAGCCTAATTCGTTCTACATGCCCGGTTTACGCGCCAGAAAAGCGGGTGTCAGAACGTCAAAGGGGGGGGGGGACGTTCTTGCAAGCAATAGGCGTACAATCCGAAACAGTCTGGAAAGCCCGTTTATCAAAAGTCCTCAATTATTCCTTGATAACAGAGAATTTCTACTTCAGAATTAAGTCTGATATTTGCATACAAAATTCGGTTCGTTTGGACTGAGTAGAGTCAGGGTAGGATGGGATAACCAAAAGTGGAGCAAACCTTCTCTAGCAGCATATAAGTGTGCAGAATTATCTGATATCCCGAATCGTTCTAGCTCTCTAAAAACAAGCCATTAGCAGAAGAAGGATATTCGGCCAGATTGCTGACTTCCCCTTATTCTCAGAAGAAGAACTCAGAAAGGCGGTCAGAGAATTGAAAAATAAAAAGGCCCCAGGACCAGACGGCGTGCCAGCGGAAGTTCTCAAAGTTGTTGCTGAGACCTGTCCAGATCTTTTGCTAGGAATGTATAACACCTGCCTCACAGCAGGAGTTTTTAGCAAGCGTTGGAAGCGAGCCCGACTTGCCCTCCTGGACAAAGGTAAAGGCGACCCTCAAAGCCCATCCTCATGGAGGCCACTGTGCATGCTAGACACAGCAGGGAAGGTATACGAGAAACTACTCCAACAGCGACTGCAGCCAGCATTGGAGGAGGCCGGGGACCTCTCCCCTATGCAACATGGTTTCAGGAAAGGGCACTCAACCATCAGAGCAGTATCTGAGGTGCTCACAGCACTGAGGAAAACACAAGAAGGTACTCGGCACAGTCGAAAGATAGGTCTCCTAGTGACATTGGATGTCAAAAACGCCTTCAACTCAGCAAGATGGGAAAATATGCTGGAGCCTCTGGAGACCACTTTTCATCTCCCGGGGTATCTCCTGAGGGTCTTAGACAACTACCTCAGAGACAGAACACTGATATACACCACAACACTTGGACGCCGGGAAGTACCAATTACATCAGGGGCAGCCCAGGGGTCAATACTTGGACCTACCCTCTGGAACATATCCTACGACAGCATATTCCAAGTGGCCCTCCCAGAGGAAACTTTCCTGGTTGGATATGCTGATGATGTGGCAGCTGTAATCTTGGCCAATACAATGGAGCAAGCGAAAGAGAAGTTGAATGAGACCATGTCCAGAGTGGGAGCATGGATGGATGGACACAGTCTCTCACTAGCCACTGCCAAGACAGAGGTGGTACTATTCACACGAAAACGCATCCCAAATATCATGCAAATCAGAGCGGGGGAAGTTGAGGTGGAAACAAAACCAGTAGTCAGGTACTTGGGAATAATGCTGGATACCAAGATAACTTTTGGGGAGCACATAAGGATGGCAGCAGCCAAGGCAGCAAAGACAACAGCAGCCCTGAGTCGACTAATGTCAAACATTCAAGGACCTAGACCGTGTAAGAGACAACTATTAATGTCAGTTGTACACTCCATCCTGCTATATGGGGCAGAAGTGTGGGCGGACGCTCTGAATGTCAAATGCCACCAAAAACGGATGCTCACGGTGCAAAGAAGAGGGGCGCTTCGCATAGTGAGCGCCTATAAGACAGTGTCGGAACCAGCCGTGCTCCTCCTAGCGGGAGTGATACCAATACATCTGCTTGCAAGGGAGAGGAAAAGGATGTACGAGCGAAGGGAAGAGGAGCCACGGCCTCAATTAGCCAAACAAGAGCGGGAACACACACTCGACTCCTGGCAGGAAATCTGGGAGACAGAAACAAGAGGAAGATGGACGGCTCGACTGGTGCCCAATATACGTCCCTGGCTAGAGAGGAAACACGGTGAAGTTAACTATCATATAACGCAGTTCCTCTCGGGTCACGGGATGTTCTATCAGTATCTCCATAGGATGCGCATTGTGGAATCTCCAGGATGCCTACATTGCACCAACGAAGAGGACAGCGCTCAACACACATTCTTCGAATGCGAGAGGTGGGAGAGAGAGCGATGGCAGATTGCAAGGGGAGCTAGAAATGACCAGCCCTCCCACCCCCGAGGATATGATGACCAGGATGCTCGAAAGCCAGTCAAAGTGGAATGCCGTGGCAGGGTACATCCGGAACATCCTGGAAGGCAAGCTCGTCGAGGAAAGGGCCCGGCAACGGGAACTGCAGGCAAACGGGACCAGCTAGCAGGCAGAAATCGGAACCCAGCCTGAAGTAATGTGTCAAACAGTTCCGGGCTGGGCCCCAACGTGGGAAAAGGGGGTGAGGTTTTTAGTGGGTAAAAATCTCCACATACCCGGGTCTTTGGTTGCGGTCCCCCCCGATATCTTATAAAGATTTTCCTCACCTTCCTCCGAAAAAAAAAAAAAAAAAAAAAAAAAAAAAAAAAAAATTAGCAGAAGAAGGCTACGAGGTACGACTTGTTAAGGTATGCGGAACGGCATTCAAGCTCACCTTCTTCTTCTTTAAAGGGACTTCTTTGTCCTTTACCGGTACTGACCGCTTCAACGACTTTTTAAGCGTTTCGTCGTTTTCGCCAGTTGCTGCTCCCTCTTCCTACGACACATCAGGAGTTAAGTGTCGTTGTAGTAGAGAGACGAGGAAGGAAAAACTTAAATTACATTCCAATGGTATAAGGCAGGGAATTATTAGTCAGTACTTACGTTTTTTCTCTCCTCTCCTGTGGCATCCTCCCCCTTGGTTATTCTCCTCCCCTTTCTCGGCATGTCCTCTGTGAACTGAAAGCCATAATTCATTTTAAAAAATGCCTAGGCAGTGCATGCAAGTGAAGGCATAGCAAAATAAGAGTCGAATTTCATCCTGTTTAAAGACAACCAAACTGGTACCTTGTGAATAAACATCCACCACTTCCCTACTCGAGATAGACCCGACAATCAAAAATTAACACGAACATCAAACGAGCGAAAAGAATACAAAATAAGGCATAAATGAAGTGAGTTTATATAAGATGAAGCCGACATTCTGTCCAAGTTCAGCAGCTTTTGTTAGATTGTCGGCACTTTTAGAAAGCGGTTGCTCTGTCAGCATTCCAAAAGAGGATGATATGGTTAACTGAGTTTGAAGAGGCCTGGGAGGCGGGGGGGGGGGGGGTTGAGCGTCATGAAATAATAAATAAGATAGATACTCTTACTAGGACCTAGACGGAACTCGGGTGATTAAAATTGATGACCGATGATTTATTTCAGCGACAATGAAGATTAAGTTTTCAAGGAGGTGTTCAACTGGTGTGTCTGACAGAAAATGAGATAATGACAAATCTCCGAAGAGAATTCAGTACTGTTGTTGAACAAACTTCAATGAACGCGATAGTTTTTTTAGACCAGGCTGAAGTAATCTGCCTACTTTTCAGTCAACATGCTTGAGATCAAATTCTTCTAGTTTTCCAAGCAACAGGAAAACCTTTTCAGGCAGTTCTTATCAGTCGCCAGAACGAGTTGGCGTAGATACGATAACACTGCTCACAACGAAATCGTTGTTCCTATTGGCAGGTTTGTACGGTACGGAGGTGAGATTTGTACTTTCAGGATTTTTACAGACTTTTCTACGTGGCACGATTCATGGCCGATATAAAAAATGTCAAACATTTTGGGTTGAGCTCAGAGTTCGATTTAGACAACAAATTATTTTTATTCTGCTTGCTTTACGGAGGAAAAAAGGAAATGTGAATACTTGAAGAAGAGGAGAAGCCATGGATGGACCTGTTTTGGTTGGTTATTCCTTGAATAATCAACCTATGTTTTCATGATAATGGTCAACCTCTCCGATTCGGCTCAAAATTTTTTTCTGGACGTTTCATGATGTCCTGATCAAAAAACGCTGCAAATTCTTACACACGGGTTGGTTATTCCTCGAATGGGGGAAACAGTGGGTGTGGCGGGTCCCAGACCCATTCCAATCGATTCAGGGTCCAAAATTTAGTGGAAAATGACACCCTACTCGCCTAGGTAGCAGAAATCCCGAAAACACATATTCAAGATGGGTGTATCTATGGGGCACTACGACACTAATTTACTAATATAATATTGAGAAAATGTAGGTAATTTAGAAGGCTATAATAATTGTATTAAATTGAATTGAATGGTACGAATAAAAAGCTCGGACAGTAAAAAGAATTGTAGGCAACTGCTCAAAATTGGTTGCTAAGTTTAACAGCTGGTTATAAACAACAGGATATGACGATGTGTTTTGTTTGTCTATTCGGCTGAAGTCACCCACATGGGTAATAAATACCCAATTTGACCCATTACTTCTTCCAGTGGGTGCCAATTGTTCTGGGACCCATTTTATTGGATTCAGCGTCCAAAATTTAGTGGAAAATGACACCCCACTCGCCTAAATCACCCAAAATCTCGAAAATCCATTTTTCAAAAAACACATTTTGACCCCTACCCCCTCCAAATTTGGTCCGATCGGGCTGAAAAGTTTCGAGGACCCATCTCGGCTGGGAACAGACCCCTGACCCAAATTTCAGATTTTTAGAACATTTTCTACTACCAAAAGCGGCGTGGACAATGGACGGCGGACGGCATACGGCGGACGGACATTGACCTTTTGGTTGGTTATTCCTTGAATAATCAACCTATGTTTTCATGATAATGGTCAACCTCTCCGATTCGGCTCAATTTTTTTGGTAGTAAAAATTTTTCTAAAAATCTGAAATTTGGGTCAGGGGTCTGTTCCCGGCCTGGGACGGTCCTCGAAACTTTTCAGCCCGATCGGACCAAATTTGGGCGGGGTAGGGGTCAAAATGTGTTTTTGAAAAATGGATTTTTGAGATTTTGGGCGATCTAGGCAAGTGGGGTATCATTATTCACTAAATGTTGGACGCTGAATCCAATAAAATGGGTCCCAGAACGATTGGCACCCACTGGAAGAGGTTATTGGTGAAAATTACCCATTTTGATTATGTTTTCGAGATTTCTGGTACCTGGGCGTGTGGGGTATCATTTTCCACTAAATTTTGAATCCTGAATCGATTGGAATGGGTCTGGGACCAGCCACACCAACTGTTTTCCCCATTTCCCTCATGTTGAAGAAATTAGTCTCCATGCGCCTGGTCCGAGGAATAACCAACCCGTGTGTAAAAATTTGCAGCGTTTTTTTTACATTGAAGTTGAGACGCCGAATGAATTGAGATGAGTTTTGAACCGATTGCCGCAAATTGTCTAGGTTAGGGCCACCTAGAATAACAGGCCATTCGTAGCGCTTTTCCACTGAAACAGGAATGATCTTATTTGTCTGGGCTTGAAACGGAGATATGGCCCCAGGTCGAACGGGCATCACTCTCAGGCAATAAGTACAAGCCTGGGAAAATGAATCATCCTTCCAAGGGGTAGCAGCCACGGCCACTGCAAGGTTCTCCCCACAGATAGAATGGGAGAAAATAGAATACACACGGAGAGAATTATCACAGCTATTTTGTTCTTAGAGCAACAAGCAGGTCCTAGGTACCAACTATTTACTTTTCTTGAAAGAGACCAACACCACCACCGGGCTTACAATTGAGAGGAAATGTACGAGCCGGCGCATCGACATCTTGGCATCAAGCGCCCAGTATCTAGACTTTGTGATTTGTTGCCCGCCGCGAGACAACCCAGATTCATACAGACCAAACCCAAAATACCGATTTTGATTCGTTACATTGAATCCGAGGGAATCTAAGATATTGTGTATCTTTGAACAAGAAGGTCTGGCGCCCTAACAAAATAACTCACTCCTTGTACTCGCAAAAGAAACATCAACAAATCGAATATACCTAAATTCACAACAACAACTACGAGCTGTTTACGAACACAGCAAATTGTTTCGTAAGTAGACTCAGGAAAATTCCAGTCATAAATCACTATTACAGCAAACTCTCAACTTTTAGAACAAAATAATTCACCGATTCGAAGGGACGTGAACTACAGATTTCTCCCCCGAAAAACGCCTATTGAACGACACTAATTCTCGATGAATGTGCACAATAACCACGGCGATGATTTTAAAACACAAGGGTAATGTTACTTTGGTAAGTTTTTAGACTAATAAGCACGAATATTATAATAACCAGTACACGAGAGCTACACGGCTTGGCTTCACTTTAGGGATGGGACATCGATAGGGATGGGACATCGATGTCCGATATTCGCAAAACATCGATGTTTTCCGCTCGATATTTGATGTTGAACATCGGTGGTGAGAAGGTTCGATAACATCGGCTATCGATGTTACACCCCATCGATGTGATTGATATTATCGATGTTGCCTCCCCCAACATCGATGTTACCTCACCTACCTAGAGAATATAATTATATACGATGCGCACCAGATTTACTATGAATAAATAATATTAATGAAAACAAAAAAGAGGCCACTACTTCGAAAAACTACCTGTAACCTCCTTCCTCAATGCCGTGTTGTGTTTGACCTGTAGGTAGGTACTGATTGGAGGACAAAAAGTAAGATTTTGAAAACATGGATTCTCGGATTAACTACCTGCTAATTAGGTAACCTGCAGTCATGCTCCTTCATCTAGTTAATTTTATTAAACTTTATGTTAATAGCACTGTTGATGAATTTCAATTATTTTTTTTTATTGAATATGTCCAAAAATAGGGAGGTATATCAAGCATCGATGTTTTGGGCTTTCAACCATCGACATCAAATAACATCGATGGTTGAACGAGCTATGTTTCACAACATCGATGCCATGCTACCGATGTTGACATCGATGTTTTTTTCGATGTCCCATCCCTACTTCACTTGTTCACTTTCACACCACCACCACAGACCACAGCGGCACCGCTATCTGCCGGTTGCAGGGATAACCATCGATAATCTATAGCATCCAAGTATCCTCCGATATATTGATATTATTGATGGAAGGTCCGATAGTAACGGGTATCAATAGTTGGTGACCGCTATTTTTTCCAATATTTCAGTCAATAATAAGTCGTCTGATATGTTGTCGGTTGAACTGTGCTATTAGGTGCGCACCCCCTGTTATCACTTATGACCTTCCTACACGTTTCGATATATCGATTTTTGAAACACAACAGGGATGTTTTTTTCTTTTTAAATACGCCCCCGAGTTAAATACACAACAGGGATGTTTTTTTCTTTCCAAATACGCCCCCGAGTTAAATACACAACAAAATGTTCAAATATGTTGCAGAAAAAATGTTTTAGGTTATGTAACCTTCATTCCTAAATTCGAAGTATCGAGGGAACTAAGTTCTTTCCTTCGATATATTGAATTTGGTGATAAGAGGGGGTGCGCACCTAATTCGACAGTTTTACCATGTTGTCTTATTATATCGATCGTAAGTTTCAGTTTTTTGCATCACACAAATTCGAAAAATTTATGCCTCCAAAAATGAGTTCGTCTGGCTGGAATATTGATACCCATCCATGGATGACTACCATCGTAGACGTAGAGAAGAACCCACTCAAATACTCGCTCGACATGGCTTCCTCTGCTCCAGATCTGAATCAAGTGTCTTTGAAGTTCCTCAGCTCAGTGGTCTGTTCCAGCAGAACTATTGTATTCGGCAGCAGGGCAGACGTTGACTCATAAAAGGAACAGGCAACTCGCATTTAAACGGCGACTTGCTGACGAAGTTATTATTTTTACAGACTGTACCAAATATGTGTGCTTTCAAAGTGCAGTAAAAATTGAAATTGATTCGAGAATGGAAAAACGTAATAAAATAAGTTGATAATTTTGAACTTTTTCTTTTCAGTTTACCCACTTCATATAGATAGGTTTATATGTTTCACTACTACCTAGGTTTCCTGTACCTAGTATTTTCAAATTTAAGAATGGTGTATTATTTATTCAACTGTTGAACCGATATTTTTCTAAAACTATCAATACTTCTTGGTCGATACAACCGGTGTTGCATACTATCGATGACTAACCCACGATATAGATCGGCATCAATATATTACCACCAATACTATCGAACATTTTTATATCGATATACAGAGCCCCCCCCCCCCCCCCCCCTTTCCAAAAAATTCGTTAAAATGGGAGTATATAACACTTTTTCACCATCATGGAGTCTACCTGTTTTGCGCCTCCATTATTGAGTCAATGTTCATGTAATTGTGCTCAGGAAAAAGTAAAAAATTACGCGGTGATGTTTGTGCACAATATGGTTACTCGTAAGTAGTATTCCACTGTTGACGAGGTCTGGTTTTTGAATCATTTTATGTATCAAAAATGAGGTAACCGGTGTAAGATGAAAAGTAATAATGCCATACAATTTTTATTTGCAAAGAAACTATTCCAAAACGTCTTAAAAAACTACTACGACAAGCTGAAAAATGTCTACAATTTTGGCGCAAAATTTGCTTCCATTGAGAGAAAAAAAAATCAACCCTTAAGTATTGAATCTAAAACTAATTACACGATCAGCCCACCTGTTGGGCAGGCTGATCTAGATTATATTAGGTATTAGAGGAGAGTGGTCATCACTGGCAGCAGAACCCTTTGGGGTCGCTAGGTACAACGTTTCAAAGAGGGGGGCGACCTTAAGGTCGCTCAATTTGAAAAAATGCGGGATCGGAGTTGGGGTTGGCAATCCTGTTTGCTCCCAGCTCCCTGATTCCGTGGGCCGTGCCCGCCATTACTTGAAAGAGATCGGTGGACGTCCCGGGTGGGACGTGAGTGACCACTCTCCTCTAATACCTAATATAATCTAATCAGCCTGCCCAGCAGGTGGGCTGATCGTGTAATTATATTTCGGTATCTCGGAGAGTGGTCATCACTGGCAGCTGTTGAAAGACTGAGTCCACCAAGGAAAAAAAAGGGGGCGGGCGGAAGCCGAAATAACGGAGCACAAAAAAGCTATGTGGGGTTGGCATAAAGCAAAACGGCCTTCAGATGTGCAGGAAGGGCCGTAGCAATAGCTACGCAGGAAGAAAAAGAAATATACTTGATGTGGAAGAAACATATATAGTGAATGGTTTTGATGCCAAGGCGGTCGTACCCGCCAACTGACGGAAAGTACAAAGACGGAATTAAGACAGAATTACGTGTATGCGCAAGAAACATGGTAAATACTTCCGACGCAACAGCGGTCATATCCGCCGACTTACGGAAAGTACAAGGACGGAATTAAGACAGAATTACGTGTATGCGCAATCTGCTGAAAACTGAAATTGAAGTGAATTTGGAAATCGGAGTGAAATTGAAAAATTGTTGAAATGGAATTGCAGTTGAAATGGAAAGTTGACGTTAAAAATGAAACTGAACAAATCAGAGTTGAAACGGAATTGCAGTTGAAATGGAAAGTTGATGTTAAAAATGAAACTGAACAAATCAAAGGCCGGAGGGCGAGTCGATGAGGTGCCGCCGAACCACCGCATCTGCGAAGTCCTCCTGAAACGAAAGTGGCCGATTAAAAACTCGCGCAAACATATGTGAACGAGGTGACCAACCGGCCGCCTGGAAAATGGCATCCAACGGAACGCCTCCACACGCCGCCGCCTGGAAAATGGCATCCAACGGAACGCCTCCACACGCCGCCGCCGATACGGAGGCGTGACGAGTGGAGTGAGCCGAAAAAATGGACGTGTCGACCCCCGCCCCGGCCATAATAGACTTCACCCATCGACTAATGGTGGCCGTTGAGGCCGGCGAAAAAGGACGAATAGTGGTCAGGAGGAGTGAGTCGTGACGGGTGTCCTGCGTGCAGGCCAAATAGGCCCGAAGGCAGGAGGGCACGCAAAGGGCCGGATCCTGAGGAAGGAAGGGAAGAACTATGGCCGGGGCAGGAGCCGACCGTCTAGTAGTTTTGAGGAAGGCCGGGACGAAAATAGTGCACCCCCGCTCTGAGAAGACGATATGCTGCCGTTTAACGGCAGCAATTGTCTGGAGGCGCTGCCCGGAGGCTAACAGCAACAGCGTGGCCAGCTTCTTGGTTAAGAACGAGCGCCGGCTGTCCGTGGCGGCCGAGAGGAAAGTAAGGACCACTGCTGGATCCCAGGAGGTCCGATATTTTGCCGAAGACGGTCTGCGGCGGAAGGCCGCTTTCATAAAACGGCGCACGTCCGGGTGGGCCCCCACCTCGGAATGTGACAGAAGGGAAACAGCCGACCTGTAAGTATTGAGGGAACTATACCCCACCCCCGTGGAAACAAGAATATGCTGAAGAAAAGATAAGAGCGAGAACGGCGTGACGACCGTCGGGTTCTAGGATCTGTCAGCCGTGAACGAAAGCCACTTCGTAAGGGCCGAGTGATACTGGCGACAGGTACTCTCCGCTAGGGAGTCGAGGAGTGTGAGGACGACAGAGTCAAGCGGAGGCTGTTGGCAGACGGATGGGGGCGGCTGCTGAAAGGTGAAAAAAGGAGATTAACATCGGGCCCGAGTGTTATAACATCAGAGATACGCATGCTTAGGCTAAGTGGAAACCACGGCTGTGACGGCCAAAGTGGGAGCGCTAGAATGCCCGTGGCCCCGTCCGACCTCATCTTGTGGAGCACCCTAGGAATGAGGAAAAAGGGAGGGAAAGCGTAAAAAAAAAAAAAATACTGTGACCAGTCAAAGGTAAACGCATCCACTCCCGCCGCCCCGTCGTCAGGGAACCATGAGAAAAAGACGTCACAGAGGTGGAGCGCTGAGGAGGCAAAGAGGTCAATATCAGGGGTTCCAAACCGCTGCACAGCGGTACGAAAAAATTTTGGATTTTAACCCCACTCTTCAGTGTCAAGGGGACGACGGGATTCACGGTCGGCAACGTAATTATCCGCCGTGTGGACATAGGAGGCAAACAGAAAGAGGTTGCGTTGCTCGCAAAAATCCCATATTAGTCTGGCAATCGCTTGAAAACGGGGGGATTGGAGACTCCCCCCCTTGTTGACAACGGCGATGGCCGTGATGTTGTCCAGACGGAGCAAGATAGAAGACGAGCTCCAAGCACTGGCAAAGGCCTGTAGCGCATGAAAAGCCGCCTTCAGCTCTAAGAGGTTAATGTGGTCCGTTTTTTCCGTGCCAGATCACCACCCGTGGGCCGTGTGGGGGTGGGAGTAACCGCCCCATCCCGTCAGGGAGGCGTCGGAAAAAATTATGTGATCATAAGTATCGGAGAGAATAGGGACCGGGGGACCTCGGAGGGCAGAAACCCACCACTCGAGGTCCACGACCGCGTCACTCGAAAGCACGAGATTAGCCTCGTAGTCATCGGGAAAAAGCTGGAGGGACAAAAACCGCTCCCGCTCGAGTAGACGAAGATGGGTGTGGCCGTATCGGACCGCGGGAAGCACGGCGACCAACTTGCCGATGAGGACCGAGAGCGCGCGGATAGAGCCCCTCCGCCTCTGCACCCACTTGGAGGCGAGCGCTGAAACTCTCGCCCGCTTAGGGGCGGGAAGGCCAATGGTCATCGGGCCGGAGGAGAAATAGAACCCTAAAAAGGTAAAATCGGTGGAGGGCACTAGCCAACTTTTATTGACGTTGACGATCAGCCCGAGGCTCCGGAAGAGCTTTAGAGCCACGTCTCGATCACGTGAACAAGCTAAAGAGGAGCGCGCTAACAGCACAGAATCGTCAAGGTAATTAACAATAGAAATCCCTTGAGCGCGCAAGTGCGCCACGACGGGCCTCATTAACTTATGGAATACGTAGGGGGCCGTAGAGAGACCCATCGGCAGGCATGTCATTCAATATAAACGACCGCTAAAACGGAAAACTAAGAACCGTCGATCGGCCGGATGAACGGGGACCAAATAAAAAGCCTTGGAAAAATCTATGATGACGGCGAACATGTCCGGCTCTAAAAGGTGGTCCTCCAGCTTAAAATGGGGAGGCCGGAGAAAACGATTGAGGCCTTTCAGATTTAAAATAAAGCGGGCCTCGCCGTCGGGCTTGGGCACCGTAAAAACCGGCGAGAGGAAGCACGGCTCGGACGACGGGAAATATGTTATAACCCCCAAAGACAGGAGTTCGGTGACCTGGGTGGCCAGAGGGGAGCCCCCCGAAACGGGGGGCGAGTGGGAAACGAAGGGAGGCACGGACAGCGGCGGGGGAGCACCGGAAAAAGGGAGGCGGTAACCGCAAACCCATTGTAAAAGTGGGCTCCCCAGAGGCAGGAGAGCGGTCCAGGCATCGGCAAAACGGCGTCGTATACCAAGTCGGCGAGCCTGTCCCGGTGCTCCCTCGGAGAGAGGTCGAACGAGGTGTCCCCTAGGAGGGTGCAGGCCTCTGCCATAGCCAGCGAGGCGGCAAGGAACAACTCCTGCTGGCCGGTGACCGCCCGATCTTTGTCCCGTACCACCGAGGGGATGAGTTCGGCGACAGCCGGGTCCAGGGCCGGAGGAGTAAATTCCGGGAAGTGCGGGAGGGCCGGGTATCGCTCCTGGACCAGAGTGTTTCTCACCCCAATGCAAGGAAGTGAGCCACAATTATGAGGAGAGCTCACCCCACGGGTTATGCTTCTCCCCCCCACTGCATGCAGTGAGGATACAGTCTGAACAGACTGGAATGATTGTCCCTTCATTCAGCAGGGCTTGGATAGGGAGTAGTAAACTACTCCCCCCAAGTACCGACTTGCGGTAGTTCGTGCATTCTAGCTTGCACTACCACTTAAGCAGAGTGGTTCCCGAGTGTTGCATCTCAACTCCCAGAGCCGGTCTGTATTGGTACATCCTGCACGGATGTATGCAGCACAGGCCCACCCATTATAGGCACCTTCATAGGGTGAAGCCCTCGGGTTAGGGTGCGCCTCAACCACGACCCCTGCAAAAGGTCCATTATTTTGGACCGTAGTTTCCTACCTCAATTGGGGAGGCTGGCTGGTGAGGCTTTGCCGAAGCATTGCCTCTGTGGCCAGGGGCTCCTCCCCACCCGCGGTACCAGTTTGGAAGGATACAGGTTTGTCAGTGCCCTGACGACCCTTACTTCCTTAAAGGGCTAACTGGCTGATAGCCCCGTGACAGAGGCTTTGTACCCGTCACTACCGTTTCATGAAATGCCAGAGGTTTCCCTCTTCTCCCCAAGTGGTCCAGATACCTGTTCCACTCAGAGAGTAGCACCTCATAGGATGCGGTCCCTTAGTATGGTCAGCATTTGTTACACCCTGCCGACCAGAGGGTGGGTCAGATGTTATGCCCCATCTGACCAAGGGGCGGAGAGCTTCACTTAGCGCTGCTGAAGGTCCCTGCTGCTGCCGTCCACTTCTCTAGCCTGCAGATGACGGGTCCGCAGCACTGGGAGAACCATCTCAGCGAAGCGTATCAGCCTGCTATATCCCTCCTCTGTAGCCAGGATTTCACTCCTCTGGATGTCGCTCAGCTGGCACAGGTCCCGTTCCCTCGCAAAGGTGGGGTCTCCCGGGATCGCAAACTCCTGTCCATCACATATACGGTACACAGCCCACCTCTGCCATGCTTCCCACTGGATTGGGAGCACACCAGCAAGTACAGGTAGCCCGACTTCAGCCACAGTCTTGTATGCCCTCACAACCTTCACCAGTGCTCGCTTTTGAATAGCGCGGACTCGCCTCCAGTGTTTTGCCCTGAGTAGGTCTACTCACAGGTGCAGCGTACAGCAATATCCCTCGGAATAGCCCCTTATATATAATTAGCAACTCCCTAAAACCTATGCCCCATCCAGATCCTGCCAGCCTGGTGACTTTGGCAAAGGCTTTAAGTGCCTTGTCACTGACAGTCTCCAAATGAGGTCCTATGTCTAGCCTCTCCCCTAATTTAACCCCTAAATACTTAAAACTAGTTACATATGCTATCCTACCTGAAGTACCTATTCTAATAGTAGGCTCTAATCGCTGCCAGACCGCTGGACTCTCGCGAGTTCAGTCACCACGGCCGGGGAGACATCCTGCTGGTTGCGGACGAGGAGCCGCCGGATTCCCGGCGGAACGTCGGCCGCGGGCGAGCCGCCCCTGGGGAGAACTTCGGTAACCGAAGCCTCACGAGTCGGGGAGACCGAGCCGTCGGTTACCGACGGCTCGCGCCCTTGCAGGTCCAATGGAGGCGGAGATAGAGAAAGGCCCGAGCCGGTTGATGAGAAGGAGGGCTAAGTTACCTGGAAAAAAATTGTACTTACCTGATTTAATGGCGCGCTGACTTTGTCTGCCCTCCCCGACGGCGAAACTCCACCCGATTCCGGGACGATGAGGACTGCCCCTGAGAGGCGGCCGGGCGGGGACCGATGCCAGGCCGACGGGCGTTTCCCTGGTCACAGGATGAGCCGGGGGCGCGGGCCACCGGCCCTGAGGCCGGATTTGTTGACTGCAAGGAGCTGGCCGATGCCCCATCTCGAGGCTTGGGTTTGCGGAGGGAAGCCTCCTGGCCCCAAGCCCCCAATTTGTCATCAAATAAGAGGGTTACCCTGATATTGTGTTTTTAAGCCCGATCAGCTACGGACGGCTTGAAGTCCCTCAGCAACATCCTCTTCCGGGCGTTTGAGAGCCTGAAGACACCCGCCGACATGAGGGTGGTGCCGGCTGCCCCATCGGGGAGAACAGGAGCGACAACTGCGAGGCGCCAGAGACGGTTCGCGGCGGCGTCTCCATAACCTCAAAGGCACACGGGAAGTTCTACCCGCGAGAAAAACAAGGGATAATGCGCGAACGATCGTAAAAAAAATTCGCGGAAGCCTTGTTTTAAAGAAAACACGACGAAAACAAAAAAGAACGAAGGAAAAACGATGGAAATCGATGAAAAAGGAGCAAACGTTCATATGGTAGCGACAACAAAAAGGTAGAGGTGTGTCGGTACAGCGGTACCGGGACTATGTAACCGAGTCTCACATTGGAACGGTTCCAAGCAGTGACAAGACCCCGGCCTTTACCGGTACGGTTCCAAGGACTGTCAAGGGGTCAGTATCGATAAGATGTGAACTGGGCCAGGAAGGATGGAGCTGACCGCTGAAGTGCGAGTGGTTCCACGGACCGAACCAACCCCTTGCCAGTCCGTGGAACCACTCGCACTTCAGTGGTCAGCTCCATCCTTCCCGCTGAAGTGCGAGTGGTTCCACGGACTGGCAAGGGGTTGGTTCGGTATCGATAAGATTGGAACTGGACCGGGAAGGATGGAACTGGACCAGGAAGGATGGAGCTGACCGCTGAAGTGGTTCCACGGATTGGCAAGGGGTCGGTTCGGTATCGATAAGATCGGAACTGGACCGGGAAGGATGGAACTGGGCCGGGAAGGATGGAACTGGATCGGGAAGGATGGAACTGGACCGGGAAGGATGGAACTGGACCGGGAAGGATGGAGCTGGACCGGGAAGGATGGAACTGGACCGGGAAGGATGGAACTGGACTGGGAAGGATGGAACTGGGCCGGGAAGGATGGAACTGGATCGGGAAGGATGGAACTGGACCGGGAAGGATGGAACTGGACCGGGAAGGATGGAACTGGATCGGGGAGGATGGAACTGGACCGGGAAGGATGGAGCTGATAGCTGAAGTGGTTCCACGGACCGGCAAGGGGTCGGTTCGGTATCAATAAGGTCGGAACTCTGGACCGGGAAGGTCCAATTCCGAGTTTTGAGACGAAATGTCCCCCTCTCCTCAATCATTCCCTGTTTTATCAAAAGTGGCTGAAGAGAGACTGTGTGTGGTCGCAACAAAAGCTGGGTTGATATTGTCTGAAAGGAGGAGCTCGCTTACCCCCAAAAAACAAAAATGCTGCTTTTTAAAAATTGTAATGAAAAACGCCAGTGCATCAGCTTGCGTACAAGTCCGCAACTCAGTGGGACATTTTCATGTTTTAAACAAAAGAAAAAAAGATAACTGATTACACTTGGTTTATCCCCGTCTTGAGAACCGTCAATCAAAAGAAATGAGCACAAAGGGGAATTTCATAAAGATGAGCACAAAGAGGAATCTGATAAAGATGAGCACAAAGAGGAATCTGATAAAGATGAGCACAAAGAGGAATCTGATAAAGATTAGCACAAAGGAGAATTTGATAAAGATGGACTCAAATGGGCTGCTGGCGTCGCAAGGTCAATGGCCTGTGGAGGGCTAAGGGCCATTCTTGAACATTCCGCGCATCATATCAAATTGGCTGGAACCTTCCTGTTCACTCGAGACAACACATCGAGTTCCCAGAACCAGGGAACGTTCGAGAATGTTCTCGGCCAGGCAGCAGGTATAAAACGGACCCAGGAATGCCGCAGAGTTCAGTTCAATTTGGAGTCCGAATATAGATGCTTCGGGTTATAAATCGTGCTTTGGGTTATAAATCGTGCCGTTCTGTGTGATAAATAGTGCGACAACCGCGTTACAACCGCGAACTGTGCTTTGTGATTGTGTAAGTGCGCGAATGTGAACAGTGTATTCAAGTGAACGATTGTAATAAATTATTTACGAAGAATATGAATCGTTACAATATTATACTATAAAATGGAGGTAACAGGGCTCGTCAATTTGCGACAAAAGTTCCGACGGAAAATTTGCGACCCTATAGAACAACCGTCTGGCATCGCCCGGGGGGGGGGGGGGGGTGAAGAAAGGCTAGGTGTCTTTGATTTAATTTCCTTGTATCCTCTCCGAGTGTAGCCATTTATACTCGGCAAAGCAAAATTAAATGTGAACAAAATAAAATAACAAATATAATCTAATGTGACACAAGGCTAGGAAGTTGTAAAGTGACATTACAACTACTTTTTTTTTTTTTTTTTTTTTTTTTTTTTTACAATCAGCGAAAAGTGACATGAAAAAGTGGGATAAATTTCACTTACAACCGAGTCGTTGCTAGGGAAATGGTACTTCGTCATTTCTCATCCCACAAAATTCGTTCATCACTCGTTGGATAGCTCTCGAATTATCAAAAAATATCATGCAAAGCACTGTGTAAAAAAACACTATACAGTATGAACAAAACCGTTTAGCGAGACTATTGATCCGTCGCTAAGTGACGCTTTTTTGTAATGGTTTTTCGTAACGCTAAAAAAGTAACGCTTTTCGAGTTTATGTGCCAGGGTCAAGACATGAAAATGTCAAAACTTTTTCACTGTAAAATAGAGAGATGATGAGTACCTTTGTCAATTATTTTTAACATGTAAGTAGGTACCTACCCAATAACAATGGACGTAATTTATTAATCCCTTTAATTCTTATGTTTTTGTAACACTTATCTGAATTTCTTGATGAATACCTAGGGAACAGAAAGATTCTCTTGGGTGGGAGGGGGTAGCCATGGTACACTCTGTACCGGTAAGTTGGAACGGTTACGTCATTGTTACTGTAACCGTTGGAACCGTTCCTGAGAATTACCTGGACCGACACACCCCTACAAAAAGGTTAATGGCAGGCATGCACGGCCCACGGAATCAGGGAGCTGGGAGCAGACAGGATTGCCAACCCCAACTCCGATCCCGCATTTTTTTCAAATTAAGCGACCTTAAGGTCGCCCCCTCTTTGAAACGTTGTACCTAGCGACCCCAAAGGGTTCTGCTGCCAGTGATGACCACTCTCCGAGATACCGAAATATAAATAACGTTATCAGGTCAGAAGGACTGTAGGAGCTTACTTTAATAACCGCTTGAGCGCACTGAAAATCCCCCCCCACAGAATACTCCTCATAGTCTCCAATAATACTCCGATAATAATATAATAGCCTTCCGAACATTGGTTATGCTATTGTACTTCACGCGAACGTTTGCGTGGATGGTTAACGTCCTGTTATCCAAATCATTTGTCTTTCCTATCAGAAATAGGGACATACGATACTTTCAAAGTATCGATACCGATTTGGTTTTTTAGAAAATTTCCTACTTCCGAAAACGGCGCGGACGGCGGACGGACATTTGTACTTTTTGATCTAGACACCTTGAAACGTCCAGAAAAAAATTTGCGACTAATCGGAGAGGATTATTTAGAGAAAAACCAACCAAAAAAAAAAAAAAAAAAAAAAAAATCGAGAAAATCAGGTTAAGGTAGACTGGGAGTAGAATTTTGGTAAAGTATAATAAAGAGGTATTAAAAATGACAAACATTCCTTCACTTTGAATAGGTTGTTAATTCATGAAAATACTTCAAAATGGCAGAAACACAACAGTCCCATTCTTCCATACCTACACCAGAAACACCAAGTGGTTAGGAAGTACATACCTGTTGGTGGTAGGATATTCCTTGTTTCGATCAGAATATTCCCAGTTTCATAGAGGCCTGGACGGGCTATGATGGACAGCATGGACTTGAGATGAATTTTGTTAGTAGCGAAATTGAAAGGTTGTTGAAAAAAATTATTTTTCCTTGAAACAACAAAAGAACAATACATTTGTAATTTGACTCCAATTTTGTAATTTTTTCGATACTGGCCAAAGTATCGATACCTGTACTTATACTCGAATCTGCGTAATCGACACCAAAAGTACTTGGTATCGAATGAAATATTCGATACTTTACTCATATCGTATGTCCCTAATCAGAACTCAGAAGCTTAAGCAGAAACCGTCCCTATCATAAACAAACAAACAATCCTAAACTGTTTCTTATGAAATCTTGAAAATTGAAAAGCGAGATCGCTTACCATTTCGCACTCGCTTGTTTCGTCTGTTGTTAGGTGAAGATTCTGCCTCAAGATAGTTCTTTCCGGTATGAGCCTGCCAACTTGTCTGAAAACAACTACAGCTTATCTTGGTGAGTTGGATCAAGAAGTTCTTCGATTTTGAGGCTGTTGGGTTAAATGTAGAAGATATTTGTTAAGTACAATACTATTAGTTGAAAAGGAAGAAAAGTCGCGTTCTCCCGTCCATTATGCCCGGACATTCCCAACTTAATCCCCAGTTGAATACGGTCTTTTTCCTAGTTTATGTGTAAACCTGCCCACTAAAACGGAACTACGAGGTACGAACAGGTCTCGTAGGTACGAACCTACCAACTACCAACTCGTACATAGAGCCTACATCCACACTTATCTACATGGACGATTCACCAGAGAGCAAGCTCCGTTTCTGGCCTAACTTGAGGTTAATTTTTCGAGGATATTCAGAACATTCCCCTGTTCAGAATTATCAACAATCAGTATTTCAGAGGACAGGTCGTGAGTAGGTCGTTATAGTTCTCGGTTTCTGTGAGGCAGAGTATATCGTCAACATATCTGGCGTAGAATTGTATTTTGTATTTGTCAATAAGGGTGGGTATGATTAAGTCTTCGTGGTGTTGTAAAAATATTCGACATTATATGTTTGACGTCTTCACGTCAAAAGCGTGAAGCCGCACAACATTTAAACATTTAATACCAAATACCTACCTTTACTCTCTTTAAAATAATTGATTTTTCCTCAATAATTTATATGATCTGGAAAAAATCGGGCAACCGCAGCATTAGGTGCTTATGAGGTCAATTGTGGAAATGTATGGTGTATTGTGTAACTGGAATAAACTTCTTTTCTTCTTCTTCTTCTGTTAAGTGTCAACTTCTGACGTTCTGGTCTTATTATTCTTTCTATGTTGTTTCAGATAAGTGATTTGGATGCAACTCGTCATGGTGGTATACTTCCGGGCTAAGCGCTGCATCCTTGTCACTGTTTCCGTGCTTTCACTGTCTCTTCTTCTCATTAGCTTCGCGATTGATGACGATGGGACTTTCAACTTATCTTGGTTGATTGCAGCATCAACGTCACCCGAAGCTCATTTGATCAAATGCTACGATAATGAGTCGAAATCTGACATCGACGACCGACTGATCGTAAAATCCAAGTCGATATTTTTCTTGGAAACTTCGTGTCATGGTTCAGACTTTGGCCTAAACCCGCGACAAGCATGCGCGATTGAGTCTGCGGCAAGACTCAATCATGAGTCTGATGTTAACGTGCTGGTTCCATCGCCCTTCCTCAGAATTTCCAAAGAGCCTCACATGAACGCTCTAAAGAAATATTCCAATGTAAAGATACTACACATCAACATGAACACTTACTTCATCAATACACCGCTGGAGGAATGGTACCGCAAAGGGAGACTGAAGTCGAGTCGATGGCCGACGTCTCACGCTAGTGATATACTGCGTTACACTACCCTATGGAAGTACGGCGGCTACTACATTGATTTGGACGTTATCATGCTGAAGTGAGTTGAGTCGTGTTTTAGCTGGGGTTTCGAAAAAAAAAAAATCTGCAAATTCTTACACACGGGTTGGTTATTCCTCGAATGGGGGAAACAGTGGGTGTGGCGGGTCCCAGACCCATTCCAATCGATTCAGGGTCCAGAATTTAGTGGAATATGATACCCCACACGCCTAGGCACCAGAAATCCTGACACATACAAAATGGGTGGATACATACCCATTTTGACCCATAACTTCTTCCGGTGGGTGCCAATCGTTCTGGGACAAACATCATTGAATTCAGCGTCCAAAATTTAGTGGAAAATGACACCCCACTCGTCTAAATCACCCAAAATCTCGAAAATCCATTTTTCAAAAAACCCCTACCCCCTCCAAATTTGGTCCGATCGGGCTGAAAAGTTTCGAGGACACATCTCGGCTGGGAACAGACCCCTGACCCAAATTTCAGATTTTTAGAAAATTGTCTACTACCAAAAACGGCGTGGACAATGGACGGCGTACGGCGGACGGACATTGACCTTTTTTGATCAGGACATCATGAAACGTCCAGAAAAAAATTTTGAGCCGAATCGGAGAGGTTGACCATTATCATGAAAACATAGGTTGATTATTCAAGGAATAACCAACCAAAAGGTCAATGTCCGTACGCCGTCCATCGTCCGCGCCGTTTTTGGTCGGAGAAAATTTTCTAAAAATCTGAAATTTGGGTCGGGGTTCTGTTCCCGGTCGAGACGGGTCCTCTAAACTTTTCAGCCCGATCGGACCAAATTTGGGGGGGGGGGGGGTCAAAATGTTTTTTTTTTTTTGAAAAATGGATTTTCGAGATTTTGGGCGATCTAGGCGTGTGGGGTATAGTTTTCCACTAAATTTTGGACGCTGAATTCAATGATGTCTGTCCCAGAACGATCGGCACCCACTGGAAGAAGTAATGGGTCATATTGGGTATTTATTACCCATTTTGAATATGTGTTTTAGGGATTTCTGCTACCTAGGCGTGTGGGGTATAGTTTTCCACTAAATTTTGGACGCTGAATCCAATTTAATGGGTCCCAGAACGATTGGCACCCACTGGAAGAAGTTATGAGTCAAATTGGGTATATATTACCCATTTTGAATATGTGTTTTCGGGATTTCTGGTACCTAGGCGTGTGGGGTATAAGTTTCCGCTAAATCTTGGACGCTGAATTCAATGATGTGTGTCCCAGAACGATTGGCACCCACCAGAAGAAGTTATGGGTCAAAATGGGTATGTATACACCCATTTTGTATGTGTCAGGATTTCTGGTGCCTAGGAGTGTGGGGTATCATTTTCCACTAAATTTTGGACCCTGAATCGATTGGAACGGGTCCGGGACCCGCCACACCCAATTTTCCCCCCATTCTAGGAATAACCAACCCGTGTGTAGGAATTTGCAGATTTTTTTACATAATCATCATGAAACGCAAACTGTACAATTTTTAGGCCGATCGGGGAGGGCATGATTACGTAGGGTGATTATTCTTGGAACAACTAATGATAAAATAACTAAATAATTTCTAGGTCGTTTGACGGGCTCGTAAATTTCGTTGGGGCGGAGTCTGATGAAGATGTCGCTGCAGGGGTGCTCGCATTCACGCACAACCATCCTATTGTCCATTTGACCATGTTGGACTTGAAATATAATTTCAAGGGGTGGGACTGGGGTAACAACGGGCCTGGAGTGGTCACACGAGCTCTAAAGAGATACTGCCGTGTTAAAGAGGTATGAGCACAACTCACACTGCTTCGTAATATTTTGAACTTGATTCTTTTAAAATTTTGTTCTTTTTAATTTTAATTAGCATTAATTATTAGAATGATGACTTTGCGTGAAGGAAAACCAAGAAAACGTATGGTTACTTCGAGGAAAATTATAACGGCAAATCTAAATAGAAACAATATTGAACGTTTGTTTTAAATTGTAGGTACCTACTGTCAAAACTCGTAGAACGTTTTATAGTTTGTCATCAAAAGAGGATCCAAAAATAAACTTACCAGGATCCAGTTTATGCACTCGGAGCGCCAGTATTGGCTGAGACAGGTTGTCAGAAATTGGCATCATTTCTTTGCCAGCCACCATTCTTCGTGGTTTCTGCCAATGTTTATTATTTTAATGTGGCCATTTTGCGTAAGGCCAGGTACACACAGGTACACTCTCCGGAAATCCTCACAGTTTTGCCTGAGCCGCAAAACGCTCCGGCCGCCTCTGAGGATTCTGGAGAGGAAAATAGCTGACAATGAAAATATCCAAATAAGGTCGCAAGAACTGCAGCCTTGAGGCAGGACAGGCCACCATCCACGCGTGAGGAAATGTTGCAGTTGAGGCGGACTGTTCAGGCGGCCTTACCAATAATTGGAAAGGCCTGGGGGTCTGAGCAGTCCACCTCAACTAAGGAAATCTTCTTTGGCGGGCCCGTCGACACGCTCAGGCAAACCGGAGAGGTTGGCCAAAAACGAGAAATCCTCTCCGGAAATCCTCAACGTGTGTACGCCGCTTTAACCTGGTGGTCTAACCAAGCTGGTGGCTTTGGTTTAGAGATGGTTAGAAACTATTTAATGTGGTAGTTTACTGCCGGTGCAATGGTGAATAAACCTGATAACGGCTGATCGGACGTGTTAGCTGGTATGTGAGCCAGCCGTTCAACAATTTTCTGGCGCTGGTTGAGAGCTGAACTGCTGCAGTGTACCCAGTGCCCGAGCTGTAATGTGTTCTCGTTATAAACCTGAAAGCTCATTCGGAATTCATTCCGCTTCCAGATTCCGAAGATGACGCCCGTACGATGTGGAGGCGTTTATGTCTTACCCCCGTCGACATTCTACCCAATCGTTTGGAGGAAATGGAAGGACTACTTCGCCACTAACCCAGCAGATGTCGAACGAGTTATGAACTCCCTGAATAACAGCATCGCCATTCATCTTTGGAACCAGTTCAGCGCATCCCACCTCGGGATAGTCGGATCGAACCAACCTTATGTCACGCTGGCTTCTCGATTTTGTCCGGAAGTTTACGCAACCCTTCATGAGT
>CM034001.1:8940130-8993710 GCA_019603395.1 Cyrtorhinus lividipennis
GTTTTCAAAGCTGGCAAATTCATTCACAGGGGTTGGTTATTCGGATCAGACGCTTGGGGACTCACACAGATCGACACAAGGTCTAAAATTTAGTGAAAAATGATACTCCACTTGCCTATATCGCCCCTAAATCTCGAAAATCCATTTGACGAAAAACACATTTGAAATTTGAAATTTGATCCGATTTGGCTGGAAAGTTTTGAGGACGAGCTAGAGCTATTCACGGTAAGGAAAATCGATTTTTAAATTTTCATCGTATTTAAAAATCATTTACCACTTTTTCGGTTAGGTACTAATTGGAGATCTCAAAAAAGCGCTTGCTTACAGTAATGATAAATTGCTATCACAATATTTGTTTGCAGTGTTTTCCAATTGGGCACTTCTTCTCATACTTAATGAAATTCTTTGAAATTCAACAGGTAAATCGATTTAAAACTTCGGTTACCAATTGATTCTTTATTAACTCCTTTATTCGATTTTGATTCTATGGTAGTTTTGATAGAGTTCTTCATTTTCGAGAGAAAATTCACTTTTTCACACTCCGTTTCTTTCTCTCTTCGTCTTTTCTCTTCTGTGTCAAGAGTTAATATTATTCCCTCTTTTCCTTTCCACCAGTTCAAAATGGGGCTCCATTAGTGATTCAAATCACACAACCTTTCCTCGTCTGCTTTGCCGTAATAACAAGATATTTCATTCAACTGCTCTCTTCCTTTTTCGTTTTGAAAACTTGGTCGAGTTAATTGCAAACGTATTTGCAACAAGATGAATTTTTTCTTTAATTCCTTTTAACGAGGTCAAACCTTTCAACAACCCTCATGATACTTTGTTTCTCGGAGGGTATCATGAACGTATTTAGCACACCCGAACGGGTACTTTGCATAGGTCTTTGAGTGAAGTAAGTTCACGTTTCCATGAAAACTGGCTTCGCCCAAAAATATCGGGCATAATGTGTCAAAAAATGGATTTCCGAGATTTTTGGTGGTCTTGGCGTGTATGGTTTCCACTAAATTGTGGACGCTGAATCCAATGAGACGGGTCCAGGAACGATTGGTGCCTTCTGGATGAGGTTATGAGTCAAAATGGGTGCCTATCCACCCATTTTGAATGTGTGTTTTTGAGATCTCTGGTACCTAGGCGTGTGGGGTATCATTTTCAACTAAATTTTGGACCCTGAATCTATTGGAATGGGTCCGGGACCCCCCCACACCCACTGTTTCCCCCATTTTCCCCATGTTGACAAAAGTAATTTCCATGCGCCTGGTTCGAGGAACCAACCCGTGTGTATGAAATTGCAGCCTTTTTATTCTATTACATATTGACCAGCAAAGCATGATGTGAATTGATTCACCAACTAAATTGAAAAAAAAAAAGCCTAACTGTTGCAGACTGAATGCTCGGCAGATAGCCCCCCCCCCCCCCCCCAACAGGACATTATGCGGGTACAATGTGGATGTACTGCAGTAAAAGTATCCTGAATTGAGTTTATATGAACAGATTTCATAAATGCATATCTACAAGTCATTCATGCAATGATTAAATTTATGAAAAATCGAAAGCTTAGTTAATGAAACAAAAACCGTTGCACAAAACCTAACTTAACCCGCTTACCTGAAACCCTGCAACGTGCAAACAAATCGAATGCAGAATAAAAAGTATCGAAGGGCAGCATCAGATGGGAAATCTAACACGAAAGTCGCCTAGTGAGAGCGCTTTCCTGCAGCCGCCACCAAAGCTGTGCCAACGTTTGCAGAAATTGTGAAAGTAGAAAGAGGAAGAGGTACAACGGCATTTACTACCTGGACAGGGGAGACTGGCTGGGATTTAGACGCATCGCGTCTCGCTTGTTCCAACAGCTGCCTCGCTCGCTCCTTTAATTCGTCGTGTCTCGACTGGATCCTCTGCATCCCGGATCGTTCATTACAGTTCCGTGAAAATTCAATACACAGCACACAAAACAAAATGGGTTCGGATGAAGGAAAACGGTACAAGGAAGAGATGGGGTCAACCAAAACATAACCAATTCGTCCTCAACAGAAAACTCCAGTCACACCAAAACAGAAAAAAATCATACAATTCGTAAGGTAAGGACAACTCATAAATGATAATTTATAATTATAATTATAATTGTTCAAAGTCTTATGAACTAGAAGAAGCTCAATTTAATAAAACGGCAACGACCTGTGCAGAAGTGTTTATTCTTCCACGGAATGTAAGCCTTCAGGCGGCAATACTAAATTGACTTTTTCTAACGAATGGTATATTTTCTTTCTTTTAGAAGACGGGTGACTAATGAATACTTCTTACTCTATTCAAGTAAAAAAGGGTTGTCCAAAAAGCAGGGATCGGTACCACTAATATCTCTTGATAAGTTATTTTTCCGATGCATTTAAAGCAATGAGGTTAGAAAAGTCACAGATGTCTGATGAAGGTATTGGTAAAGAAACGCAGTATGAGGGAGACGGCGGACACTCTCTAGTTACTCCTAAATGCGGCTTGATTTCACTGACAACCATTAAGAAGGGCACCAAGGACCCAGTGGCCGATTTTTAGAACCGATTGGTTTTTCGGATTTGAGAACAAAAATAGTCCTAGCGCACACGACAGCCACAGGCGACGCAAAGACTCGGTAGCGGGTCATTATTCACTTCTGTATTAAAATATGTTTTTCAAAAAACGAATTTTTGTTATTATCGGCGATCTAGGCGTCCGGAGTATCACTTTCGACTTACTTTTGGACGCTGAATCCAATGAGACGGGTCCCGGAACGATTGGCGCCCACCAAAAGAGGTATCGGGTAAAAATGGGTCTACCTATTTCGAATGTGTGTTTTCGAGATTTCTGGTACGTAGGCGTGTGGGGTATCATTTTCCACTATATTTTGGACGCCGAATCGATTGGAATGAGTCTCCGTGCTCCTGGTCCGAGGTTTCATCGAACGTTCTGGATGTCTGTGCTTTAAGAACATCGCTTTCCATTCTTTTTGTTCCTGTTCAGAAACGATTCAGAAAGAAGAAAAATAAATAGAACAAAAATAAAATAAATAAAAAAATTAAGGTTTAAGAAAGAATTACAGTTTGAATTCAAACGCATTCAAAATCTGAAAAGCTGCTCAATCTCATTCTCTCAGTCGAAACTCACAAAACATAAAACTAAAACGGAGGAGGAGGAAGATTACAGTCAAATCAACGAGAATCGATGCAGTAATTTATAACATAGAATGGGGTGGAATGAGATGAAAGGGGCTGCCATACCTCGTCAAGCCTGGGTCAAGTCTTGAAAACCACAACAACTAAATTCAAAGAAAATTCGTGAAAAAAGCTGCAGTCTAATGGAAATGTTCATATGACGAGAGGGAATGCCACGGACAAACTGATTTTACGGTGTTCAAATGTTTGACTTTAGATTGCCAAGTGCGATTCAATGAAGAACTGACAGACTGATGGAACCTACAATTTACCTGTTGTTGTCGTGAAATGTGTTCATTGTTGGACAGCGGGAGGTCGTTAGGGAGAACTCGGGTTTCTGAGCCCTCGCGGCTGTTGGACCGGCTGTTTGATTTGACCGAACCCTGGAAATTGAGAAAATAGACGTGAGGCTCGAAGACGACGAAATTATTTAGTTTCCTGCGTTACAAGATGATTTTGTTTTATGCAGCGATGGGCAGCAAAAGGAAACCTCAAGTGGACACAAGGGTTTACCGTTCTGTGAGCGAAAGTTTATATTATTAAGACAAGTTTTCGTGACTGTACTAAGGCAAGGACACAGCAAACTCTCAGCTTCATGGGGCATCTTTTTTTAAACCAGTTGATCTGGGTAAGATTGTTCCTGAGGCCGCAGGGTTCATTGTAGTCCCTCCCAAACTGGTGGGCTCGATCATGTGGGAGCCCTGCACTAGGGCTTTCCCCTACAGCAGAAAACCTCCTCCGGTGTGCGCCTGCTTATGACAGAAATGAATAATGTTTATTTGTCGTTTTGAGGCAACTGTGGCCTATACAACAAGGAAGGTTCGCACATTCTTCCATGTGCAATAAAATTATCAAGTGGTGGTGGTGGGCGCTTTTAGTAAGACACATCATCCACCAATTCTTTTACAAAGGCTCTAAATTTTAGAAACGACATTGTGAAATTAAATAGTATACAAACATTTTCCCTACTCACTGCTGCAAATAGAACTTTGTAGGCGAACTCAGAACTAACCCTTGCCATGCCAAAATATTTTTCCCCTCGTGTTCCTTAGTTGAGGGCAACTACAAAAAATTTGAGTTCGGATCGAGCCGTCAACCGAGACGGAAAACACAAGAAGGTACTCGGCACAGTCGAAAGATAGGTCTCCTAGTGACATTGGATGTCAAAAACGCCTTCAACTCAGCAAGATGGGAAAATATGCTGGAGCCTCTGGAGACCACTTTTCATCTCCCGGGGTATCTCCTGAGGGTCTTAGACAACTACCTCAGAGACAGAACACTGATATACACCACAACACTTGGACGCCGGGAAGTACCAATTACATCAGGGGCAGCCCAGGGGTCAATACTTGGACCTACCCTCTGGAACATATCCTACGACAGCATATTCCAAGTGGCCCTCCCAGAGGAAACTTTCCTGGTTGGATATGCTGATGATGTGGCAGCTGTAATCTTGGCCAATACAATGGAGCAAGCGAAAGAGAAGTTGAATGAGACCATGTCCAAAGTGGGAGCCTGGATGGATGGACACAGTCTCTCACTAGCCACTGCCAAGACAGAGGTGGTACTATTCACACGAAAACGCATCCCAAATATCATGCAAATCAGAGCGGGGGAAGTTGAGGTGGAAACAAAACCAGTAGTCAGGTACTTGGGAATAATGCTGGATACCAAGATAACTTTTGGGGAGCACATAAGGATGGCAGCAGCCAAGGCAGCAAAGACAACAGCAGCCCTGAGTCGACTAATGTCAAACATTCAAGGACCTAGACCGTGTAAGAGACAACTATTAATGTCAGTTGTACACTCCATCCTGCTATATGGGGCAGAAGTGTGGGCGGACGCTCTGAATGTCAAATGCCACCAAAAACGGATGCTCACGGTGCAAAGAAGAGGGGCGCTTCGCATAGTGAGCGCCTATAAGACAGTATCGGAACCAGCCGTGCTCCTCCTAGCGGGAGTGATACCAATACATCTGCTTGCAAGGGAGAGGAAAAGGATGTACGAGCGAAGGGAAGAGGAGCCACGGCCTCAATTAGCCAAACAAGAGCGGGAACACACACTCGACTCCTGGCAGGAAATCTGGGAGACAGAAACAAGAGGAAGATGGACGGCTCGACTGGTGCCCAATATACGTCCCTGGCTAGAGAGGAAACACGGTGAAGTTAACTATCATATAACGCAGTTCCTCTCGGGTCACGGGATGTTCTATCAGTATCTCCATAGGATGCGCATTGTGGAATCTCCAGGATGCCTACATTGCACCAACGAAGAGGACAGCGCTCAACACACATTCTTCGAATGCGAGAGGTGGGAGAGAGAGCGATGGCAAATTGCAAGGGAGCTAGAAATGACCAGCCCTCCCACCCCCGAGGATATGATGACCAAGATGCTCGAAAGCCAGTCAAAGTGGAATGCCGTGGCAGGGTACATCCGGAACATCCTGGAAGGCAAGCTCGTCGAGGAAAGGGCCCTGCAACGGGAACTGCAGACAAACGGGACCAGCAAGCAGGCAGAAATTGGAACCCAGCCTGAAGTAATGTGTCAAACAGTTCCGGGCTGGGCCCCAACGTGGGAAAAGGGGGTGAGGTTTTTAGTGGGTAAAAATCTCCACATACCCGGGTCTTTGGTTGCGGTCCCCCCCGATATCTTATGAAGATTTTCCTCACCTTCCTCCGAAAAAAAAAAAAAAAAAAAAAAACTACAAAAAATTTGTCCGATTGTTTCTGACGACTTAATGTTACACACAAAGCATTCGTTAAAATGGTCAATGGTGCACAAGACCTTAATAGAAAATACGAAGTGTATTCCCATTACTTAAACGCAACAGGGCCACTAATCTTTTAACATTTATAGGAATTTCCCACCCTAAATATCCCTCCAGGTGGGTTTGGGCCGAGAGTCCATGCCGTACGCACCGTCCTGCACCGCTCCGCAATCAACAGCCGATTCCACCCGATTATTGCGAGTCAAGTCGGGTAAATTTTGGTCCTGAGTCGTACATCCGGTCCGTGCATCGTAAGCCAACAAGTTTTTCTCTCGAAATTGAGTTATAATTTAGAATTCAGTCCATTAATTACGCAGAGAACTGTCGTATTGTTAGTGTTTTGAATCTCTTATCGCGGATCTGAAGGTCAGTCGTCGCCCCCTCTTCATTAGACGTCTTTGGCGTCAGGAGGAACCCCCATATAGATAGGTGAGTTCCCTCTCCTCACGTTTCTGTCACCTGTCTCCGTTATCAAAGCACCTGTAACTGAAGTTGGCAGTAAGGTTTGCCACACGGCCTTTGCCACACGGTGACTGTGCAATTGTCGCGATCTTGACCTGATAGTCCCTCTTACTGCAATATATCGATCGCACCGCTACAATGGATAAACTGCTGACAAAACTAGATAAATTGAACGTCCTGGATGCCCTTACTAAAGACATTTCAGAAATCAAGCAATCTGTTGCCGGGCTGGAGAAGAAATTCCAGGATACCCAAGCTTAAGTAGAGGGGCTTTATAAAGAAATCGAAGATCTCAGAGGGGTTAATCGTGGGCTTCTTCACCAGATGGAACAGCTGGAAAAAGGCAAAAAACGAAACAACATCATAATATTTGGGTTGGCTGAGAACGAAACCAGCACTGAATCATTTCGCCCCTTACTCCACACTCTCTTTGAGGAGTCTCTAAAGGTTCCTGTGGTCGGCACTGACATCACAGATGATCATAGGATCGGATCGCGTAGGAGATCAGGGCCGAGACCAGTTATCGTCACCTTCTGCTCAAACGAGACGACCGTACTCCCGGCTGCGCGGAATTTAAAGGGATCTAGAGTCAATGTGAGCCAGGATTACACGCAGGAGGAGCGAGCGAAGAGGAAGATATTGCTACAATATCGGCGATCGCTGAGGGACGAGAAAGGCTTGGAGTCGACAATTAAGGGATTCCAGTTGGTCCTCAATGGAAAGCTGCTCAGTAACGAGCATCTATCATCGCGGTTCCCTGAAGTCGCAACTAAATGGAAGAGGAACTCCGACAGCCCCTCGGCGGTCGGCCTTAACTTAGATAAAAAGGAGAGAGACGTCACCAAAGAATAAGGTCCCCCGGGCGACGCTGACCCCCTTGGGATGCGGCAACATGGATACATTGCGTTTTTGGAACTCAAACGGACAACATAACTCGATGAATAGCTACCCACACAGGGAACTACTTTCCTGATCAACTAGCCATACAGGCCTTGCACTGACAGAAACTGAGTCTGGAGGAATACTTGGAATTTCTAATTATTTGTCGTCAGAGAAAAAAAGGAATAATTTTATTTTTAAAAAAGAACCTGTTTAAAGTGTGCACTACGCTAGGGACGAAACCAACTCAAGCAGCCTACTGGATGGTGACTAGTGGAAAACAGTTGACATCTTAAATTATTGTCATTGAAGCCTTATGCTTAGACATTTTGTTCAAACGAATAGCTGATCAACTAACTAATAATGCTTCAACATTAGTGAGAGGGAATCGGAATCGGTTGCTGCAGGTGGGGAATTGTGTGCGCGTGGATGACATGGCGGTGTTTCGCTACGAGTCGCTGCTCCTTAGTTGGATCTTCTTTGTCTCGCAATGCTCGTAAGAAGCGCGGGTTGAAAACTCTTGTGTTGGGCCCACCAGCAAGTCAGCACTCCACTCCGAATTAATGGCATCTTTGATTCACAAGGAGGTTTCGCAGTTGAGCACCAATAAGCTAGACCAAATACTCGCCAAACTCGGTTGGACTTCGCGCTGGAACGGCGCATAAGAAACAGGAATTTGCTCTTGATGGGAATGCCAGAGTGATCTCCAAACGACGAGGACGACATAACTTCTGTCATCAAGTTAATTCATTGCAAAATAAGGGTAAATTGCTCTACTGAGGATTTGGACGATCTTTGCAGGCTCAGGAGACCAACCCCTGGGATGAATTGACCTATCTATTTAGAATTGTATTTGGCTTTGTTGCCACACTTTTTATAGCTTCTAAGGGATAATGCCCAAGTAAAGTGTTTGCTCATTTTTTTCTCAGAACCAATGCTCAAAGTAGCTTGCATTAATAATGAGGGAAAAAAACTACAAAAACAAGTGAGGGGTACTCACGCTATCATGAGACAGGTTTCCCCACGAGTCTGGGCGCTTAACCTCGCTGTGACCACTGAAACGTTGTTCAGATAGATTTTAAAACTTCCGTAAAATAGCAAAACAAGAAGAGCGCAGTATCGAGCGGTGCCTTGTGATGGCGGCACGAATCCACTTACAATTCGTCTTCTTCGTCAGAGCCAAAAGGATCAGTCAACTGGCGTCTAGTCATTAAAATCGGCCGAGGAGTGAGTGTACTAGGCACAGTCACGGGCGACTTACTCTGAAAATAATACGGAGAAATACATGATAGCACATTCGTATGATAAAACAACACATTAGAAAAAGTTACATTTCCAAACATCAAAATAAGTTTTGTCAGTTTCAATGAGTGTCTGCAGAAAACCCTGATTCCGAACAAAAAATTAAAGTCCTTATGCATTCAACCGTTATTTTCTTCCATATTCAGAGAGCAACCATAGAAAGAGTCCAACATTTCAGAGTTTCATGTCAGAGTTTGTCCTCAACTCCTTCGAGGTGGGCCTCCAGGTGGACGTCATCACCACTGATTTTGCCAAAGCGTTCGACAGGATCTCACACAAGCATCTCTTAGCCGTTCTGGAGTCTCTGGGGGTTTTTGGATCATTCCACGAATGGCTTGCAAGCTACCTCAGTGATCGACGTCAGCAGGTTCGGGTACGGGGTGTTTTATCCCGTCCATACCCTGCTTCTTCTGGGGTACCGCAGGGGTCCAACATCGGTCCGCTGTTATTCCTGCTCATCATAAACAGTGTTCGGTCACTATTCCGGGGAGTGAGGTGCCTCATGTTTGCCGACGACTTGAAGATATTCTGCGCGGTGTCGTCTCTCGAGGACTGCCAAGGGCTTCAAGCCTCTCTCTGCAACCTCGCTGCCTGGTGCTCCCAGAACAGCCTTGCTCTGAACCCTTCGAAGTGCTCTGCATTGACGCTTACCAGAGGGCGTTCTTCACTTTGCCACCCCTATGAAATCGACGGGGTGATCTTGGCGCGCCCAGATGTTATCTGCGATCTTGGGGTGTTGATTGACCCATCCTTGTCGTTCTGCCCTCACGTGGACGCCATAGTGGGTCGTGCACTGCGGGCGCTTGGCCGACTGAAGAGGACCACCCGGGACTTTACTGATCCACAATCCTTAGTGTTCCTCTACGGCACTCTGGTGAGACCCATACTGGAGTACTGTTCCGTGGTCTGGTCCCCATTCTACGCTGTACACAGGGATCAACTGGAGCGAGTCCAGCGGCGCTTCCTGCGTTACTTGGCCTATAAGGCTGGTGTCAGGATAGTCAACCACGATTACGAACCACTGATGCGTGAATATGGAATTCGGTCTCTTGAGGAGCGCCGCGTTTGCGTCTGACATCACCTTCCTTCACCGGATTCTTCATGGCCGTGTCTCCAGTCCAGCCCTGCTCTCTGGAGTCGGCATCTCGGTGCCAGCATACCCGACTCGTGCCCGCATGCTCTTTGGCGTCCCATTTGCGAGCCGGAACTACCTGCTTCGTCGCCCCCTGTCCCGGATCGTGAGGGAGGTAAATTTGTTCCTGGATGACAACCCCGACTTTGACTTTTTCACTGGTACTTCACGACAGCTCAAAGTTTTATTATCCAGCCCAGCCCACGGTTGATTCCTCTACAATCATGTATGATAGTGTGCGATGGACTTGTTCATAATGTCAATAATGAATTTAAATCTCGTAAAAATATGTGACTGATGTAACTCCATAAATTGGCCATAGCCGTATTGCAAATTAATAAATAAATAAACATTTAGTGGATATTTTTGACCATTTAGACTCGTAACCTCTCCGCACCAAACGTTCAGGACCCACATCGCTAAAAATCTCGAAAATTCATTTTTCGAAACACACACTTGATCGTGCTGAATCGATTGAAATGAGTCCGTGATATACCACACCCACTGTTTTTCTCATTTTCCCCTTGCTCCGGGTCCGAGGAATAATCAACCCCTGCAAATAAATTTGCCCCGGTTTTTTTTTTTTTTTTTTTTTTTTTAAAGGTTATCTCAACATCTGTCATGAGAGTTTGAACTGAATAGGAAAGTAATAGAATCGAATAAGGAAAAAAATACCTTTTCCCTGAACTTTTCTTTGGTGGGGGAAAGCACTTTGCCGAGGATTGTTTTGGAAGACGACAGAATTTTATCGGTGACGGATGTGGGTGATTTTTCTTTTTCCTCAGTCTGTCCGCCTTTGGATTCTATCCTCAGTCTCAAACCCGAGCTCCCTCGGTGTAGCTTTTTAGGGTTGGAACGTTCCGAAATCGTGTCCGTGCTTTCAGAAGCGCTCTCGGAATCACTGCGATTACTGCCACTGAAATGGAAACGTTAGAAGTGAACAACTATAAGGAGAATTATAATGTTTTATAGTATTATAAGTACTAGTATTGTACACTTATAAATTAGTATTGTAAGGGGTATTAAATGCGAATATGGATGTGAATACGAATGAGATAAAGTAGAAAACACACATGAAAAGAATTAACAGAAATGTGAATAATTTTTGAAAAACTATTGCATACATCTAATCTTCCTAATGTTACAGCATGTTAATAGTATTCTTGTAATTGTTTTCAAATTACATTTTGTTTAAGATTAAAAAAAAAATCCTCTTCCTTTTTTGGTTGGTTATTCCTTGAATAATCAACCTATGTTTTCATGCAAATGGTCAACCTCTCCGATTCGGCTCAAAAATTTTTTCTGGACGTTTCATGATGTCCTGATCAAAAAACGCTGCAAATTCTTACACAGGGGTTGGTTATTCGTCAGACCAGGCGCATGGAAACTTATTTAAAAACATGGGGGAAATGGGGAAAATGGTGGGTGCGGCGGGTCCCAGACCCATTCCAATCGATTCAGTGTCCATGATTTAGTGGAAAATGATACCCCATACGCCCAGGTACCAGAAATCTCATAAACACATATTTAAAATGGGTGATGTATACCCAATTTGACCCATAACTTCTTCCAGTGGGTGCCAATCGTCCTGAGACCCACTTCATTGGATTCAGCTTCCAAGATTTAGCGGAAAATGATACCCCACTCGCCTAGATCGCTCAAAATCTCGAAAATCCATTTTTCAAAAAACACATTTTGACCCCTACCCCACCCAAATTTGGTCCGATCGGGCTGAAAAGCTTGGAGGACCGTCCTAGGCCGGGAACAGACCCCTGACCCAAATTTCAGATTTTTAGAAAATTTTCTACTACCAAAAACGGCGTGGACGGCGGACGGCGGACGGACATTGACCTTTTTTGATCTAGACATCATGAAACGTCCAGAAAAAAATTTTGAGCCGAATCGGAGAGGTTGACCATTTGCATGAAAACATAGGTTGATTATTCAAGGAATAACCAACCAAAAGGTCAATGTCCGTTCGCCGTACGCCGTCCACGCCGTTTTTGGTAGTAGAAAATTTTCTAAAAATCTGAAATTTGGGTCAGGGGTCTGTTCCCGGCCTAGGACGGTCCTCCAAGCTTTTCAGCCCGATCGGACCAAATTTGGGCGGAGTAGGGGTCAAAATGTGTTTTTTGAAAAATGGATTTTCGAGATTTTGGGCGATTTAGGCGAGTGGGGTATCATTTTCCACTAAACTTTTGACGCTGAATCCAATGAAATGGGTCCCAAAACGATCGGCACCCTCTGGAAGAAGTTATGGGTCAAATTGGGTATAATTACCCATTTTGAATATGCGTTTTCGAGATTTCCGGTACCTGGGCGTGTGGGGTATCATTTTCTACTAAATTCTGGATCCTGAATCGATTGGAATAGGTCTGGGACCCGTCGCACCCACTGTTTCCCCATTTCCCCCATGTTGAAGAAATGAGTCTCCATGCGCCTGGTCCGAGGAATAACCAACCCCTGTGTAAGAATTTGCAGCGTTTTTTCAATAGTCACTCAATCAGTCTGCTTCCAACCTCCGTCTAGTGCGCACGTATTACTGTGTTTTGTCGTTCAATTTTTTTTCTAACGTATTTCTCATATACACTCGAGCTTTCGTCGATGCCGTGGTATGTATGTTTCGAATACTTTAACCGATTATCACCATTTAATGTTTGTTCTTCCGCCCTCATTGAGGATGTTAATTATCGGCTGTTCAGTCTCTCGTCTGTTTGGGCTCCTTGTATCGTCGGATCGACTTTGGCCCCACGGCGGTTGTGGGGCCAAAGTCCTCTTCCTATCAACAAAGCTATCCCGCTGTCGTGAGTTCATCGTCGGTAAGGACACCGTGAATTGATCTGTATTCAAATCATCATTGCACTTCGGATGTGGTGGTTTGACTGAGTGTAACTTCTGCAAAATGTCCAGGGCTTTTCAAACGAATTGGAAGTGCCCGAACCGTCTCGCGGTGGATCATCAGTCACGGTGTCACCTACCCAAACTGCAGCAGTTGCATTTCTTCCATTAAATAGCGTAACCACTGTAGAGCTAAAGGAAGTAATTTCTGCTTCTATCCGAGCGGAATTGAGCGATTTTGAGAGGGAGATAAACGTCAAATTGAACAACTTGCAGAATGGCATCGATTGAAAGTGAAAAATTTAGGAATGTGAACACCCGGGAAATAATGTAATTACCCTCGAACTGAAGTCTTTTTCCGGAGGTTGATGATCTCTTGGCCAAACAATTGAACGTCCATGTCAGAATCCGTGTTGAAGCGACCGATCATATACGAAGATTCGTCGGTAGTTTTCCCAATCTGCTGCACTTCCAGTTCGTGCCCTGAAGAAAATTGAGAAAACAATAAGAATTCATCCGTCCTGAAAACGATCATCATTCACCAAGCGACTGGATGCCTCACCCGTGAAATGAGCCCGGAGCTGGTAAAGATAAGTCATAACGGCCAGTTTGTCAGGGACGGCCAACACGTCCATGTCTTTAGGGTCAATGACACGAGAAATGCCCAAAGCTTCGCCGGCGTCGAAAGCCTTTTTACAATTTCCCCGAACGTCGTGGGGCGTCAGACCGTCAAACTCACTGCAAGAAACAACCATCAGAAATTTCAGTCGCGAAGTAACGATTCTTCGTCAAGCTGTACATTATTTTGAAGACTTACATAAGATCTGGTCTGAACTGGTGGATCAGGGCGCAAAAAGCGAGACCGTTGCGCCACGAGGTGGTCAGATTAGTGACTTTCACCCCAGCGTAGTCTTTGGTGTTCTCCTTACACCATTCCAGCAAATCTTGCCCGGGTGTGCTTTCGGTGGCTTTGACGATCTGGGAAGTTTTCAACTGGAACAAAAATAATCAGATTCTAAGGTGCACTCAGGGACATACAATTGTCACAATGCGCATCAAATTATCAGGACTCTCACCTCCTTAAAACTAGGCGATTCGAGATCGAGTTTGACGCCCATTTCTAGTTCTTTTTTTTCTTTGTCAACATTAACCCTGAAGAAGAATAAACAAAATCTCACTGGCACATCAAATCACCACGTACAAGGTGCGTTATCAGTTTAAACAAAATCGAAACATAACTTACGGTAATTTATCACAGGATGATGGTAGACTAGTATGGGTAGACTCCGAACGGTTTCCTAAAATCAATGGGAAAGGTTTTTCGTAGTCAGCCACCGGTGTCGGCTCTTCCTTCAGGCTGGTCACTATGAACAGGCAATTAATTGAACAGATAAATTTGAAAGCACGATGTAATTGTTTTTTTTCTCCAAGACGAGAGCCACAACCCTGAAGAATCGCCTCGAGGAAAATGTCTTTTGAGAGCGTTCTGATATTCCACAAGCTTTAGGACCTGAGCATAAACCCAGTTTTATTTTTTCAGCCAGGTCGCCGCTGCTAAAGCAGATATCTAATATGTAAACAAAATTTTAATTTTCTTATATTAAATGGATTTTGGGCTCGTTTTGGACTAGGCGTGGGAAGTGCCACTTTTAACTACATTTTTGACGCTGAATAATTGATCAAGTTGGGTTCTATTGCATGAAGATAAAATTCCATCCACCATCAAGAAATTACTATCTAGGTATTCCAAAAATTAACAAATATCGCACTCATAATCCTCAAGTACGGGCCATGAATTTACATTTTGTAAAATGTAATGTATAATTTTGTTGCAGTCAGTTAGCCGTTTAAATATAATATTATTATTGAATTATATAAATTGTTTATGGAGGTAAAATCACCCTGCCTACTTGGAGAGCAAGCCAATTTATAACTTCTTACAAGCAGATACCGCCTTTCACCTTACAGAAATTCGCTGGAGCGGTATCTTAAGTAACAGGATAGTTTTAGTTGTCACGAAATTATATTTCCCAAAAACGTAAATTTTGAACTTATTCCAATCGATTCAGCGTCCAAAATTTACTCGAAAATGAAACCCCACACGCCTAGGTACCAGAAATCTCAATAACCCAACTTGAAATAGGTGATTAGGTACTTATTTAGACCTATAACCTCTTCCGGTGGGCGCCAATCGTTCCGATGCCCGTCTCATTGGCTTCAGCGTCCAAAATCTAGTGGAAAATGATACCCACACGCCTAGATCGCCAAAAACCTCGAAAATCCGTTTTTCGAAATACACATTTTGACCCCTACCTCCCCTTTGATATTTGATCCGATTGGGCTGAAAAGTTTCGAGGACCAACTAGAGTCAGGACCCTTTTAGAAAGTTGTCTACTACCAAAATTAGCTTGGGGACAGCGGACGCTGGACGGACATTTTGATCTAGACACTTTGAGACGCCCAGAGAAAAAAAAATTAGGCCGGGTTGGAGAGATTAGCTTTTTGCATGAAAACATAGGATGATTATTCAAGGGATAACAAACCAAAACCGGACGAATGACTCAACGCGGATAACTCATACTTCCCATTTACATCACAACCGACGCAAACCGGCGAAAATAATTTTTCCGCAACAACAAAGAAATAAAATAAAAATCCTGATTTTGAAAACTTACTGCTGATGGGAGTGCTGGCGAACTCTGATCCACTCAAGCTGTTGGTCATCATTTCTAATTGGTGGGTAAGGTCGAGCATTTCATTGAGGCTTTGAGGCTGCGACATTTCTATAACGGAACGGATATAAATCTAATGTAACTCGCACAGTTATTTTTTCAAAGTACAATGAGTGAGGGAAGAAGAAAACATTTGGGCTTGAAGAGAGCTGCGTTTGGTAAAGATCTAACCAGTTACATCTTCCTCTTCGTCAAAATCTCCCAACATGGCGATGTCACTGTTGTTATTCGTACTCATGAGACTGGCCATACTCTGCATGTCTTCATCTCTGAAATTGTAAAATAAACAAGGTCAGGGGAGTAATAAATAAATTCATCGGTCGAAATAATCAACACTGAAATAATATGGCAGGTGACAAAAACCTGAGGGGGGCTTATACAGTATTATAGTAGTTTTCGTGCTCTTCACACCAATATGCTATCTAGAAGCCTGACAACGAGAAAAAACTCGACCATACTAGTAGATTTGCGTAAGAAGCGAACTGACCGAATGCACAGTTTTAGTAGCTCGATAGCGCTGATGAAAGCAAAAACTGAGAGAAGGCGAAGAAAGAAAAACTCCGGTAAAAATTAAACACGACATTTCCCAAGAACTACTTTGCACCTGAAACGTTGTGTAATCAGATTCCAATGTGTTGGTAGTAACCTGTTTCATCGGAGGCCTAAGTTTATAAGCAAATTAGCTAGTACAAAAATTGTCAATTTTCTTTCAACTATACGGGAACCGCAATTTTCTTCAAAATATAAGAAACGATTGTCTTCCTTAGGAACATTATTAATTGATTTTCATAATTCAACTTGATTGTACGATTCTAGCGAAACCTCAACAAAACACACCTCAAGGAATTCGAACCTAGGGACGTACCTATGTTCTCCCGAGGTCCCCCAGGGTCCAACATGTTCTTCCTACATCCTACATTTCAGTGATGTCAAACAAGTTGATTTGACTAGTGACAACTTCATTCATGGTTGAAATTTTTTCTCTTGAGATCAATGTGATTTTCCTCCTACATGTCTATTGTAGGATGTGTAATACATAGAATGTGTTCAAAAGCATGCACTACACTGCACCGCTTAGGTTGATTAAAAACCAGGTACGTTACGATCGACCAAACTAATGTAAAGTCCATTGGAACTCATGAAAACCGAAGGAGTAAAAACTTACGTGGCCTTGCCCTCTCGTAGAAAGACGCAAGACAGGGTGCATTCTAGTGAAGCGGAAATGATCTTCTTCGTGACGGGCTTCAACATTAATTTCAGCTCTTGCTGCGAGGAATCTACGCTGGCGTACTTTTTCATGTTGATTGGAGCAGATGCAATTTGCCTACGTTTGCCACCATTGCTCACCTAAAAAGAGTAAAAATGTTGAAACATTTCTATTCAGAAAACAATACGGCAATGGGACATGAGACAAAGCGAGGAGGGTTCGTTGGAACATAATCATCGTGCCGTGTGGGTAGTTAAATAATGAAGAAACCAATTATATTTACTAAGTGTAACGCGATATGGTCGCCCCCATGTCCGACTGAGCAAGGTTCGTTGAAGTATAAGACGGGTTGATTTGGCTCAAAAGCGAGACACTAGTCGGTTAGTACGACCTCCTGTGCTAGCTCGACAGAGCTGACTGAGTCAAACGCATAATAGGATAACCCAGGAGTTGAGCCTTCTGATGGTTGGTGTAAAACAAACAGAACATAATCGAAGAAAACCCACATTGAACCCCGAAACTGAAAACATGGCGTCACAAGGAATACTTTACTCATGGATTGTACATGAAATTCATCACAATACACAGCAGGAGCAGAAGAGAAAATTGTGAATTGAGGCCTAATATGGGCTAAAAGGACAATGGGGAATCATGATGACTGTAGCAGTAAAGACGAGGGAATCGAGAGGGTCATTCCACGAAATATTTAGGAGAATTAACATGGAGCAGATGCGATTTGCCTCCGTTTGCCACCATTGCTCACCTAAAAAGAGTAAATTAGGAGGAGAATCAACAACTTTTTGTAGAGACCACACACAACTAACGTAATATAGATCCCCTGACCTACCTATTGTAGTGACCGCAGTACCTTGTCACAATAGTAACACTGGATAAACTGTACATAGAATTAATGCACATAGTCCTGTCATAAGTTCTGTAACACATTAGTCCGGCACACTCCACACTAACTGTTTTTCCCATCCTCCCTTGCAGAAAAATTTGCAGACACACGAAAAGTACGAAAAAAGCTGGGGGCCAATCGGATATGATCGACCTATAATCATAGTGAAAAAATTTGTAAGTTATTCTTCGATAGGCGCCTATGTTGAGGTCAAGTTTGATAGTCGTTACAAGGATCTGGGAGAAATAACTTATCTCCCAAGCCATGATTCTTGGCTTCTCAAGTACTTTCTACGAATTTAGTTTTTGACCTACTTGATGGTCTTCTTCGCGCTTGCAGAGTGAGGCCAACCTGATCGCAGCCTGTCCTGGATAGACAGGATGGATGTGGAACGATCACCACCACAATTTTCGAAAGATACACAACAATTTCAGGGTTTGGAAACCGGTCATCCTCGTCCCTAAAATTGCTGCTCATTACTTACATCTTCTATGATAAAAGTCCACTCTTTGTCCTCGAGCTCATGAGTTCTTGGGTCTCGAAACAGAGTGACGGCCACTTCCCGGTTCTCGGGAACTGGCCATGAGCAGGAACCGACCATTGGCTCCTTCATTGTGGGTTCCCATGGTTGACATTCGCTGACCACGCGACGGCCCCGGCGCGTCCACGCCACGCATAAATTTGTCGGTTTCCTGAAATGAGCAAATCGTATTAGTTTGATTTAATTAATTCCACTCTGAAGGTTGTAAAATCAAAATAACAATAATTTATAACGTACAAAGCCCAAAAATGAACGAAAAATATAGAAATACATATATTTAAAAAATATATACATATTGAATGGCTACAGTAAAAAATACTAATAACGGAATCCCATTGTGTTAGAGGCATCAACAAATTCGAGGGCGCCATCATGTTGACCCGCTCTCTTTCGATTACCTCTGATAACACGCGAGTTGCCTAGCCGATACAACGTGCCTCCGTTTGGAGAACAGTCGGAGACCGATCCGAATTTATTCATATTCGAAAGTTCAGTTAAAATGTTAAAACGTTAGACAGTCTCCGAAATTTTCGAAAAACCATTTCGATATCACCATACTCTATTGTTAAGGTACAAATTTAAAGAAAAAAATATTGTAAATCTACCGTTTAGAATTTACCGTTAGTACAATTTCCTCCGTTTTAGAGAAGTAAAGAGCCGAAAACGAGAATAAATGTTATCGCAGCCCTACTGTATTGATGAGCCTCATCGTGTGAGATCAAGACATTGTTCACTTTCATCGATTCAGGAAGGTCAACAAGACCTAATATCATTTCAAGAACAACGTACTGCAAGCCAACCACCCCAAGCGAAAATACAACTCAACCATTCTTCAACCAACCAGAAATGGAACTTTTCAGATCGGGTTCTTGTGGCGGGGGAGGGGGGGACTTATAAGAGGGATACGCCCATAAAAACCTCGGTCTATTAATAACAACGGATAACCCCAAGGTAAAGCTCATCTTCCTTCAGCTACCACTGTCCTCTTGCAAACGTTAGTCTATGCTCCCCATAACAATTGACCCCCAACACGCAAGAACTCAGCCACTCAATTCACATGGTACGGGTGGAAGCTTAGAAGGAGAACAGAGTGAATGGAGATATGTGGAAGTACGATCTCTGTTCTATGCAATTAAGAACACACGCACTGCCAAGGTCCTCGCAAATGAGCTTCCTTCGAGAATATAATTATAACTGCCAGAAAACAAGAAACAACAGTTCCCGGCACCAGGGAATAATTTAATTATGAGGCAAATGTACAATTGACCCTAATATGAGACCTTACGTCAAGTTGGATGGTACCTAATGACATTTCAATTGACCATCATGTTTTGTTGAATAATATGTAATACCACACATTTTTTATAGTAGTTGATGACCAAGTTACAACAACGTTGAAGTACTTTGCACAATCAACACATCGGTTTTGCAAGAAAAAAAAAAACATTACCCCACTAGTGTCCGTCAAAATCATTACTGAAAATTTCTAAAAAATTGGTATCTTCTCTCAACCCTTTCCCATTAGGACTCTATGACCAAACTGTTTCAGAATGGTTGGTTACTCCTTGGAGCAGGAGTATGGGGAAAACAAGGGTGGAGTGTTCTGGACTTATTTATATCGATTCGGCATATAAATAGTGGAACAGCATAGTGGAAAATGACACCCCACACGCCCAGGTACTCGCAAATCTAACATCTTGAAAACCCAGACTCGAAAGTTTTCTGCCCGATCAAACCAAATCTGTACGCGGGATATTCTATTCCACTATTTTAAAACGTAGGTACATGTGGTTCAATTTGCCACTAAATTTTGGCCGCTGAATCTATTGAAAAATGTTTCTATTTTTAATCAATGCTCGTCCAATGGTCCCTCTGTAATTTTAGTTCCGCACCTTTATTCACTACTTATTTGCATGTATATTATATATTTTACTTTCGTCCTAAGTCTAGTCAGAATGAATATATACTATTAATACTTAACAAAAGATTACTATTTATTACTATTACTAAGATCATAGGAAATACGAGTAAGACGGAACCTCCACTGACGGCCTTGGGCCAAAGCGTACCATGTTGTGAGTTATATTGTGATATATTGTTATTCAGAAAATAAACATGTTATTCATTCATTCATTCTATAGTCGGCAAGGGGTCCCAGACCAAAACTTTTTAGGAAATGTTTACTACTGAAAACGGCGCGTACGGCGGACGCATATCTGGGTTTTGGTTGGTAATTTCTAGAATAATCAACCTATGTGATCATGCCCAAAATCATTGAGGGCGGAAGGGGTCTACCTCTTCGATTTGCCTCAAAACAACTTTTGCATACGTTTTATGATGTCTAGATCAGCGGTTCCCAACCGCTGTCCCGCGGCACACCAGTGTGCCGTCTGAAGCACCATGGTGTGTCGCCGGGTCTGGGTGTTACAGCGATATACCTTTGGACAGTTTTTGGTTGGATACTGCCAAGGAGTTCCCCCTTCTGGCAAACAAAGCTATTTTGGCATTACTCCCTTTTTCCACTTCCTTCCATTCCTTCCGTTTTGTGTGAGATCAGCTTTTCAAGCATGATTGCTATGAAAACCAAATACAGAGAGAGAGAATGAGAACTGTTGACGAAGAGCTACGTGTGTGTCTTTCTTCGATTCCAGCCAGAATATCAGCTTTGTGTTCAGCCAAACAGGCCCAGGTTTCGCACTGAAAGTACTTTATAATTTTTCACTATTCTGTTTACTTAATATTTCATAATAAAGTAATTATAAAATACTTTCTTTGTGCTTATTGGATTCCTATTCAAGAGAATTACTTTGTTATAGTCAGTAAAGGCACAGAGTTAATTTTTCAACATTTTCTAATGGTGGTGTGCTTCGTGATTCTATTCCCCGCGACAAATGTGCCTTGGCCAAAAAAAGGTTGGGAAACGCTGGTCTAGATCAATGAGCAGGAGTATGGGGAATTTTTCGACGCTAAATCCACAGGGATGGGCCCACTACGTCGACAAATGAAACGTGTTGCCATTGTCACATTCTTATCGATGGCAGTTGGGCTTAATGATGTCGAAAGAAACAAACACATCACATACGACCCCTTGGGGTTAATTTGGTGCAAACTCGAGGCGACGAAGGCCAAGAGACGCTTAAAAATGTAAACCCTTTGACGTTTGGCTACTTGTTATTCTCATCGTTTCTCTTTTGAGCCTGCGAGGCAAGCTTCATTTTCACATTTAATATGATAGACATTTATGTGCTATAACATCAACATTTATTTAACATTTCTGTGCCTCTAAGACAGATTTTATGTTTCTCACATTTGTCCGCATATTCCTTGTTGCAGCCATAACTGCTACGATTTAGAATGAATATTGATGTGGTTTCCTGGAATTAAGAGGGGTTAACCCTCAATAGTCCCCACTAGTTTTTAGGGGGGCACGAATGTTTTAGTAAATTAAGAATTAAGTAATTTTAGTAAAGGCCTGGCCTCCTCCCCTCCTTATGCACTTAGGCATGGGCAGTCCCAGGATGTTTGGAGAGGGGTAGATGGTAACAGACACCTAGAGGAGGGGTTGTAAGTAAAGTAAAGTAAACAAGGACTTTCACCTTGGATTTTCGTCCGACTACCTTGGTCAGGTGTCGCGGACGTCGTCAGCCGCCCTCCAAAGAGGATCGTAAATTGATCTGACGATTTCGCTCGTGGCTACTTATTGCCTCACCCCCTTAAGTGAAGAGGACGAATATGAGGGTCAAGACAAACAATTAAGTTGCTCTAGCCAGGATTCGAACCCTGGCCACTCGGAGTACCACACCAATCCTTCATCTATTCCACTAGACTACCGAGCTAGGAGGGGTTGTAGAGGGCCCCAAGCGCAAAAGGCCTGGTGGCTTGTTGTGCTTCTCATAGGTGTCCCATTATTTTAGTCTCGATATACCTGCGCAAGACCGTGCCTGAGGCCCATTATATTCTATCCTCGTCTGTATTTGGCGCTAGATCATCTTTTATCGCCCATTTAGAAGAAACGCGTGTATCATCATAGATCTAGCAATCATAATACACATTTATTATTGATACTTCGAGGGTAACCTCTTTCTCCATCACGTTTTATCGAAATTATAATATTTCTTTATGAGTTATGAGAATAAAAAATGTATCATTTATTTAGCAACGTTAACACTTGCAGATCTAGGTTCTTACGTATACATACAGCATCTGCGTCCCCCGAATTCGGTCCAATCGGGCTGAAAAGTTTCGAGGACCAACTAAAGCCAGAAACGGGTCTGTTCGCTGCAAATTCTTTCACAGGAATTACGTAGTTATTCCTCGAACCGGACGTATGGAGTGTCCCGGACTCATTCCAATCGATTCAGCGTCAACCATTTAGTGGTAAACGATACCCTACACACCTAGGTACCAGAAATGTCAATAGGGTTAATATGCAGTTACCGTCAATAGTCCACTTTTGAAATAGATTGATAGATACCCATTTTGACTCATGAACCCCTTTCGCTGGGCGCCAATCGTAAGACCGGCTATCCACGTAACGATTTATCGTTCGATAAGCTCGTCGTACGATAGGTAAACCGTTGAGGTTTGAACTGCACAGTTATTTCAGATACACGTATCGATGAACTCGTGCGATTTCCCACCTTCGATATCGTGAACGATATAGCGTCTGTCCATTCTCCTTAAGAATCAAAAATACGATATCGAAGGTCGACGCCACTGCCGGCACACACGCTTCGTTTCGTTGAACAGCACAGACCGTCGGAATGAAATTTTCATTCGATTCCAATGACCTGCACAGTTCTAGAGATCGTACGATTTGGTCCACATACACGCATTGATTTGTCGTCAGAACTGGCCTAATGGGACCTGTCTCATAGGATTCAGCGTCCATAGTTTAGTGGAAAATGATACCACACAAGCTTAGATCGCCGAAAATATCGTATAAAGGTGCCACCATATTTAATGACTTGCCAACTAAATACTGTATTTCGGCGATACCACTACAATCGTTCAAAAATGGCTTTAAAAAAAAGCATTTTATGGAAGATCTTGCGTTAGGGTAAATTATATTTGGTATGTACCTGCTCGTCCATTGCAGTTGTTGCCATTAGCCACGTACTTGTAAATATATAACCTTGTAATATACGTGTCAATGTCATATAAATATGTAGGTATAACTTGTAAATAATCACTGTATCTTAAGTAAGAACAATAGGAAAGCAGAAGCAACTCATCCCCTCAGCACAAGCATTACAATCTTGTTAATGATTGTTCACAAAATAACAAAATAAATGCATATACTAAAAAATATATATCTATATATATTATATATCTGTGCCGCCGTTATCACCGCGCCCCGTATACTAGAGATTTACTGGGCTGAACAGTTTCGAGGACCAACTAGAGCCAAAAACTGGTTTGGTTATTCCTCGAATGCTTTCATGCAGAAAGTCAACCTCTTAGATTTGCCTCAAAATAATATGCGTTTCAAGGTGTCTAGATCAAAATAAGCAAATGTCCGTCCGCCGTCCACGCCAACTTTAGTAGTAGAAATTTTTCTAAAAATCTGAAATTTTGGGGTCCGTTCATTGCTCTAGTTGGTCCTCGAAACTTTTCAACCCGATCGGACCAAATTTGGGTGAGGTAGGGGTCAAAATGTATAATTCCCCGCCCAAATTTGGTCTGATCGGGCTGAAAAGTTTTGAGGACCGTCCTAGGCCGGGAACTGTTTCCTCATTTTCTCCATGTGGATTTTCGACATTATTGGCAGTCTAAGTGTGTGGGGTATCTTTTCCCACTAAATTTTGGACGCTGAATCCAATGAAGTGGGCCCGGGACCCGCCACACCCACTGTTTCCCCCATTTTATCCATGTTGAAGAAATGAGTCTCCATGCGCCTGGTCCTAGGAATAACCAACCCGTGTGAATGAATTTGCAGCGTTTTTAATCTGGACACCTTGAAACGCCCAGAAAAAAATTTTGGTCCGAATCGGAGAGGTTGACTTTTTGTATGAAAAAATAGGTTGATTATTCAAGAAATAACCAAACAAAAGTGTAGGCTCGTAGATGCCGGTGGCGTCAACATGAATGAACTATTTTTCAAAGGCTCCAACATGCTCATTTCTGGAACCTTTGAGTAGATTGATACTAGAATATGGTCAATACAAGTTATTAAATCAAAAGCTCACTCCAAATAAAATAAAAATGAACTCCGGTGCCCTTGAATTAGCAAGCAACCTGGAGTGTATTTGTCCCCGTTTCAAACGACCTTTCGTATTCGAAAACAAATTTTGTTTCAAGATCTTCCAGATGATTTAATTGCGGAGAAAAATCGCACATCTTGTCGAAACTGCCGGTTCGACTTAGATATCATTTTATCCTACGTGTCGAATCGTCCGAGAGTCCGACCTCTCGCAACCTCGGTTGTCACGCTCAGGGATAATAGAGAAAACGAACATATTACATTAGGCAACACAGAGTGGTAAGAGTATCGTTTTCTATCTACATGGAACTTCAACATTTTCAAAAACGACAGGGACATGGAGGCTGATGACTACACAGTTGGAATGTCAACTGTTCAGCACAGGTTGTTCGTTTTAGGCCGTCTGAAGCATTCGCAAGCGAGCTTGACGGTGTTAAATGCCATGACAGCCGCATCTTGAACACCAATAGGCAACTGCGTACTCGTCCGTAATCGCGTGCAGTGTAAACGCAGTGTTAGGCTGATATTATTGGTGTCGTTATTGATGTATTATTGTTTTTCGTGTTGTCAACAGGTATTCCCATAAACTTAAGAGAATTTAGAGCTCCTTTTAATCACGTATTCTGCTTTCTACATGCACTATTTGGTTGGTTATTCCTTCAATAATCAACCTATGTTTTCATGCAACATTTCAATCTCTCCGATTCGCCCCAACAATTTTTTCTTGACGTTTCAAGGTGTCTAGATCAAAATTAGCAAATGTCCGTCCGCCGTCCACGCCGACTATTGTAGTAGAAATTATTCAAAAAATCTGAAATTTAGGTCAGGGGTCCCTTCATGGCTCTAGTTGGTCCTCGAAACTTTTCAACCCGATCGGACCAAAGTTGGGTGGGGTAGGGGTCAAAATGTGTATTTCGAAAAATGGATTTTTGAGATTTTTTTGCAATCTAGGTGTGTGGGGTATCATTTTCCACTAAATTCTGGACGCTGAATCCAATGAAAAGGGTCGCAGAACGATTGGCACCCACTGGAAGAGGTTATGGGTCAAAATGGGTATCTATTACCCATTTTGAATATGTTTTTTCGAGATTTCTGGTACCTAGGCTTGTGAGGGTATCATTTTCCACAAAATTTTGGACCCTGAATCGATTGGAATGGGTCCGGAACCCGCAACACCCACTGTTTCCCCAATTTTCCCCATGTTGAAGTAAAGAATCTCCATGCGCCTGGTCCGAGGAATAACCAACCCGTGTCTAGGAATTTGCAGCGTTTTTTGGAGAGCGATTCTCCCTTCAATAATGAACCTGTGTAAACGTGCTCGAGATCAATCTCGTCGATCGGCCCCAAAATTCGACAGTAAACGTTTCATAATGTCCAAATCAAAACTCTGTCGAAAACAAAATCATTGTCTAACACTTTTGCAGCATATATTATCCGCGACACATCAGCATACCCTTTAGAGCACGTGTACTCGAAAATATTGTACCAGACAGGTATGCCTGGGAGCCATTTTTACTTACAGGCATCGCATAATAGCCCTTAATAGTTTGCCCTTCAAAAAGTAAACAAAACTTTGACTACTCACCATTTCGAGGTTGTTTCAACGGAGATGGCATGGTAGGAGACTGTGAATTGGAATTTGGCTGCCCGTTTGTTAACACGTTGTAGCCTCTTCCAAACGGAGCCCATTTCTAGAAACTTGCCGACGTAACCCTTGATCCGAGCGTTCCGCCTGAAAAGTTCCCAAAAACGTATCAGGATGGCCAATGGAAAATAGTTCTCCGGCAACGTGAATGATAATCCCAGCATTGAATTACTCTCATCTCCCATTTTGACAATTGAACGCCAAATGGTGTAGAAAAGAAAAGTATTCGTACTAGTATAATATTCAATTACAAGTTTAATTACTTTATACAAAATCAAAAACGCACTCCATCAGACATACTTTTACCACCTCGTCTTCAGCAGAAGTTTAAGAAGTTGGCTCACGAGTAGGATTGTACAAATTCCTAGGATTTCAAACTGTAACGCGACTGATAACTAGTCTAAACATTGGAACGTTAAAAAGCGGAGAGAATATGGGGAAGTAAGAAAGATTGGATATACGAAGAATCGATCGTGAGAGGACTCTGACACTGAGATCACACGCATGAACCGTCATGACCCCCGAAATGATATGTTTGTAAACATTATAACAATAAGAGTGTAGCTAAATTAGGGCACTTATAGAGCAATGAGGATGAAAAGTATCGAGGGCCATCTAGAGCCGGAAACGGGTCCCTTACTAAAACGTCAGATTTGTAGACAATTTTGGTTGGTTATTCCTTGAATAATCAACCTATGTTTTCATGCAAATGGTCAACCTCTCCGATTCGGCTCAAATTTTTTTTCTGGACGTTTCATGGTGTCTAGATCAAAAAACGCTGCAAATTCTTACACAGGGGTTGGTTATTCGTCAGACCAGGCGCATGGAAACTTATTTAAAAACATGGGGGAAATGGGGAAAACGGTGGGTGCGGCGGGTCCCAGACCCATTCCAATCGATTCAGGATCCAAAATTTAGTGGAAAATGATACCCCACACGCCCAGGTACCGGAAATCTCGAAAACGCATATTCAAAATGGGTAATATATACACAATTTGACCCATAGCTTCTTCCAGTGGGTGCCAGTCGTCCTGGGACCCACTTCATTGGATTCAGCTTCCAAGATTTAGCGGAAAATGATACCCCACACGCCTAGGTTCCAGAAATCTCAAAAACACATATTCAAAATGGGTAATATATACCCAATTTGACCCACAACTTCTTCCAGTGGGCGCCGATCGTTCTGGGACCCATTTCATTTGATTCAGCGTCCAAAATTTAGTGGAAAATGATACCCCACTCGCCTAGATCGCCCAAAATCTCGAAAATCCATTTTTCAAAAAACACATTTTGACCCCTACCCCGCCCAAATTTGGTCCGATTGGGCTGAAAAGCTTGGAGGACCGTCCCAGGCCGGGAACAGACCCCTGACCCAAATTTCAGATTTTTAGAAAATTTTCTACTACCAAAAACGGCGTGGACGGCGTACGGCGGACGGACATTGACCTTTTGGTTGGTTATTCCTTGAATAATCAACCTATGTTTTCATGCAAATGGTCAACCTCTCCGATTCGGCTCAAAATTTTTTTCTGGACGTTTCATGGTGTCTAGATCAAAAAATCTGCAAATTCTTACACACGGGTTGGTTATTCCTCGAATGGAGGAAACAGTGGGTGTGGCGGGTCTCAGACCCATTCCAATCGATTCAGGGTCCAAAATTTAGTGGAATATGATACCCCACACGCCTAGGTAGCAGAAATCCCGAAACACACATAATCAAATTGGGTAATAAATACCTAATTTGACCCATTACTTCTTCCAGTGGGTGCCGATCGTTCTGGGACCCATTTCATTGGATTCAGCGTCCAAAATTTAGTGGAAAATGATACCCCACTCGCCTAGATCGCCCAAAATCTCGAAAATCCATTTTTCAAAAAACACATTTTGACCCCTACCCCGCCCAAATTTGGTCCGATCGGGCTGAAAAGCTTGGAGGACCGTCCTAGGCCGGTTACAGACCCCTGACCAAAATTTGAGATTTTTAGAAAATTGTCTACTACCAAAACGGCGTGGACGGCGGACGGCGTACGGCGGACGGACATTGACCTTTTGGTTGGTTATTCCTTGAATAATCAACCTATGTTTTCATGATAAAGGTCAACCTCTCCGATTCGGCTCAAAATTTTTTTCTGGACGTTTCATGATGTCCTGATCAAAAAAGGTCAATGTCCGTCCGCCGTCCGCCGTACGCCGTACGCCGTCCGCCGTACGCCGTCCGCCGTACGCCGTCCATTGTCCACGCCGTTTTTGGTAGTAGAAAATGTTCTAAAAATCTGAAATTTGGGTCAGGGGTCTGTTCCCAGCCGAGATGGGTCCTCGAAACTTTTCAGCCCGATCGGACCAAATTTGGAGGGGGTAGGGGTCAAAATGTGTTTTTTGAAAAATGGATTTTCGAGATTTTGGGTGATTTAGGCGAGTGGGGTGTCATTTTCCACTAAATTTTGGACGCTGAATCCAATAAAATGGGTCCCAGAACAATTGGCACCCACTGGAAGAAGTAATGGGTCAAATTGGGTATTTATTACCCATGTGGGTGACTTCAGCCGACTAGACAAACAAAACACATCGTCATATCCTGTTGTTTATAACCAGCTGTTAAACTTAGCAACCAATTTTGAGCAGTTGCCTACAATTCTTTTTACTGTCCGAGCTTTTTATTCGTACCATTCAATTCAATTTAATACAATTATTATAGCCTTCTAAATTACCTACGTTTTCTCAATATTATATTAGTAAATTAGTGTCGTAGTGCCCCATAGATACACCCATCTTGAATATGTGTTTTCGGGATTTCTGCTACCTAGGCGAGTAGGGTGTCATTTTCCACTAAATTTTGAACGCTGAATCCAATAAAATGGGTCCCAGAACAATTGGCACCCACTGGAAGAAGTAATGGGTCAAATTAGGTATTTATTACCCAATTTGATTATGTGTGTTTCGGGATTTCTGCTACCTAGGCGTGTGGGGTATCATATTCCACTAAATTTTGGACCCTGAATCGATTGGAATGGGTCTGAGACCCGCCACACCCACTGTTTCCCCCATTCGAGGAATAACCAACCCGTGTGTAAGAATTTGCAGATTTTTTGATCTAGACACCATGAAACGTCCAGAAAAAAATTTTGAGCCGAATCGGAGAGGTTGACCATTTGCATGAAAACATGGGTTGATTATTCAAGGAATAACCAACCAAAAGGTCAATGTCCGTCCGCCGTACGCCGTCCACGCCGTTTTTGGTAGTAGAAAATTTTCTAAAAATCTGAAATTTGGGTCAGGGGTCTGTTCCCGGCCTGGGACGGTCCTCCAAGCTTTTCAGCCCAATCGGACCAAATTTGGGCGGGGTAGGGGTCAAAATGTGTTTTTTGAAAAATGGATTTTCGAGATTTTGGGCGATCTAGGCGAGTGGGGTATCATTTTCCACTAAATTTTGGACGCTGAATCAAATGAAATGGGTCCCAGAACGATCGGCGCCCACTGGAAGAAGTTATGGGTCAAATTGGGTATATATTACCCATTTTGAATATGTGTTTTTAAGATTTCTGGAACCTAGGCGTGTGGGGTATCATTTTCCGCTAAATCTTGGAAGCCGAATCCAATGGAGTGGGTCTCAGGACGATTGGCATCCACTGGAAGAAGTAATGGGTCAAATTGTGTATATATTACTCATTTTAAATATGTTTTTTCGAGGTTTCTGGAACCTGGGCGTGTGGGGTATCATTTTCCACTAAATTTTGGATTTTGAATCGATTGGAATGGGTCTGGGACCCGCCGCACCCACTTTTTTCCCCATTTCCCCATGTTGAAGAAATGAGTCTCCATGCGCCTGGTCCGAGGAATAACCAACCCCTGTGTAAGAATTTGCTGCGTTTTTTAGAATTGCACCAAGTTATAAACTTATTAGCAATATTTTTGTGACTTAAGTTAACTAGGTTACATCTTCAGCCAAGGTACATTGCTTAGCTTTTAATTAGTCTAACAACTGATTTTATTGTCATTGCATTAGCAACTAGTTCATGTGGTTTCGTGCGTTTCTGACGAGATCATTGACGACAAGAAGTCGAACAGCCACTTTGTCGACATGATGTAGCCTTTGGAGATGGACAGCTGCTTGAAGCCTGATGGTTTCGTTTACTGTCTCGACTTGTAGGTCATGGTGTAACCGGTCGTTTCTGAAGTACCACGGAGCGTTCGTGATGCACCTAAGTACCGTATTTTGGAATCTCTGTCTCGATTGGTTTGAGCGGTGCAGCCCCACAACTGCGCTCCATAAGTTCAGACTGGCTTTAGGACTTGCTTGTAAAGGATCATCTTGTTGTGGACGGACAAATTTGATTGTCGCCCCATTATCCTGTACATTTTTTCTGAATTTGAGTGTCAGTTCATCCTTTTTCTTTTTCACGTGGGCTCTCCATCTGAGCCTCGCGTCGAGCGTCATACCGAGGTACTTAGCTTCATTGGCGTATGGAACCACTTTGTTGTTGAGATGAGTTGGAATGTGGCTAACCTTTTTGTTGGTAAAGTCTACGTGCACCGACTTGGCCTCATTTAATTTAATTCTCCACCTTGCTGTCCATTCTTCAATTTGGGAGATTGAGAGGTTAAGTTTTGTCATTGACTCTTCATTGTTGTTTCCCACAGCCAAAATTGCCGTGTCATCGGCGAAGGTCGCTGTTGTGTTTTCTTCATTTTCAGGTAGATCACTGGTGTAGAGGAGATACAAGGGAAGGCCAAGAACACTCCCCTGTGGCACTCCAGCATTGATCCTTTTGGGTTCCGAATAGGCATCGTCGTGTTTTACGCGGAAATATCGATCTGATAAATAAGATCTTAAAAGCTGTGCATATTTTAGCGGTAGCATCTTTTGAAGTTTATGATTGAGCCCTTTGTGCCAAACTTTGTCAAACGCTTGCCTAACGTCGAGGAAGATGGCAGAGCTTTTTCAATGATAGAGGTTATTTGGTGAACTTGATCAATGGTCGAATGTTTGCTTCTGAAACCGAATTGGTGTTTTGGTATCAGGTTCCGTTCGGAGACAACCTGAACCAATCTCTTATAAAAGAGCTTTTCGAATAATTTTGATAACACAGGCAAGAGGGAGATGGGCCTGTATGACGCAGGTTCTTCCTGGGGCTTCCCTGGTTTAGAAATCATAATTACCTCTGCTATTTTCCACAGTTGTGGCACATAAGAGAGCCTGATGGATGCATTTATAATTTTTGTAAGCCTGGCAATGACCTTCCTCGTCAGATTTTTCAGAACTTGGCCTGTGATGAGGTCGTATCCTGGTGCTTTCTTGGGATTGATTTCAGCCTGAATCGTCTTCTGAACTTCATTGATTGTGACTGGAGGGATTATTCTCTCTGTTTCAAGGGGTAGGGGCTCCTCGAGAGGTGGCTCACCTGGGGTTCCTGGATTAGATGTGAAAAGGATTTCAAGATGGTTTGCAAAAGTGTCTGCCTTACTCTGATTGTTCTTTGCCCAATTACCGTCAGGCTGCTGTATGGGTGGGGTTTGAGAAGTTGGTCTTTTCAAATGCTTTGTGGCCTTCCACAGCGAGTAATCGGTACTTTGGTCGTTAGTCAGATTGGTAATAAACTGCTCGTTAGTTTCATCCCTGATCTCTTCCATTATTTTCTTAACTGCATTGGCTGCTTTGTACCACTCAGCTTTGTGAGCAGGTAACCTTGTGGCTTGCCATTTTTTGCGGGCTTTTCGCTTCAGTTTTATGGCAAAAACTATTTCCCGGGGGTAGTTGATACCCTTCAAAGTTTTCTTGAGCTCGGGTGTATTCTGCCAGGCAGCTGTCTGTATACTGCAGACAAGATGTTCTAATGAGTGGTCCAGCTCTCCAGTTGTGTTTATTTCATCTCTGAGACTGATTTTTCGGTTGATTTCCAATTTGAACTTGTCCCAGTCTGTTTTTTTTGTTAATCAGTACCGGACGGTACGGTTTCTTGATGATATTCTCTCTGAGAGTAAGTACAATAGGCGAATGATCTGAGGTTAGGTCGTAACTTTCACTCACCAATAGATAGTTTGTTGATATGTTTTTTGTAACGAAGAAATCTATCAGGTCCGGCTTCTTTTTTTGTCTGTTGGCCAGTATGTAGGTCTTCCTGAGGAATGTGGTTCCCAGTTATTATCTTTTACTGCCTGAAAGAGCTCTCGTCCCCTTCCTGTTGTGATTCGAGACCCCCAATAGGTATGCTTTGCATTGTAGTCCCCTCCAACAATGAACCGCTCACCAAGTTGTTTGAAGGTTTGAGCAAACTCTGTACACTTGATATTGTGTCTTGGTGGGCAATAAATACTTGCCACTGTGGTTGAGTAAGATCTGGTTTTGATCTCAATTGCACATATTTGAAACTGTTCAGTTTCAATTTTTTGGTGTAAATGGTGGTATAATCCATCTCTAATTAGCACTGCACTACCCCCTCGCGCTTTATTACTCGGGTGCAGCGCATGATAGCATTTAAACCCCCTTACTGAGAAATGGGATTCTTTTGTGAAGTGTGTTTCGGAGATGAGGCACACATCTAAGTTATTATATTCTAGGGCTAACTGGAGCTCAAGTTTGCGAGGGAGGAGCCCATTAGTATTCCACGCCATAATTTTGAGGCTCGTCATTAACGAATTTTTGATTTTTGCGAGGACTGCCTCTTTTCTAAGGCTCCTATCCTTTGGTTGAGTTCTTTGAACATTTTTGTTTGATTTTTTTTTCTAATTTATCAAACTTTTCATCAATTATATCCATGAGCCTTTGCAATGGGTCTGCCTCCCTTGCTGTCGGTTCTGGTTTGTGAAGAGCTTTCAGATTTTTTAGTACGTTAGCATAAGATGAGAGGTTTTCTACAACTGACGACTTCCTGCTTGAGCTTTGGCACATGATCGGTTTTTTTGGGAATAAATTGAGTTTTTCGTTGTTTGGTTACCTTATAGGGAGTTTCTTGCGCGCTGATTGCCACTGGGCATCCTCTGTAGTTAGCCTTGCAGTTAGCACATCTAGGCTCAACTTAATATGGCTACTTACAGTCCTTGCTAAGGGGAGGTTTCCCACATTTCACACATTGAGGAGGCTCGGAGCAATAACTTTTGGCATGTGAGAACTGCTGGCAATTCGTACCCTGGGGAATTAGCTTGATACCCTTGATTGGTTCCACTGTGACCTTACAGTTGATGTTGTAGATTTTCTGGATATTTTCGTCCTGCTGGAAATCCATTAGACACATGTCAAGAGGTACTTTGGATTTCCATGTTAGCTTCTCGGTAACCTTCAGTTTTGAGCCCAAGTAACTTATTATGAATGTGTTGTCCTTCTAGTGACTTGTGGAGCCCATTGATCATCACTTTTATTGGCCCATCTTGCTTATTTTGATAAGGTGGGAAATCGCACGAGTTCATCGATACGTGTATCTGAAATAACTGTGCAGTTCAAACCTCAACGGTTTACCTATCGTACGACGAGCTTATCGAACGATAAATCGTTACGTGGATAGCCGGTCTTACAATTGGCGCCCAGCGAAAGGGGTTCATGAGTCAAAATGGGTATCTATCAATCTATTTCAAAAGTGGACTATTGACGGTAACTGCATATTAACCCTATTGACATTTCTGGTACCTAGGTGTGTAGGGTATCGTTTACCACTAAATGGTTGACGCTGAATCGATTGGAATGAGTCCGGGACACTCCATACGTCCGGTTCGAGGAATAACTACGTAATTCCTGTGAAAGAATTTGCAGCGAACAGACCCGTTTCTGGCTTTAGTTGGTCCTCGAAACTTTTCAGCCCGATTGGACCGAATTCGGGGGACGCAGATGCTGTATGTATACGTAAGAACCTAGATCTGCAAGTGTTAACGTTGCTAAATAAATAATACATTTTTTGGTAAAACTGTCGAATTAGGTGCGCACCCCCTCTTATCACTAAATTCGATATATCGAAGGAAAGAACTTAGTTCCCTCGATACTTCGAATTTAGGAATGGAGGTTACATAACCTAAAACATTTTTTCTGCAACATATTTGAACATTTTGTTGTGTATTTAACTCGGGGGCGTATTTGGAAAGAAAAAAACATCCCTGTTGTGTATTTAACTCGATATATCGAAACGTGTAGGAAGGTCATAAGTGATAACAGGGGGTGCGCACCTAATAGCACAGTTCAACCCATTTTTTATTCTCATAACTCATAAAGAAATATTATAATTTCGATAAAACGTGATGGAGAAAGAGGTCACCCTCGAAGTATCAATAATAAATGTGTATTATGATTGCTAGATCTATGATGATACACGCGTTTCTTCTAAATGGGCGATAAAAGATAACAGAACAAAATAAACCAAAGTCAGAAATTGAAAGCCGATATTGCAAGCATCGAGCTATTCCGAATTTTTCATTGCTTACCTACTCAATGTGCTCTAAAATCAAGAATTAATAGCTGAGGGAACAATACAATCTTTAGTAACTTCAGTAACCTTCACCTACATGAGCATCATGGGATCGCTTTATTGATCAATCCCTAGAACAACCCTTGTTTTTACTCATTCAGTCAACTATCGATTGAAAGGCGTTCATCCAGGTCAACGTCGGTCTGCATAAAAAGGTTGCGAATACGAACGTACAAGGCACATGACGTCAAACCGAAGAGAACTTTTCTAGAAAAAGCGATCAGAACTCACCTTGACTTTGCGTTCCACAGTTTGGCTCAGTTGAATATTTTAGTCACTTCAAAAATCACGGAAGAAGAAGGATTGAGACGACGACACATAAGATCGTGATCGTTCACATGTCACAAAACACTGAAAAAAAAAATATATATACCCTAACCTAACAGGAAGTCTGATCAAAACATAAATTTTCGAGACAAAACTAACGTAAACATTTAATTCAACCAGCACATCCGCACAGCTCGCCACCGCAGCCGACGGCAGACGATCACGAACTGAGACCATGGAAGAAAGAAGAAATACTCCCATGCTGAGACCACCAGCTGGACCACACAGGGAGCATTAATTCTATTTCCCACCACTGGAGCTGTGTACTGTTTCCTCTCAGCAGTCCCAGCTGATCACTACCGCCCATTTTGGTTGGTTATTCCTTGAATAATCAACCTATGTTTTCATGCAAATGGTCAACCTCTCCGATTCGGCTCAAATTTTTTTTTCTGGACGTTTCATGATGTCTAGATCAAAGAAGGTCAATGTCCGTCCGCCGTCCGCCGTCCACGCCGTTTTTGGTAGTAGAAAATTTTCTAAAAATCTGAAATTTGGGCCAAGGGTCTGTTCCCGGCCTAGGACGGTCCTCCAAGCTTTTCAGCCCAATTTTCAGACCAAATTTGGGTGGGGTAGGGGTCAAAATGTGTTTTTTGAAAAAAGGATTTTCGAGATTTTGGGCGATTTAGGCGAGTAAATAAGTAGTGCTACTACTTATTTAATAATTCTGCTGTCAGGTACCGTCTGTCTTTTTTTAATAATATTTTTATTAACAATTTCTGTGTCACCGATAATGAATTTAACTTAGTTCTGTGAGTATTACCTCAAGCTACTATCGCATATATCAATGTGGCTTGTATTAATGCGTGGTATAGCCGTCTTTTTAGCTTATTAGTCATAAAATTCTTCACCTCATGGCAGCTTCTTATTCAATATATCTAGATGGGGTCCCCAGTCCAAGCATTGATCTATCATGACCCCCAGATATTTACTCGTTTTTACCTGTGAGATTGTAGGACAAACACAATCTATTGGACATCTTTGTTGTTGGTGGCATACAATCTTTCCAATATCTGGGATCATTGATTCCGTCCAGGCATGAGTCATGAAGTTAGTTTTAGTGAAGTTCAATCTCAGCGATTTTTCCTTAAACCATTCATTCATTTTTATAACATGTTAGACTCCGCTTTATTTTTTACCTCTTCCCATGATTTCCCTTTCACAATCATCTCTGTGTCATCTGCAAAGCCCACTAGATGTTCGTCAATTGGCACTCTGAACATACTTGTGGCATACGTTATGAAATATAGAGGAGATAGTACCGTACCCTGTGGAACGGAGTACGTGAAAGATCTTACCCCGCTCACTACATTACGTATTCTTACTCTTTGTTCCCTGTTTTCAAGGTAACTCTGCGTCCATTTAGTGAAGGCTGAGTGAAAATTTAATTCAGTCAAGGTATCTATCAATTTATCATGAGGCGCCGTGTCAAATGCTTTAGTTAGGTCCTTGTAAATAACCATGACCTTTTCACCCCCATCCATTGCCATTGTAACTTTCTCCAGCAGATACATGATGCATCCAACGTGCTCTTCTTAGATTGAAAGCCATATTGGTGACAGTGTATAATTTCATTTTCTTTGAGGAAGTTAACTAAATAAATCTTCATCGATTTTTCTATTACCTTCGCTATATTGGATAAAGGGGAGATTGGTCTATAGTTGCTTATTTCCTTGGGATCCCCTCCTTTAAATAGGGGTATGATTATTGCCTGCTTGTAAAATGGGTAGATAGGTACCCATTTTGACCCATAACCTCATCCAGAGGGCACCAATCGTTCCGGGACCCGTTTCATTGGATTCAGCGTCCAGAACTTAGTGGAAAATGATACCCTACACGCCTAGATACCAGAAATCTCAAAAACACATATTCAAAATGGGTGGATAGTTATTCTTTTAGACCCATCACTTCTTCCGGCGGGTGCCAATGGTTCTGGGACCCATTTCATCGGATTCGTTGTAGGATGGCGTACGGTAACGGACATTTGCTAATTTTGATCTAGACACCTTGAAACGTCCAGATATTTAGGCCGATTTGGAGAGATTGACTTTTGACATGAAAATATAGGTAGACAATTCAAGTAATAACCAAACGAAAACGACGTCGGAATTTGGAAAACATGGACAAAAGTGCAATAGACCCAACATACTTCCGACAAAACTGAATACGATAGAATAATGGAAATTTTGAGGTTTCCGGTTTAGGCGCATCCAAGGTGATACGCCTAACTCTTCCAATCTTCTGCAGAGCGCACTAGCCATGCACACCTTTGATGGGGAGACGCAAGAAATCCCTTTTCTTCTGGTCATGTCCACTGCCTTTGTGATTTTCCTGCTATTGCTTCTGGACTCTGAATATAAAATATAAACTAATTCAAAATAAAACGATGAGTATATATAACAGCATCGTTTCGAATGTTTCTATGAACTTTTAAAGGCAAATGTCCCGTGCTTCACGCTCTCCAACGGCAAACGACGAATTCAGTTTTGTCTCGGTTCACAAGCGGCTAGATCACACAGGGAGCAATAGTTCTGTTTCCCACCATTTGAGCGCTGAGCTGTTTCCTCCCAACTTCCCTAAACGCTACCGAAATAATATAAGTATAACAACGATGAATAAAAACGTTGCAAATTCTTACACACGGGTTGGTTATTCCTCGGACCAGGCGCGGGGAGATTCATTTCTTCAACATGGAGAAAATGGGGGAAACAGTGGGTGTGGCGGGTCCCGGACCCATTCCAATCGATTCAGGGTCCAAAATTTTGTGGAAAATGATACCCCCACAAGCCTAGGGACCAGAAATCTCGAAAAACATTCAAAATGGGTAATATATACCCATTTTGACCCATAACTTCTTCCAGTGGGTGCCAATCGTTCTGGGACCACGCGCTTACTCCAATGTTGTCCTTTGCGCAACATCTAAAGGCAATGTCCACTGCGGCAAGATTTTCCATGAATTACGTCTGGAACCCCCTGTTTGCCAGTGCCTGCGTACCGCTGCAGTCCATACTATGCGTGTTCCAAGCTATTGTCCGAGCTATACTGTGCTACGCGTCGCCATTCTGGGGGTTCCGTGAGTATGGAATTGTCGAGAGGGTCCTGATGGTCTGGCTGAGGAGGCTCTTCCGTCTTCCCAGTTACGCACCTAACTACCTGCTGCATCATGAGACCGAGCTGGACTCCACTGCGGCATACACTCTTGGATCCCACTTGAAGTACCTGGTGAAGATTGCAGCTATGCCTGAAAGTAGATTGCCAAGGATTGTTGCCAAAGAGGTGATAAGGGCGAGAATCTTCTGGGCAGAGGAATACGGGCTCATGGCCTCGAAGTACGATGTGACGAACTCTCTGCACTCCTTTGATGAAAGCTCTCAGAAGCGAGACGGCACAGATTTTGGAGGGATTTCGTCGGGAAAAGAAAGAGCGTTGGTGGGCCAGGGCCCTCGTATCGGAGAACTTCACCCTGTACAGCAGTGTTTCCCAACCTTTTTCACGTCGTGCCCCACCTTAGCCTTTCTCAAATTCTTATGCCCCCCCCCCTCCCCCCATAATTTTCAATGTCAAAAAATTTATTGATTGATTGTTCACTTGAGAAACTTAAATAATAGATTTTAGGAAGAAATCACTAGAAACTTGTTTATTTTAGCAAAAAATATCATTTTAACTGAAATTATAATGCGAAAAAAATTAAATAAAAATATTTAATTTAAATAACAGAGCCGAGAACCTACCGATAACTAACGAACTAGTCGTATCTTACCTATGCATCGAAAGATCACAGTATAATCTGGGACTTAGGTAAATATTATGTAGTTTAGACCGGGTGATGTTGGAGCTATGGTCCGTCCAGAATGAGAAGGCGGAAGCTTGTTTATAACCTTTGGCGTGAAACGATTTTTAACGACTATGTTTCATTTTATTAGGAATATTTTCAATTTTATTTGGAAACATTTAATTCAACCAGAAGAAGTCTCTAACACCTCTCTTGGGAGAAAAAGTACACTGCGTAACCAATTTCTCTTTCATCCTCCGAGAAATTTTCATTTTCGCTAACATTTCTTAAGGGGTGCCCGCGAATGGTCCAGGGGCCTCAGAGGGCATTCGGTCCATTTTCGAATTGCCCCCTTGTGGGGCGTGGAAACACGGCTGGGCTAAAGTCAAGTATAGGGACCGTTGTCGCGTTATCAACTGATAGCAATGATATCGCGCATACGGTCGATAATCGATAATCGATAATCGAAAGTGTTTGTGGGAGTGAGAGGCTTAGTGAAGCTTAGTGAGCACGAGGTAAGTTTATTTCAATTTATTTATTATTTTTTATTTATTATTTAATTATTTATTTATTTTAGTTTATTTCAATTTAGTATTTTCCCTCCTTTTTTATAAAAACAAATATGGCCGACAGGGATAAATATTTCGTGTATAATATATCGATAGTGTATATCGACTGAGCGTACTATCGATATCAGCTGATAACGCGACAAGGGTCCCTATTCTTGACTTTTACCCACGGCTGTACAGAGAGCTCAACCGCCAGTTCAAATGTGCCAGCTTCAATACAAACCTTGGACTCAATTTTCGAACAGTGTGCCAGCACAGCGTCTCAGCGTTCCCGAGGACCTGTACCATTTCCTCTGCGTCTGCTCGAGACTTCAAGAACTTCGCTTGACGGCTCTCATTATATTCAAGACCCGTACTTCCGGCTGACGGTTACACCAAGCCGTATGGTTTATTGAAATAACATATATTTACCAAATGGGCTAAATCCAAGTATATGGACCGTTGTCGCGTTATCAACTGATAGCAATGATATCGCGCATACGGTCGATAATCGATAATCGAAAGTTTTTGTTGTTGCTTCCTTTTTGTCTCCTCCGGCTATCTTCAGTCACTTCACTTCAGTCGGTGTACATTTTCCCTCCATCCTTCCTTGTGCGTGTCCACTGTTCCTGCGAGCGTATTATGTGGGAATCTCCAGTCCTGCTCTGAATTTACATTTGTTTAACTTGGATTAGTCGATGATGTGATGAAAAGTGAAAGTGATGATCTGATGAGGGAATTTCTAAAGGATGTGGCCAATGTATATTGGCCAGATGGCGGGAGTGAGAGGCTTAGTGAAGCTTAGTGAAGTCAAGTCCAAGTCATTTTTTCATTACGTTCACTTCTTCCGAAAATTATTCGAGTCCAAGTCATTTTTTCATTACGTTCACTTCTTCCAAAAATTATTCAATTTACATTTTACGCCAAAAGCACGAGGTAAGTTTATTTCAATTTATTTATTTTATTTAGTTTTAGTTTATTTCAATTTAGTATTTTCCCCCCTTTTTTATAAAGACAAATATGGCCGACAGGGATAAACATTTCGTGTATAATGTATCGATAGTGCAAATCGACTGAGCGTACTATCGATATCAGCTGATAACGCTACAACGGTCCATATTCTTGGCTTTTACCATTTAAATGTTCTTGTGATTTGTTTATAATAAACTTCTTTTCTTCTTCTTCTTCTTCCTATATTATAATTTATTCTTAACAAATATACATTTTACAAACCTACAAAAGTAGGTTCAAGTGACCTGTGTCTGGTGGGTAGGGCTTAGCGTTGCATATACACGCCGTTAAAAAATACATGAAACAGTAAACAGTGTTATGAACATATTTTTTACTGTATTGAGTACCATGAGTACACGGATGCAGGTGAAATTTAGGAAAACACGCTGCTAATTCATTCACAGGGATTGGCTATTCCTTAGACCAAGAGCATGGAGACTAGTATTTAAACCTCGGACCAGGCACATGGAGATTCATTTCTTCAACGTGGAGAAAATGGGGGAAGCAGTGGGTGTGGCGGGTCCCGGGCCCCTTTCAATTGATTCAGGGTGCAAAATTTAGTGAAAAATGATACCCCACACGTCTAGATACCAGAAATTTCGAAAACACATATTCAAAAATGGGTAATAGATAGCCATTTTGACACATAACCTATTCCATTGGGTGCCAATCACTCTGGGACCCTTTTCATTGGATGCAGCGTCCAGAATTTAGTGGAAAATGATACCCCACACACCTGGATGGACGGACCTTTTGGTTGGTTATTCCTTGAATAATCAACCTATGTTTTCATGCAAAAAATCAATCTCTCCGATTCCGCCCAAATTTTTTTTCTGGAAGTTTCAAGGTGTCTAGAAATTATTCAAAAAATCTGAATTTTCGGTCAGGGGTCCGTTGATGGCTTGAATTGGTCGTCGAAACTTTTTTGGGTGGGGTAGGGGTCAAAATGTGAATTTCAAATAATGGATTTTTGGGATTTTTTGCAATCTAGGCGTGTGGGGTATCATTTTCCACTAAATTTCGGACGCGGAATCCAATGAAATGGGTCCCGGGACGATTGGTGCCCTCGGGATGAGGTTATGGGTCAAAGTGGGTACCTATCTACCTATTTCGAAGGTGTGTTTTCAAGATTTCTAGTACCTAGGCGTGTGGGGTATCATTTTCCACTAAATTTTGGACCCTCAATTGGATAGGGTCCGGGACCCGCCACACCCATGTTTCCATTTTTCCCATGTTTTGATCTAGACACCTTGAAACGACCAGAAAAAATTTTTGGGCCGATTCGGAGAGATTGACTTATTGCTTGAAAACATAGGTTGATTATTCAAGGAACAACCAACCAGAATTGCACGAAATACTTTTCTGAGCACTATTGGGTTAATGGAGGATCAAACAAACAAAATTGTATAACGGTGTTAACTGAAATCCCGAAATGGTGCTCCCAGAGAGCGCTCCCGTCACCAACGGGTCGTGAGCGGGTTCGGCGGGAGGGAAATCTTCTGCGAAGAAGTTGGTAACATTGTTATAATCCTGGCCGAAGTTAGTTTCCAGTCAAGTGTTTCGGGGAGGGGTGTGTTGCTGATCTAGGTGGGTGATAGGCTGTATCATCCCATCAATTTTGAGGTAAGAACAATAATTCGTCGTCACATTGTGTAATTCAGTCGTATTGGTGAAGTTAGAGAGAGAATTTGATTCAATAATCCTTTGACAACGAGAGCCTTGCTTCCTAACAAGTCCGTGTCTCAGTGGAATCCCCCCTAACAGTCCAGATTCTCTTTTTTTCCTCCGTTCGCACGTTTTGATTGACTTCATTGTTTGCCTGTGCGTGGTATTTATGACTTCGTGACAAATATTCACTCACAATACAAGTTTTTCTCCACTGAAACACCGATGTACTAGATCTCCGCACTCCATTCCTTATCAGTTAGTTTTCCACTTCTATGAACTAGACCTAACATCCATGACCATTCGGTCTAATCAGCATTGTCGTTGTGATTTTCAATAAAATTTCAACTCTGTGATAGAGTTTAAATTTAGTTACAATATTTTCCAATGACTTCTCGGTATGCAGGCATTATAATTCCGCTCGTGCGATTCCACTTGGGATTTTGGAGACGGCACTACTTGTTCATCCTAACCTAAAATGGCGGATTCAGAATCCTACTCTGTGAAGCTTCCCCACCTTTTGGTTGGTTATTCCTTGAAATCTACCTATGTTTTTCATGAAAAAGGTCAACCCCTCCGATTTGGCTCAAATTTTTTTCTGGGCGTGTCTAGAGGAGGTGTCTAGATCAAAAAAGTAAAATGTCCGTCTACCGTCCGCGCCGTTTTTGGTAGTAGAAAATGTTCTAAAAATCTGAAATTTTGGCCAGGGACCCGTATCCGGCTCTAGTTGGTCCTCAAAACTTTTCAACCCGATCGGACCAAATTTGGGCGGGGTAGGGGTCAAAACGTGTTTTTTAAAAAATGGATTTTCGAGATTTTGGGCGATCTAGGCGAGTGGGGTATCATTTTGCACCCTGAATCGATTGGAATTGTTCCGGGATCCGCCTCACCCACTGTTTTCCCCATTTCCCCCATGGAAAATTGTAGTGGAAGCTCGTTCTGCGTCTATCCATTCACTTCCACCATATTTGCAAACACCCTTAGAACTTTCTAGATCAAACTCTATAAAGCGAATATTCTCTTGGATATCTCTTGGTCCGGATTGCAGTCAATCCCTACTGACAAGTATGTATGTATCTGACGTTCCCCACTATTTACAACAATAACAAAATTACTGAAGTGTTCCTAACTATTTATAACCAAAACAATGTACCTAAGTGAAATGTTCCTCTCTACCTTACTTATTTTGATCGTGGAATTACACATGTAAATATAATTTTAAGAATTATGATCAGTAAAATAAAAACTATGTACGTAACTTCCCCATGGCCAAATTTGGGTATTATTTTTGAGATTTTTTTGCGAGTGGGGTATCATTTTCCAAAAAATTCTGGACGCTGAATCCAATGAAACGGGTCCCAGAACGATTGGCACCCACTGGGAGAAGTAATGGGTCAAATTGGGTATCTATCTACACATTTTGAATATGTGTTTTCGAGATTTCTGGTACTTCGGCGTGCGGGTTATGATTTTGGTTGGTTATTCCTTGAATAATCAACCTATGTTTTCATGCAAATGGTCAACCTCTCCGATTCGGCTCAAAATTTTTTTCTGGACGTTTCATGGTGTCTAGATCAAAACGCTGCAAATTCTTACACAGGGGTTGGTTATTCCTCGAACCAGGCGCATGGAGACTCATTTCTTCAACATGGGGGAAATGGGGAAACAGTGGGTGCGGCGGGTCCCAGACCTATTCCAATCGATTCAGGATCCAGAATTTAGTAGAAAATGATACCCCACACGCCCAGGTACCGGAAATCTCGAAAACGCATATTCAAAATGGGTAATATATACCCAATTTGACCCATAACTTCTTCCAGAGGGTGCCGATCGTTTTGGGACCCATTTCATTGGATTCAGCGTCCAAAATTTAGTGGAAAATGATACCCCACTCGCCTAAATCGCCCAAAATCTCGAAAATCCATTTTTCAAAAAACACATTTTGACCCCTACCCCGCCCAAATTTGGTCCGATCGGGCTGAAAAGCTTGGAGGACCGTCCTAGGCCGGGAACAGACCCCTGACCCAAATTTCAGATTTTTAGAAAATTTTCTACTACCAAAAACAGCGTGGACGGCGGACTGCGGACGGACATTGACTTTTGGTTGGTTATTCCTTGAATAATCAACCTATGTTTTCATGCAAATGGTCAACCTCTCCGATTCGGCTCAAAATTTTTTTCTGGACGTTTCATGATGTCCTGATCAAAAAACATAGGTTGATTATTCAAGGAATAACCAACCAAAAGGTCAATGTCCGTCCCCCGTCCGCCGTCCACGCCGTTTTTGGTAGTAGAAAATTTTCTAAAAATCTGAAATTTGGGTCAGGGGTCTGTTCCCGGCCTAGGACGGTCCTCCAAGCTTTTCAGCCCGATCGGACCAAATTTGGGCGGGGTAGGGGTCAAAATGTGTTTTTTGAAAAATGGATTTTCGAGATTTTGGGCGATTTAGGCGAGTGGGGTATCATTTTCCACTAAATTTTGGACGCTGAATCCAATGAAATGGGTCCCAAAACGATCGGCACCCTCTGGAAGAAGTTATGGGTCAAATTGGGTATATATTACCCATTTTGAATATGTTTTTTTGAGATTTCTGGAACCTAGGCGTATGGGGTATCATTTTCCGCTAAATCATGGACGCTGAATCCAATGAAGTGGGTCCCAGAACGATTGGCACCCACTGGAAGAGGTTATGGGTGAAAATGGGTATCAATTGCCCATCTTGAATATGTGTTTTCGAGATTTCCGGTACCTGGGCGTGTGGGGTATCATTTTCCACTAAATTTTGGATCCTGAATCGATTGGAATGAGTCTGGGACCCGCCGCACCCACCGTTTTCCCCATTTCCCCAAAGTTTTTAAAACAGTTTCCATGGGCCTGGTCCGAGGAATAACCAACCTCTGTATAAGAATTTGCAGCGTTTTTTGATCTAGACACCTTGAAACGTCCAGAAAAAAATTTTGAGCCGAATCGGAGAGGTTGACCATTTGCATGAAAACATAGGTTGATTATTCAAGGAATAACCAACCAACACAATCCTAGATCGCGGAAAATCTCGAAAACGCAATTTTGACCCTTACAGCCCCCATCCCCTCACCCCGAATTTGGCCTCTCTTTGGTTGGTCCCAAAATTTGTTTGTATACGTATACAATCCATGATGTCTAGATAAAAAACGTAAGTTGATTATTCAAGGAATAACCAACCAAAAACGCTGCAAATTCATCAATAGATTTTCGTACTTGGCTGTGTGGGCTATTATTTTCTGCTAAATGTTGGACGCTGAATCAATATGAATCAGTCCTGTACACCCCAAACTTACAGTTTTTTTCCATACTCCTACTCCAAGGAATGATAACCCTTTGTAGAACAATTTGCAGTATAATTTGCGGTTATCAACTAGGCTACTCATTGGTCCGTAGTTCCTTCTGGACAGTCTGAGGTTCCACAGGTACATGACAATAATATTCCAAAAAATAATCAATATTCAAGAAGATTCAAGTTTTAGAAACTGTTGGAACCTCCTTCTGAGCTGAGTGGCTCGGAGAATTGTCATATTATTTTGTGATGAGTCATTTCAGTCGCGTACTTCCATGTCATCCCTACCTAGAGACGGCGAACCGTGCGGTAGCTTTCGTACTGACTTTATTCATTTCCTTTTTTTGTATGTCACATCGAGCGTTGATTATATTGACCCCGTTGTGGTAGATGTACTAGATGAATATCTTGATTGATGGATTAAATTATTTGTTCTTCTGTTGCAGGTGCACAATGGGATGGTAGAGCACGGAAACATCCAAATCTAAGCGAAAATGAATCTGTAAAAAAGATTCCTAAACCGCTCCCCTCCCTTTGTTATTTTGTTATGTTCATTATTTTTCACTTCTCCCTCCCTTTCAGCAAATTTCTTTCATCTCAAAATAAATTTTCAAGAAAAAGTCTCAGTGTGCTCTAATTTTTTTGACGAGCGTGACATATTTTCCCGAGAAGAACCAAATTCTTGTTTCGAAAAAGGAACATCTCACGGATAATCTACCCGCGCTCTTACAATTTTCGAATTTAGCCCGTTTAAATGACCAAAGGATACAAGTGTACGGCTTCCTGCCTGAAGTTTGTAGTAGACACCAAGCAGCGAAAACATCAAACTGTGCTCATTAGGTAAGTTGTATCCGCTGATTTGTTTTTGTTCGCCTTTCTTATTGTGTTCTTCACCTTCTTGTGTTTTGTGTTGTGTGTTTTGCGCGTGGAGACCCATTGGTATCTAACGATAGTCAATTGGCACCAAAAGTAATAGGTACACTGGTTTAATCGATTTCGATGGTCCAGTCATCATCAGTAACTAATGTGAACTGAGGGTACATCATGAAAATACAGCTTATATATATTATTATCAAAAGTAAATGTGAATCTTCCAATCGCGAAGAAATCCTTTTGGTTCAGAGAGGTGAGAGGAATTGGTGGAGCGGACCGATGCCACTTATGGTTGACAAAGTTCAATGGTGAGGGTAAAAGGAAAAACTAAGCTATTGCAGGAATGAATTCAATAAAGGTAAAATATGTTGAGGAATCATCTCATTCATACTTTTACCAGACCTATCACTTTTAAGAATTTCGATTTTTTTTTTTTTTTTTTAATACACCCAACATACCTCCTTTTGAGCAATAATGAGGAAATCTTAGATTATTTCTATTTGTTAGATCAAAACTTATATCATGATTGGATTCGCATAATGTGACTTGCAGAAGCAAAATCTCTTGCCATCCCCAATTTTTTTTTTTTTTTTTTTTTTTTTTTTTTTTTTTTTTTAATAACTCTTTTTCTAAATTTCCTACCAGTTTGACCAACGTACTCAAGCCCACAAGAACATTTCTGTCTATAAACCCCAGTTTTATCCTGAACAATAATCATATCTTTAACTGAACCTGATGCTTTGAGATTATTTATATTTTTAAACCCTACCTTGAGACCTCTAGACGATAACATTTTCTCATTTTTATCAGAAATCGTCCCATAATACAGTACACTTATCCATTTTTTCTCTTCCAAAACAATTTCCCTAACCAAATTTGATACCCCTTCCCTACATTTTTTCCTAAGCACCTTATTCCAAATAGAATCTATGAGAGCGTTTATCCATTACTTGCAACTATACTTTTAATAACTGATTTTTCTTTTGCTAAATTTTGATCGTTCATTGGAATTGACAAAGCTCTATTGATCGTACTGTAGAGAGCAGCATACTGGTGAACTAATGGATGATTTGATGAGTTTTGAATAGTGATATCGCTGTGTCTTTTCTATAAATGGAGAACTCATGCTTTTTATTAATTAATGAGATGGACGGTCGAAAAAATTTAGCTTATTTTCACCTAATTCAAGCGTGAGCCTGAGTGGATCTAATGTATTGATTTTTTCAAGAAAGGAATTTGGTAGTCCTTAAGTTCCTGTCCATAATATTATCATATCATCAATATACCTAAATCTATATAAGAGGTTGTTAGATTTGTTTTTCTCAAAATGATATCGCGCATACGGTGACTTTCGATAATCGAGTTTTTTTTTTTTGCCTCCTTTTTGTCTCCTGCAATTTCAGTCGGTGTACATTTTCCCTCCATACTTACTTCAAGTGTTTCTGTTTTTGTCTCCTTTTTGTCTCCTCTTGCTATTTCAGTCGGTGTACATTTTCGCTCCATCCTTAATTGTGCGTGTCTAGTGTTCCTGCGTGCGTATTCATTTCGATTCGTACCTCTCCGAATATATTTGGAGGAGTACAAGAAGTGAGAGTGGTGATCTGATGAGAGAATTTCTCAAGGATGTGGCAAATGTATATCGGCCAGATGGCGGGAGTGAGAGGCTCAGTGAAGCTTGATATTTTCTAAAAGATAGAGTCAATTTCAATTTGAATGTTTTTCATTACGTAAACTTGTTCCGATAATTATTTATTCGATTTTTATTTTACGCCATGTGTTCAGATACCTTTTCTGTGTCTAAAAGTACGAGGTAAGTTTATTTCAATTTATTTATTTTATTTCAATTTAGTATTTTCTCTCGTTTTTATAAAAACAAATATGGCGGACAGGGATAAATATTTCGCGTATATCGATAATGCATATCGACAGAGCGTACTATCGATATCAGTTGATAACGCGACAACGGTCCCTATTCTTGGGTTTTACCACAGACATCAAATTACTCAGTTTATCTTTTTAAAAAATATTGAGATTGGACTCATGGATATGCCTAGCCTGTTGCTGCTAGCATCATCGATATTGGTAAACAAGCTAACCACGCCAAAAGAAGCAAGTTCGGCATTTGGAGGGGCTTGAATCTGCTAATTCTAGAAACTAAATCAAATGAATTTGAAACGGGTTTTTTGCCGAAAGTTTATTATATTCTTAAACAGATAATTTAGTTTTTTGACTAATTTGTAAGCAGGGGCTTTTATATAAGACACAGCTGGCCTCTTTGGTCACCCTGTTAATGAATTTTTGAAGACAAGATAACCTAGGAGCATGTCCACTAAATGCTAAACATGATTATTATTATTATTTTTTTTTATTTTTTGACGAGGTTAGCTTGTTTACCAATAACAATGTGGCTAGCTGCAAAGATGTATTTTCATGATGTTCCTTCTGTGCATGTTAGTTACTGATAGAGTTACCTGACCGTCGAAATCGATTTAAGCAGGTTACTCATTACTTTTGGTGGAAATAGTCTATCGTTAGATACCTACCTCCTTTTTTTATTCCAATAGATTGTTTGTCGGAAAATCTCGGACCAGTTATTTTTACATTAGTTTTTTTTTTTAAATAAGTTATCAGTTATTGTCGATGCTGAGGGCCACAAATGTTTGGCATGTGTGTGAAAAACCGCCGAGATTTTTGTAATTTAGCAATAGTCAGGAGCGGCGCGGAAAACTGGCCACTCCTGTGACTTAATTCGGACGAAGTAGCTCGTTGAGGAAACCCAACGAAAAATTACATTTCGAATCGAGACAAGAAATAAATGAAATAAATACGGTGAATACATTGAGGCTCATGCATTCATTTATTTTGCGAAGCCAGTGAGGTACAAGTACTTTGAAAGCTGGCCACAAGAGCGAAACAAATGATGAAATCGTGTCAATTTTTTCATCAAAAGAACTACTATCTTTAGTGTATATTATATCATAATGTTTCCACAAATGCGTTCCTGAATGAAACCGAATGGGAACCCATAATAGGAACCTCGCCCGCACCTTACAGGTTGTGTTTACTAGTGAGATCCTTGAGTTTATAAATACTATTGCCGACAGGTGACGTCGCTAGTCGTTGGAAATTCCCTTTCTTTCCATATTTTTCTTGGTGAAAATTTCAGTGCGTCACCATTTTATGCGTTACTGGTTGTTCTATGCCTCTCCTAGTCCCACTAGAGTAGAATACAGGGTATTTACATGTATAGTTAACAGCCTTCCAGTGGTCGATTGCAACAAAAAGTGCCCTCAGGACTTTGTAGAGGATTCGTTTCCAAGTTATTTAAGATTGTTTTCGTATTTTTGACCTTACTTAACTAAAGCGGCCGTAACTCTCATAATTTACAGGATAATCTCAAATGTGAGTACACCTTTGGAAAAAGCGTCAAATTTCCCTTCTGATGGGCCCCTCAACTTTTCCAATAACTGAATACACTTGTCAACTTTTAGCAGGGTGAAGGAAACATTTCCCCCAGAAAAATTCCCGCGTTCATCCGCAAGAATCCCCCTCGCGCTTGAAAAGTAAGTGCCAACCATTGCTTCATTTCAAGCTGAATTTAATCGTGACACTCCTAAGTATCCCTGCTTCCTTGAAATTTAAAATTACCTGATCAGGTGCTAATGTGAACTGTAGTGCAAAAAACAAAGTTGGGGCACGGCTTGTCGATAGAGGGCAGTCTAAACATCGGTCACTACTGCTCAAATAATGAAGGGGCGACCCTTTCCATGTATCCGTTTTATGATTCCTCTGCCTGAGTCACATTTCAATTCAAAAAAGCTTTTTGAAAGAATTCACAATAGTAGATACTTACTTTCAAGTTCGTGGAATTCGGGTTTCTGATGAGAAAACCACAATTAAGGATAAGCATTTACAATTTTTTCCTCTTAAAACGCCATTTTCATTACAATTTTTGCTAATTTTGAATATGCCATTGGAAAGCTGGTATTTTGGGGGAGTTTTATAACGAATGAACGCAAGAATTATGCTGGGCAAAGTACAATCGCGATGAGGTTTCCCGCCCAGTGCGTTTTCTTCACGTTTAATTCCCGTTGAATGAAGAACATAATGAATCAGATCGCATCATGAGCAGCAGTGGGGTTTCGAAGAATTTAGCTGTTATGGTTTTTCAGTGGTAAGAACTGACGTGAAATTCTCACTTCTGTCTCATTATTTGTTTGAACGGCCGAGATAGTTTCAAAACCCAAGATAACGCTCACTATCAATCTGCCTCCGCTTACTATCTGCCATACATCCAATTCGAGTATGATAATATGAATCTTTCTCCTTTATTCCGCTTCCCATATTTTTATTGCTCATTTTCAACAAGAACGTTATGATGCCTACGTAGTTTCTAAGTCCCGAAGACCTGGTTATTGCGCTCATGGCCTGTCATCCAATTGTTCGAATTTTCACTAATCCTCTCCTTCGTCATTTCAAAAAAAGATTTTTTTCCCCTGTAGGCACAATATATTATGAAGTTTCGGGGAGTGGGTGCCCTACCCTCTTCTGTTGCAACTTGGCTCGAGCAACAATTAGAAGAGAGAGGGATTGATTCGGACGTCTATTCGCGGTACATTCTCAGCCTCCTCCATCGTCAACCTGTTGATGTCTCCGATCTTCCGCCATCTAAAGTGAGTCAATTAATCCTTTTCTTTTTTTTTCTTTAGAAAACCTCACTTAATGGCAAGGGATTTAAATATGATTAATTGAATGTGTATTACCGTCATTAATGTACCAACCAGAATCATTATTTGCCTACCGTAAACAGGCGCAATCATGACTTCAAATGGCTGAAAAAATTGTCATTGGGGTCTTGCCACGGATCCTCACCCTGATGGAACTTCAAACGAGGACTGTGAAGAAAAAAAAAACAAGGCGTTTTATTTATTTATTTATTTTTTCAATATTTAGCTTGAATACGTTGATGTCGATCGGTCTGAAAAGTTTCGAGGGTCAACTAGAGCCGGAAACGGGTCTCTGATCAGAATTTCAGATTTTTAGAAAATTTTTTACTACCAAAATCGGGGTGGACGGCGGACGGACATTTGTAAATTTTGATCTAGACACCTTGAAACGCACAGAAAAAACGCTGCAAATTCTTACACAGGGGTTGGTTATTCGTCAGACCAGGCGCATGGAAACTGATTTAAAAACATGGGGGAAATGGGGAAAACGGTGGATGCGGCGGGTCTCAGACCCATTCCAATCGATTCAGTGTCCATGATTAGTGGAAAATGATACCCCACACGCCCAGGTACCAGAAATCTCATAAACACATATTCAAAATGAGTAATATATACCCTATTTGACCCATAACTTCTTCCAGTTGGTGCCAATCGTCCTGAGACTTACTTCATTGGATTCAGCTTCCAAGATTTAGTGGAAAATGATACCCCACACGCCTATTCACAGGACATGTAAATCAAATTCTTACACAGGGGTTGGTTATTCCTTGGACCAGGCGCATGGAGACTCATTTCTTCAACATGGGGGAAATGGGGAAAAATGTGGGTGCGGTGGGTCCCAAACCCATTCCAATCGATTCAGGATCCAAAATTTAGTGGAAAATGATACCCCACACGCCCAGGTGCCAGAAATCTCGAAAACACGTATTTAAAATGAGTAATATATACCCAATTTGACCCATTAATTCTTCCAGTGGGTGCCAATCGTCCTGAGACCCACTTCATTGGATTCAGCTTACAAGATTTAGCAGAAAATGATACCCCACACGCCTAGGTACCAGAAATCTCAAAAACACATATTCAAAATGGGTAATATATACCCAATTTGACCCATTACTTCTTCCAGTGGGTGCCAATCGTCCTGAGACCCACTTCATTGGATTCAGCTTCCAAGATTTAGCGGAAAATGATACCCCACACGCCTAGGTTCCAGAAATCTCAAAAACCCATATTCAAAATGGGTAATATATACCCAATTTGACCCATAACTTCTTCCAGTGGGTGCCAATCGTCCTGAGACCCATTTCATTGGATTCAGCGTCCAAAATTTAGTGGAAAATGATACCCCACTCGCCTAGATCGCCCAAAATCTCGAAAATCCATTTTTCAAAAAACACATTTTGACTTCAACTTACTGTGTTTTTAAGGAGCACCAAGAATGTGCCATCATTTTTACGGCTTTGGTCTCTTACTTCATTTGATGCTCGTTTTCCCTTATCTTTATAGGCAGTTGAATTGAACAATCTCGTTGACGAGCTGTGCGTGAAACTAAGAGAAGCCGCTAGTGCCAATGAAGGTATGAATTCTCTACTTATTCAACAACTTTTGTTGAATAGGATTGCCTTATATCTTTGTGCCATGTAATACCGTTCCCAGTACTATCATTTAAAACTTGGTCTTCCCTTATCACATTGATTATTTTTTTTTTTTTTTTTTTTTTTTTTTTTTTTTTTTTTTTTTTTTTTTTTAACCACCAGGGAAAGGTTAGTCCCTAGTGGCTCTCTCTTTCACCTTCTCTAAATCGATGTAATAATTACTTTTTTCTCTTACAGTCTAATTAATAAACTAATAATAAAAGTTCTTCAAATTTGCAGTTATATTCCTTGAGTAGTTTCTTTTTTTTTTAAATGTCTCTGCCCGTGTGTCGAGCTTGATGAGCTCTGAGTACTCGTTGTAGATTCTTGTTTGTAGATTATACTATGCCCTTGCACAACCAATGTACGTTCAAATGCTGTGGTTCGGTGGGATGAAATCCGCGTGGTTTTGTCTCGATGTCGGGTGTCTTTGTCAAGTACACTGGTCATCAGGTGAAACTTCTGTGCATGACAGGTGGGCTTGTGGAACATGAGTATTTTGAAGACTATAGTGGCGAAATGGAGCATCTGTAGTTCCCTAACCTTCATCAGGCTGAGCTTTATAAATGCGGGGGTGATATGCTCATCTATTTACAAACGAATGATCAAACGTACAGCAGTGTTCTGTGCACTCTGGAGTCGAGGGCGACGAGGGTTGAGGTGAGTCCTGACTTTGCAGGTTGCCCAGGGCTTTGGTTGCGTAGTCAAGGGATGGGAACACATGAGATCGGACCAGCTGTAGCCGCACATGTTGTGGGAAGTTCATGGCAATCCTCCGCAGTTGGTAGACGCTTCGGTAAACTTCGCTGCACATGCTAGGCACCTGTGAGCTCCAGGACAATGTTGCTAGTCACATCACTCCTGAATCCCTGGATTCGCTCACAAACTGAAGTGGACCTCCATAGATCGGTGTGGACGAAGTACTTTGATCAATTTTCGACAACATTTTCTGAAACTGAGGATAATGGCTTTTGTCATAAGTTCATTGATCCTTATTCCATGTGCATCGCACCACTTTGCTAGGTTCCTCAAGTCTCCAATAAGGCAGCCGACTTCATTGGAGATGTCACCCAGCTGGTACGAGCCGTATGTCTGGAGATCATCTGCACACATCATGTAGTCGGTGTCAAAGGAGTGTTCTGGGCAAGGATGTCGCATATAAGACAAAATGTAGCGCCAATATGACTGAGCCTTGGGGCGCTCGGTAGTCTAGTGGAATAGACGAAGGATTGGTGTGGTACTCCGAGCGGCCAGGGTTCGAATCCTGGCTAGAGCAACTTGTTTGTCTTGACCCTCATATTCGTCCTCTTCACTTAAGGGGGTGAGGCAATAAGTAGCCACGAGCGAAATCGTCAGATCAATTTACGATCCTCTTTGGAGGACGGCTGACGACGTCCGCGACACCTGACCAAGGTAGTCGGACGAAAATCCAAGGTGAAAGTCCTTGTTTACTCCTCTCTCTCTCTCTCTCTC
>CM034001.1:8993735-9094442 GCA_019603395.1 Cyrtorhinus lividipennis
GGTTATTCCTTGAATAATCAACCTATGTTTTCATGCAAAAGGTCAACCTCTCCGATTCGGCTCAAAAATTTTTTCTGGACGTTTCAAGGTGTCTAGATCAAAGAAGGTCAATGTCCGTCCGCCGTACGCCGTCCACGCCGTTTTTGGTAGTAGAAAATTTTCTAAAAATCTGAAATTTGGGTCAGGGGTCTGATACCGGCCTAGGACGGTCCTCCAAACTTTTCAGCCCGATCGGACCAAATTTGGGTGGGGTAGGGGTCAAAATGTGTTTTTTTGAAAAATGGATTTTCGAGATTTTGGGCGATCTAGGCGAGTGGGGTATCATTTTCCACTAAATTTTGGACGCTGAATCCAATGAAATGGGTCCCAGAACGATCGGCACCCACTGGAAGAAGTTATGGGTCAAATTGGGTACATAATACCCATTTTGAATTTGTGTTTTTGAGATTTCTGGAACCTAGGCGTATGGGGTAGCATTTTCCGCTAAATCATGGACGCTGAATCCAATGAAGTGGGTCCCAGGACGATCGGCACCCACTGGAAGAAGTTATGGGTCAAATAGGGTATATATTACTCGTTTTGAATATGTGTTTATGAGATTTCTGGTACCTGGGCGTGTGGGGTATCATTTTCCACTAATCGTGGACACTGAATCGATTGGAGTGGGTCTGGGACCCGCCGCACCCACCGTTTTCCCCATTTCCCCCATGGTTTTAAATTAGTTTCCATGCGCCTGGTCTGACGAATAACCAACCCCTGTGTAAAAATTTGCACAGCGGTTTTTTTTTTTTTTTTTTTTTTTTTTTTTTTTTTTTTTTTTTTTTTTTTTTTTTTTTTTTTACCTGATTAAGGACACAGGTTTAACGCTCTTACTAATACCATACCATACTGCCGTTGTACTGGTATTAAGTCGACAATTTCTAAAACAAATCTGCTGGGCAATTTTCCTGACTTCTCCCCATAGTTACTGTAGACATCTGGTAGTCAGCAATATATCGACTAATGAAATAACAACATTCCTCTTTTGAAACGACATTAGGCACCAACATAACTAGCTCAATTTGGTCGGATACGTCGGAAAAAATGGACGAAGAAGAAGTGCCGCCTCCGTGGGACACTCCCAAGTGGAGCGAAGCGCGGAATAGCATTTTGTCATCGGCCTGGAAATTGCCTTTCGTATATGAAAAAGATGTAGAAAGCACGTCACTCGCTTTGGCCAATGAAGGTTCTTTCTTCTCCTTCTTTGGCGCCTCGACTCTCCTCAATCACAACAAGAACAGCAGTTTCACCGAAGTCACTCCGGGTGCCCATGTTGAAAAGAAGAAGGTATTGAGAGTGTCATTTATTTAAACTGTAGTATGGCGGCTATACATGAAACATTGAAGAAAATGAATAATACATTATTTTGTTATGTGTTCGCCCCATCCTCCAGGCGCAAGCTACTTTGCCTCAACCAAATATCCAGGAAGAAGATCTTCTCACTTCTATGAAAACTCATTTCCGCCCTATCAAAGATGAAGGCTCCAAGCTTGGCTATAAAGATGGCTCCTCTTTTGCTATTTCCACCAACTTTGAACAGGTAAATAGTGTATGTACACTGCGTCAGTATAGCAATCGAGAAGTGTGGGACTCAATGCCTGATTTGTTGTGTTCATCAAATCTCTCAGGTCAAGTACCGCAGAAGCGAATCTGGTGCTCTCTATCTCGGCTCAGACAACAAGTACTTCGAGTTCAAATATCCATCAAAAGACGACGCCTCCGAGTTCGTCCCTAAGTTCAAAGTCTGTCGCACGGAAAAATTCTGCCAAACTGACGACATCGTCGATGAGCCTGACGAGAAATCCATGGTTGCTGATGTGGAGTCTGAAGAAGAGTTGGGTGAACCGGTTGAACGCGAAGAGTTCTATTTTCCTGGAGACGAGCAATTGGCCGAAGAGATGCTGAATGGGAGCGAAGAAGAGGACATTCAACCGAGCCTTCAGGTCAGCGGATGGGTTACCACTTGGCCTGTATCTGCCGCAATTTGGAGCAACGACACCCTCAATAATAGCAACAACAACAATACTTGGTGAGTACATTTTTTACCTTCATTAGAGTACGGTTTTGTAGGCTTATTGAAAAGATGCAATTATTCAAAACTTGAATATTCCCACCTGTTTTGATTGGAGTTTCTAGCTATTATAGATTGGAGAAATTTGGAAAACATGTTTATCGAGGAGGAGGTTCATCCATGCTTACGAAAACCCAATCGCTCATTATCAATTTGGACTGTTGAAGTTCTTTGAACCATCAACTTATGTTTTCATGCCTGCGGTCAAACTCAGCGTTTTGCCCCAAAAATTTGGCAGTTTGCCCTTCATTATGTCTAAATTAAAAATAAATAAATTAATTAATTATTTAAAAAAAAAAATACCCCACACACTAGGTGCCCGAAAATATTGAAACCCCACTTTTGGTAGTTGCCCATTTGACACAAAAGTGTCGAGGACCAACTAGAGCAGGAAACGGGTCCCTGGTCAAAATGTGAGACTATCAGAAAAATGTTTACTACCAAAATAGACGATCTAGGCGCGTGGGGTATCATTTCCTACTACATAAATGTTGGGCGCTCAAACGATTTAAATGAGTTCGACACTCCACACCCACTTTTTCCCCCATTTTCTCCATGCTCCTTGGTCCGAGGGGTAACCAACTCCTGTGAGAGAATTTGCAGCGTTTTGTGTCTAGATTATCATGAAACTTATATAAAACATTTTGGGGCCAATCGGAGAAGGTTGACCCCCAATGACCGTGGGCATGATTACATAGGTTGACTATACTGGAAATAACTAACCAAAACTGATATGTCGCTAGGCTATGAGCCGAACTCGGGGTTTTTGGTAAGTTGTATTAAATTTCTTAAACATTTAAAATTTTGATCAGGGACTTTTTCCTGGCACTAGTTGGTCCTTAAAACTTTTTCAGCCCTGTTGGACCAAATTTAGGGAGGGTATGGGTATGAATGTTTTTTTGAAACTCGATTTTCAGGAGTTTTTGGGAACTAGTCGTGTCCACTTCTGAATTGTGGTCGCTGAATCGATTTGGATGGGTCCCAAACACCAAATGTTTTGCCCGTAATCTTGATCCTAGAAATTACGAACCTTTGTGGATTAATTTGCAGCGATTTTAAAGTAATCTAGACGCGTCAGCAAATGAGCAAATGGTATAGTTTGGAGAGGAAATGTGTCTAGGTAGACGTCAGTGGGTGGTATTACTAGGTTAGCAATCAATGTCAGTAGTTAATTAAGGACGGATGGCAGTTCTCTGATCCGATACCAGGTGTTAGCAATGCAAACGAGTTCCTTGTTGTTTACGCTTCTTCATAGACAACATACTCCTCTTCAGATTTGAAAAATAACACTAAAATTTGGAATAATGACTTCATTTATAGTAGTAGTGTCCATTCCCAATACAATAGAACACATTTTGTGACGTTGAAAATGATTCATTCAAGTGGGTACATTATTTGATTTACACAATTTTCATGCGGCACTTGTGGTAAATTAACTACCCAGTGGTACAGCAGTTTTTAGAGGTTTGAACGCTCTGGTGTAAATAACATCTCAATGCAATAAATAACATCCGAATGCATCACTGGCTAATGAAATATAGCAGCTGATAATATGGGTAATAAATAACAGTAACAACGTAATGGATAATGAATAACAGTAATGAACAGGTAACAACGAGACCAAAGATAGATAGGGTCTATAAGTAGTTGCTTGGTTGAGCTATCAGGATTCAGGTATCAGGTGGTCTGAATGCCATTTTCGCTTGAGGCGTCTTTGTGGTCGCGGTGGGCGGGGTTCCTCCAGAATGGCGGCAATTATAGGGTTGTCGTGGTTGATCATTCGGCGGGCCATGTTATTGTAGGAGGCTGAGATGATGTCAGGAATTGTAGGTATATTGAGATCCGAATGGAGCGTAGTATTTCGAACATACCACGGTGCACCCGTGACTAAACGTAGGATTCTGTTCTGTTGCGTGGAAATTCGCCGGATTTGTGTGCTACTGGCCGACCCCCATATCGCGCAGGCATACTGCCAGATTGGTTTTAGGAGGGTTACATAGATTAGACGCTTCGTATGGAGGGGGACCTGGTTGCTAGCAAATAGATGGTAAAGCTGGCGGGTGCGGTAACGGATACTGGTTACTGTGGTTGTGATGTGCGTATTCCAACACAGTCTGCTATCCAGAGTAACCCCCAGATATTTTACATAGTCTTTTCTTGAGACGGCTTCGTTGTTGAGCAGAAGGTCAGTAGGTGGTACTGCTGTTCGATAGGTGAAGCATACCAAAGATGTTTTTCCCGGATTAAGCTTAATTTTCCACATGATGCTCCATTCGTAAAGGCGATTAACGTATTCTTGCAGAGTCGCAAGTGCTAACTCTGGATCAGTGTGTCGGGCGAGGACAGCTTGGTCATCTGCAAACTGGGCAGAAGTGATGCCCAACTGGCTGGGTATATCATGTGTGTAGAAGATGTATAACAGGGGCCCAAGGATACTTCCCTGGGGGACACCCGCCGCGATTGGGTAGGACTTGGAGGTAGCATCTTGGTAGCACACTGAGAAGGTTCTGTTGGTAAGGTAAGATTGCAGGATGCGGTAGTATGTATCGGGCAAGTGGTCTTTTAACTTTGAGAGTAATCCCGGATGCCACACTCGGTCAAATGCCTTTTCGACATCTATGAACAGGCCATAGCAGTATTGTTTCTGCTCAAAGGCTTGAAGTATTTTATCGACCACACGGTGGAGCTGTTGCGGGCAAGAATGGAGAGCTCTAAAACCGAATTGTTCGGGAGGGAGGAGTTGCTCTAGAGACTTCAGAAGTTCGGGGAGCAGGAGTCTCTCAAAGATCTTTGATAAGACCGAGAGCAGGCTGACGGGTCTATAACTTTTCACATCATTTGAGGCCTTATCTTTCTTCTTGATCATTACGACTCGAGCAAATTTCCACCTGGTGGGAAAATAACCTAACCTCAGGATTGCATTAAATAGTTGGGTTAATTGGACCAATGCTTTCCGTGGTAGGTGTGTAAGCAGGGGCTTAGTTATGCCATCAGGGCCAAGAGCCTTTCTCGAGCGTGAGCTTGATATTGCCGTCCGGACCTGTACAGGTGTGAAGAATTTACGAAATGGAGAAAGTAGAAGAGGTTGCATTCATTCAATGCAATTTATTTGTTAATACCTTACAATAAATATTAGTTATTCATTGACGTTGATCATTCCAGGCTGTTGGGAGGTGCCAGCAAGGGTGAAGGTGAACCTGGACATAGCGAGCAGTACACGAGGCTCCGCGATGAGCTTTTTGAGGAGGGAGAGGAACTTCTCTCCGACCTCAGCTCCATCCATCTCTTCTTAGATGCTGACCGCATGGACAACTCCAACCCTCAGGTGGCTCTTCTTTCAACGCAGAATTTGGTTTGAGATTGTCACTCTTCTGGCGAAACATTAGGTCTTAAGAATGATGGAGGAAATTGGAAATTAAACAGACTCCATTGAAGATCTAAGTAGTCGTCCATTTTCGCATTTATTCACGCCTATAGCAGTAAATAAAGGGAGGTTTTAGGTCAAAATGGGTTCTGTAGCTCGACGATTGTCGTCAAGATGGAAGGATGTACTTCTGACGTTCGGTTTAGTTCATTCGAAGGACGAAATTTGAAATTTATTAAAATTTTTGCATACGACTGTTCATATTTTCCTCTTCGAGAGAAGCGAATGAATTGGTTTCTACGATTATTCTGTTCCAGGCTCAACTCCACTCCAATGTCCATTACAAACCGCCTGTCCCCATTTTGAATGGGAATCAAACGAACGAACCATTTTTCTGAACCGTCTCAATCAGAAAACCGGCAACGGTGAGTTTGACTAGGTAAAGTCTTCATCTACCATCAAAACATAGATTCCTCTACTACTGGTAAACGATGGAGTGACGGATAATTATGGGACGGCTGAAGCAGATGAGTATGCGGGATACTTTTTGTTTACTCTACAATGAGAACGCAGTTTCATTAAGTTGGGAAAGTATTATTTTTATATAAGTCTCTGATTTTAGTCGCTCAAATTCGAGACAGATACTTGTACTAGTAAATTGGCGAGATAAATTACAGAAAATTGGGAACACTTTTGAAAAAGTGTTGTCACAATTTTTACATTTTTTTGCAGCGCTTTGGCAGGCAAATAGAGGCAGTGTTTGAGTGAAAATGGGGTTTCGAAATTATCGAGGACCAGTGCTTGTTTGGTATTATTTTCGAATACATTTTTGGTGTTAAAAGGATTCAAATGAGTCTCGATCAAGTGCTACCAACGGTGACAGGGTACCTATCTATAGGTCAGAATAAGTACTATGTAACTATGCATTCTTATAATGATTAATTTTTAGTCTTTCCTTTTCAAAATATCCACTCACTCTGGAGTCACTCTATCCTCCTAGAATGATAAACCATCTGGAGTCACTCCACCTTCCGAGAATAATAAACCATTTCTAAATTTGAGTTGATCCCTCCATAGGGCCCAGAAACATTTTTTCAGTCATTGTCTTCGTGAACCACTAGCGAGCAATTTGTTCTTTCAAAACTATCGATTGTTGAGGCGAGCGAAATGGAACTACTCTATGAAGCTCCTGGCGACAAATAGCTCATTCTAAAAAATTTAGAAATTATTTTTGAGTACCTAGCAACTTACCAGCATTGAAAAGTCTTTGATCCTGCGTTACTGAACTTGTCACAATTCTGTTACAGACCCTGATAATTGAGACAGCTGGAGTTTAATACTGTAACTCCCCTTTCTCCATATATCAGTTATCCAAGAAGAGACGGATCGCAAACTTCCCTGCCAGCCATGTTGAACTAGAAGCAAATAATTTATTTTTATTCTTCATTTCATGTTTAGAACGAATTTCAAAATTATCGTTTCCCAACATATGACGTGTTAATTTCTCCGTAGCCCTAATGTCGGAGCACATTTGTCCATTTTCTGTGGGAGTTTCGATGGGTTTCATGTTACAGTGTGTTCATAATTTTTCGTCCTTGAGTAATTGAATGGTTTAGTTGTGGTGGGAAGGGCTTTCCCTTGTGTGGCTGGGACAACCGTATCGGTCCCATATCAATACACACTCATATACTTTTTTTTTAGTGAGTAGAGATAAATAAATCCCACTAAAATTAGCGGGCTTACTTTAAACAGCGCAGATTTCTAAAATTCTAAGAGATTCTACAAATTTGTCTGTTGTATATCGAAGATGTTTAAATGTGCTTCTGAACAACCAGTCCGCAGATTTCATGCTCTAATCGCGTTTTTCATGATTGATTCTTTCATTGCTCTGACTTCCTTTAGAGGGTCGACACTCATCCGTTTCCCTATTCAGTCACCTCATAATTTTGGTGAGTTTATTACGATAATGTGAGTGTTGAATATTTGAAGAAAAAACATTCACCGTTTAATTTTTACGATTGCGTTATTCGTAACAACGATGGGAGGACGAATTCAACTATGAGGTTTTATAAGCCATAATGTTTGCAGCAATTTCAAATATGTGCCCATCCGCACCTATCGTAGTAATACCCACATATCGATCACATGTATCTTAAATACCCTATTTCATTTAGCACTCACTCACTCACTCTGTAAACGCAGATGACAAAATGAAAATATATTTCTCATAGGATTTAGCTCTCATTAATAGTAACTGTGCCTTTGAGACGCGAATGTTTCATTTTGGATTGCCATTCGCGTATTAAAACAAATGAGAGCGCCTTTGCGCTGTTGGTCGCGCCAATAAACTGTGAAAAAAGTGAAACAACAATAATTTCATACCAAATTAGACATCTCTGAAAGAGGTGCGTGCCCTTAAAAAAAACTCATTCGACAGGTACCATGAACTTATCTATCGCATTTTACGTTTCCACCTTTGATAATAACAAATATTAACAATATTTGATGAAATGCTAATGATCTTTGGAATGGAGACAATATAAAATAGAACATTCGTTCTCTACATATTCGTTGAATTTGCTTACTATGTGATTGATTGTTTTAGGTCGGGCATTCCAAACTCATAAATTCTCCCATATTATTATATGAGATGTAAAATTCGTGAAAAGTACCTTTGGCCTTGCCTCGCACCTCACATTGAGGTGGTCTTAGTCATTTAATGTTATTTGGGTAAGAATTAATTTTATTGTTTGAAATCTCCAAATTTCAATTTGTTTTAAATTTAAGAACATTTTGATGTCTGGTCTAGGAAGAGAAAATCAGAGCGTGAGCAGAGGGTTTATTAGTATCAAATGAGCAATCTACGTTGAATAAATCGTGTTTAGTATGTTCCTCACGAAATTTGGCTTTTGATAGGTCGGTGGGAGCTTCATATTTGATTTTGCTTGTTTTATGGCAATCACAATATGTTTAACGTCAATTTCGTTTTTTTTTTTTTTTTTTTTTTTTAGTAAATTAAATTATTGGACGAAACGACCTTATCCATTTGTCAATTTTGTCTGTTGAGAGATGGTCGAGGTGGTGTGAACAGCGTGACGTACTAATCACTGTAGATTACTTCGGATTTGATGGGTTTCAAATGGCCCTTCCAGTCTGCAACCGAAGCCTCAGGCAATTTTTATTGCAGTAAAAATGCAAATTATTTGAACAGAATTTATATCGGCGTCGTCACGTCCTCCCCTTATCGGTTTGATCATCTGAGCGTACATAGGCGTTCACACAAACATGTTTAGGGTTAGAAGAAAAGGAATTAATAACAGTCGCATATGTTCTAAGAACTGTTTTTTATACCACAATAAAATGCGTTATCCCCATTTTTCCAAGTTTGGAAAAATGAGGTAAAAATGTACTTGTGTACACCATTAAAGGGGGGATAGATCGTTGAAGATTTAACATAAATTTATTGCCTGAAATACACAGTTAAAAAATTGTTCGAAAAAACAAACAAACAAAATTTAGCTATTATTTTTTATTGAGTTAAGTTATATTCGAAGCATGCTGGTTAGCGTCACATTACGTTTTTCCTCACTATTAATTAATCTCCTCAGCCCGCTTCGCCTGCACTTCAAATATCAATATAATCAGGACTAACTTAGTACAATAAATAGAAACCCCTTTTAATAGAGAAACCTCGAAACCAATTTGTGTATTGAGCACTAAAATTCCGGTTGAATTTTTTCGGCTTAAAACGTTTGATCGGACATAGAACGTATTTACAAAATTTCTATCCAATATAAACAAAAATGAATATTAAAATTAAATAAATAAAATGGTTTCTGGTTGGTTATAGACTCTTCTTACATTTTTTCCGAGTATAATTTGATATTTATTATAGATCCCAATAATTACTTAATTTCCATCCAATACTGTCTTAGTACATCACAAAGTACAATACTATTTTTATCGGTTGCAGATAGCGAACAATATTATGATATTGTGTGAAGTTTGATTGATGAAGAAAAATATTCAAATTTTAGGATCTTTGGTATGGATTTTTGTGTTTGTACTATTACTAAGTATTATATTACGTCAATATTTTATCCCGTATTTCAAAAAAAAATCCCCGCTAATTATCCAACTTACGCGAGAAAACGACTCTTTTATCTTTTCGGTGGACAAATACATCACTTCAAAATATATAAGTGGAAGTACTGTAACGTATTTAGGACCACAAAAATTTACAAAAAAAGTTTGTTGCCATTAAACAATTTTTGACTTGATTTTCGTACGTTCAAACATTTTTCCAGTTTAATCATCCTGCTTCTTGTGTATGAGTGAATTTGTTGAGCAGATTCGATTGAATGATGGTCTTCAATTATTCTGGACCCTTCGTCGAACATGATAATACTAAAACGAACATGATAATTTTTCAATTTTGAGATTCCGACCCCAAAGTGTGAATAAGCCTGAGTGAACGTTGATGAAAAAGAGAAAAAGAACACTCCTGTATGTTCATTGTACAATTTGAAATATTTGTAGTTGACGTAATAATTATCACGACACGAAATTGGATGAGTGGATGAAGTCGACAATATAGATTGTAAGGATGTACTCTGTTTACTTTAAAATGAAATACTATTGTACCTCTTATAGCCTTTAGACCTCCCTTAGTTTTTATCCCCAAGCCCTCTTCCTCAATTTCCTGTTTTCAATTATGATGTTAGCCGCTAAATTCGTTTTATTCCCCTCAATCCTCTGCTTATTTTTCATTTTATTTATTAATTTTTTATAAATGTAGAATTGAGGATGACATTTTAGTGGTTAAATGAAAAAAAAAAAAAATGTTTAGGACATTTCACCATGATTCATTTGCCAATGGAGCCGGTGTGATACCGTTTCCTTCAAAATAATAATTGAAGATATCAGTCGTATAATGGTGTGATTTCGTACAGAACGACTAACGTTATCAGCTTTGTCCTTTTTACCCTTTTATTTGTTTTATGTGCACTAATTAAATCGCACCAAAACGGGCATTTTAAAGGAAACATTTTCACGGTGGTTGAATTTATGTGAAATTGTGCCTCGACAGATTCTGAGGCTGAGAGGAAATGGTCAATAATTAACAGGGATACTGGAGTAATATCCCCCACTTCCTTTAATTGAGCTCACGATTATGCTCTACCTATATTCACCACGTCATCACTTTCCTCTCAGACTTTGGAGGAGAAACGACCTAAAATTGGGAATACAATTCAGGAAAAATTTTAAATTTTCCGTCAATACTAAATTGAGAGGGGAGTAACACTCGAGGAGGCCTTTTTGTGGTGATTCCTTGAGCCCAAAGAGTAGCTGAAATTCCCTTTACTAAGGACTCCCATGCGGCCAAAATGAAAATCTCCCTTATGTGTTCCCCTCAAATTAATTACGTTTTGGTTTTAATGAATATTGGGGTTTTACTGACTATCCCATATTACTGATTGTGAATAATAATCCGAGTAATGAGACCTGTTTCATTATTGCTATTCTTAAAACTGTTTCTTAATTTTGTTTCTTGTTTCACATTTCCTTTTATCATCGTATAGATTATAAATATCTCTTCTCGCAAAATCCCCCTAAAGATTAATTGATGAATATGAGGTGCTGGCACCGAGATTTGTCTGATTTAGCAGAGATTGAATGAAATGCAGTCCGAAAAGGATTCTGTACGCCTCACGGGAATGAGGTTGAATTTTGTTCTAATCCGTGGTAAAATTTTCTATTACCCGGTTTCTGAAGAAAGAGTTTAAAAGATGAAGTTATTTAAAATAAATTCGTTTATTCCTCCTACGATTATATGATTTGTCAGCACCAACTTTTTAGTAAGGAATGTGAAGTTCCTCGTTGAATTCACTCTGTTGTTTCTCTCTACATACCATACTCTGTTTTCATTCATAGGAAGTGCTTTGTAATGGCGACGAGCATAAGCTCTCATTACGTCTAATACTTACGCATTCTCATTTTTGAAATTCTTGAGTAACTTCCCGCCGATTTATTTCAATCTGTTTTCCATGTTTTACCAGTTAACCGTTGCTGGTGTCAATAATTGGTTTTTCGCTTGGAAGACTCCAAGTTAACCAATATTCTCTATTTATGAGAGCATAAAAGAACGAATATATTTCAGTAATAGTGCCTTCATCATAAAACTAAATTAAACCTTCTTATATTTTGGCTCAGCTCGCATCCATATTAACTTTGTTCTTCTTCAGATTACGTGAGGCCCACGGCCATATTTACTATGAATTGTTTTGTTGATTTGGTTTTTGTTGCAGGATAGTTATTCAGTACCCTCTGTTTTTTATGTTCTCATGTTTTCATCATTATGTTAAGGCGCTGAATGTGCTGAATGATAATATACTTGTTCAAACAAGAAAAAAAACCGCGGAGTTTCCATGAATTAAAAATGATTCCTTACCATTAAACGGTTGTTATTATTACTCTGTCAACTGAAGGAGTTTCTTCAATTTTTCGGGCCCCTTTGTTGTCATAATAAACGATTATATTGTATGCTGGCCTCCAGTAAGCTGGAACGGACGAACTCACGTTCCCTAGATTCGCGAGGATATTTGGTAGCGTATTTGAGAAAAGCTGCAAATTCATTCACAGGGGTCGGTGATTCCTCAGACCAGGCGCATGGTGACTCATTCCAATCGATTAGCCATCTAAAATTTGGTTGAAAATGATACCCGACGCGCCTAGGTACCAGAAATGCCAAAAATCCACTTTCAAAATAGATGGATAGATACTCATTTTGACCCGTAACCTCAACCGGTGGGCGCCAATCGTTCCGGTACCCGTCTCATTGGATTCGGCGTCCTAAATTTAGTCGAAAATAATACCCCACTCGCCTAGATCGCCAAAAATCTCGAATATTGATTTTCGAAATACACATACCATAGGTATTGGCACCTCCCCCCAAATTTGGTCCGATCGGGCCGAGAAGTTTGGAGGACTAACTAGAGCCGGAAAGCCGTCAGGGACTCGATTTTTTGCATGAAAACATTAGGTTGATTATTCAAGGAATAACCAACTAAAAAGAGACCTTGCGCATTTTGAAGGCGTGTTCGCCCCGGACCAAAGCGATTGAATATCATTTCTGAGCCTAATGGCTTACAATAAACAATATGTATTCCCGAGCAGGAATTTGAGAGTGAGAGGGAAAGAAACTTTATTCGTGTACAGCTGTTGAGTATCGGAGGATACAAGTAGTGAATAATAACCCCCAGCTGTAGGCTAAGCCTGAGTTGCTGGGGGGAGAGTCACTCAGAACATCTCACAAAAAATAACCCAATTTTGCACAAATAATATCATAGTAACAACGGCAGTATCATGATAACATTATATCATCAATATCATTCCTCACATCATATCTTGCTTAGCATCATAATACGATATTTTAGCATACAGAAAATAGGAGATTTCACAGACTCTGAAAATAGGAGTCATATGAATCGCCGCCTTTATTAATAAGCCACGAATAGACTACTTTCATGTAGGCGTTTCTTTTGAACTTCAAGGGACTCCGCAGATCATTGTCACAATAGCAAGAAACAGGCCTGTCACTTTCCAAGATATACGGGTTTTTATGATAATAAAGAAGCAATGATTTGGCCAGGAGCTGTTTTAGAGTAAACATGCGCGCTTCCCTAAAAAAGTCAAACGAAGGAAACCTACGATTTTTGTGAAACTAATTTTTAGAATTGCTTTTTGTAGCGTGAACACCCCATTGAAATGAAAAGCCACTGCTCCACCCTACACAAGAATGCCATACTGTAAGACAGACTGAACGAGTGTGTAATAAATCGTTATTAGGGTGGACGGATCAAGAACATTACGAATATTATAGAAAATCCTAGTGAATTTACTGAGCTTGGTTACCATGTAATTCGTGTGCCTTTCCCACGATAGCTTATCATCGATTACTATACCCAGGTACCTATATTTACTTACTCTCTTGACGGTAGAGCAAGCACAAGCTCCTGGGGCAGAAAGGTGCGAATGCACAGTGATATGATACGCAGACACACAAGGTGGATCCCTCGTACTTGAAACTACCATATATTTCGTTTTTTAACGTGAGCGTGAGCAGATTCAATGTAAACCAGTCAGAAGAATGTTTAGCTGCTCGGTAGTAAAGTTGAGGCCTATCAAGAGGATCTTACGACAGGAACAACACTAAATTAAAGAAAAAAACGCTGCAAATTCTTACAGACGGGTTGGTTATTCCTCGGACCAGGCGCATGGAGACTCATTTCTTCAACATGGGGAAAACAGTAGGTGCGGCGGGTCCCAGACCCATTCCAATCGATTCAGGAACCGAAATTTTGTGGAAAATGATACCCCACACGCCTAGGTTCCAGAAATCTCTCTATCCTTCAGATCCTAACAACTACCGCCCGATTTCTTTGCTTCCAGTTCTGGGGAAGGTGATAGAAAAGCTAGCCTATCTTGTGGAGTACCTCGAGTCTAAGGAAATTCTCAACGCCAGACAGTTTGGGTTCAGAAAGGGAAGAAGCACAGACGATGCGATTGGTCTACAAACACAAGAAATCGTCAAAGCACTTGATTCGGGAAAAAAAGTTTTAGGAATCTACATAGATCTGATGAAAGCGTTCGATACCATCTCTCACAGCAAGCTTCTCCAGTCCATTGAGGATACTAAGATTTCTACTGGCTTCGTGAAATGGTCAACAAGCTACATGGAAAAAAGGATGCAATCTGTGAAGCTGGGAACAACCATAAGCACACCGCTGGAATGTTCGTTTGGTATTCCCCAGGGTACCTGTTTGGGCCCAATTCTGTTCGTCCTCTACTTGAACTGCCTCTTGGAAAAAGAAACAGGGGGGATAAGCATCTCCTTTGCCGACGATACATCACTTATAGTGTCAGATTGGGACTGGGATGCTGTGAAGAAAAAGGCGAAAAGGGTTTTGAGTGAAGTCGGTAAATGTCTTTCCGAACTTGGGATGAAGCTGAATTTCAGCAAAACCCACTATATAGCATTCACCCTCCCTAATAACACTATTCCGACCCTGGCAGAATAAAGATGCCATCTCGTAGATTGTCTCAGTGCGATCTGTGACTGTCCAGACATCTCGCTAGGTTGAAAGTATTCGGTACTTGGGTGTGAGCAAGGATCAGCGCTTGCGGTGGATCTTCATCGGCAACGTATTCACACGACTTCGCAAAGAATGATTTACGTATGGGGCAGAGAATTCCTGTACGCGCTTTCAAAAAGGATTAAAAGGTTTTGTTAAAGAAAAAAATTGGAGACCCCACAGCTAGTATCTTTAAGGAATTCAATGTGGGCCCACAATCCATCAACTAATAGAAGGCCACAATAATAAAACTGGCCGAGACCTCTTAGCAGGCACCCTCGATCCGTTCGTTAGTAGGGCTGTCTACAAGAGCCTAGTACCTACACAGAAAATATTAGACCAACCATTTAGAACCAAGGCGATGGCATAGTGCTATGACTACAGGCCCCATATTATTAACGCGCTACCGGAGGAATTGAGGGAGATAATAAACCTTCAATCCTTCAAAAAAAACTAAAGGGTTTGGATGAGTTTTGCTCTATAAGCCCCCCTTTAAGTCTATCCTGTAGGGTTCCTATTTCGTTAGAAGACTTGATGGTCAGCTATAATATAAATTTGAGTAATTAATGTACTATAATAAACCTGTTAACACAAATACGAGAAATCTAGACGGGTCCATATTATTAGAAATGGAGATGTACCAAGATGGTATCATTATTATAATCTATTTCATATAGCGTAACGCTCTCCTCCCCCAGCACAGCGTACTATTTACAAATTTGAAACTTGTATGTATTTATATTTTTGTCTTCCAATAAAATGCAAAAAAAAAAAAAAAATCCTCCCTCTCCCTTCTAAAAGAACCTATCCTATGAATAAAACCAACGTAAAAACAAAACACTTTATTGATGGCAATTCGTCGCTCTACCTCTTGACGTGGACTCCTTCGCCTCTTAGAGCAGCCCAGGCCAACGCAAACTTTCTGAATGCCCCAAATTTCTGACATGTGTCAATCAGTTCAGAGAGTTCGCCTGTCGTGTCAGCCCAGGACTGCAATCCGGCTCTAGCGGCGTCATGTAGGGGGCAGTTCCTGATTATGTGTTCAGCTTTTTCTTCTGGAGCACCACATGGGCAGGATGGGTGCTCTCGTCTGTGGAAGAAATGGAGCTTTGCGCTGAAGTTGCCATGGTCAGTTATTAATTGGGTCACCTCGTAGCCTGGTTCTAGGTAACCCATGGCCATTCTGTCCCTGACGTTTGGTAGGAACCCATAAGTGTGTCGGCCCTTTTCTGAGCTGTCCCAGCGATGCTGACGTTGATTGTGGACCCAATTTTCAATGGCAGTCATCTTGGCAGCGACACTTGTCTGCCAGCCTAGAACATCCCTGAGCTCAGGATGAACCTGGGCACAGCATCTCTCTGACCATTTGACCGACACAGTTGCAACTCGCGCATCCAGGACCAGGTCCATCGTCCGCGCCGTTTTTGGAAGTAGACAATTTTCTAAAAATCTGAAATTTGGGTCAGGGGTCTGTTCCCGGCCGAGACGGGTCCTCGAAACTTTTCAGCCCGATCGGACCAAATTTAGGGGGGGTAGGGGTCAAAATGTGTTTTTTGAAAAATGGATTTTCGAGATTTTTGGCGATCTAGGCGAGTAGGGTGTCATTTTCCACTAAATTTTGGACACTGAATCCAATGAAACGGGTCCCAGAACGATTGGCACCACTGGAAAGGTAAGTCATACCCACTGGAAGAAGTAATGGGTCAAATTGGGTATTTATTACCCATTTTGAATATGTGTTTTCGGTATTTCTGCTACCTAGGCGTGTGGGGTATAGTTTTCCACTAAATTTTGGAGGCTGAATTCAATGATGTGTGTCCCAGAGCGATTGGCAACCACCGGAAGAAGTTATGGGTCAAAATGGGTATGTATCCACCCATTTTGTATGTGTCAGGATTTCTGGTGCCTAGGCTTGTGGGGTATCATATTCCACTAAATTTTGGACCCTGAATCGATTGGAATGGGTCTTGGACCCGCCACACCCACTGTTTCCCCCATTCGAGGAATCACCAACCCGTGTGTAAGAATTTGCAGATTTTTTTTTATCTAGACACCTTGAAACGTCCAGAAACAAATCTTGAGCCGAATCGGAGAGGTTGACTTTTTGCATGAAAACATAGGTTGATTATTCAAGGAATAACCAACCAAAATTAGTCGTCCAGTTTAGCCAGGAACTGATAGATCGGGGATATTCTTGATGATTTACCGGTGCCTCACAATGCCCATACCTCCTCGTATTCCTCTCCATTCTTCAGTAACGCCATTATCTCCATCATCCAAGCGCTTACGACCAGATAATGGACCAAAACTCGGTTGAAAACCGTAGTAGGTTTGTGCATTATAGGTCGATGGGCATGTACGGGCATGTTCTCGCTAAATATAGAGAATCTCATCTTGCCCTACCCCTTACAGGAGTTTTGGTTCTCACGAGGCGAAAAAGAGAGGGGAAAAAATCTACCGCAAAACCTGTTCATCAGTCCAATACCGCTTTGGAGTCAGATACCGAACGCGAAAGGCAAACTCGGAAAACAGTTAGAACGTCCAGTCCATTAATAACCTCGACCGCTCTTTCCTCCTTCACCTTGGCCATCGCGCAGTTTGAATGGTGGATTTGATAATAAGGATGGGTGCATGACTCTATCACTACATCCGTGAAGGAACTCATCTTGAACATTTCCATTCTGTAACACCACCCAACAAACCCGTGCAAAATTAATTATGAAATATGGGAAGGGGGGGGGGGCTTGCCTGTTTGCCGGCAATGAATTGCCTGCAACACCAATGGGCTCGTTCTACAAAAGGTTTTTCGTTCTTCACCATTCATTCGGATGTCTAGGCCTCACAAACTTGTACCTCTGTAGTGAACATCCTACCGTCGCATTGATGTTGCCTTTAATCCCGTGAGAGAGGCAAAGTTGAGAGAACTCGGAACAATACCAATGCATGTGATGCCATTGTTTTGTGTAAATTTTAAATAATTTTGTTTGTTTTAAATTGAATCATGTGTGCATGCATTTAACCCTCAATCGGTACTGTGAGGTGTTCATTCACCCCATCGTCACTTTTCTTTGTTAAAGTTAATTTTATTGACCCCTGACAGCGCTGTGGCCCTCAGTAGCCTCCTGTACAGAGTGTCCAGTCGTATACCTGATATCGAAGGCGTCAGGCCTATGACTAAGGTAGGTGAACCCTTTTTATTTGGAAGAGATTGGCGAAAACAATGATGGGGTGATATGTCACCCCATGGTACTGTTCCTGTTATTACAGTTTCAGCGCATTATTTCTTCACTAGAATCACAATCTGTAGCAGGCTGAAAGGACACAAATGCGCGTGAAGTGATTTCTTGAAGGGATTGGCTTATTCCCTCGCAGAACAGCTACTAAGTGCGACTTCAACAGTCAAGATTGCCTGCGATTCTTTGGGCAGAAATCAGAGGAACTTTGGGACTGGGCGTTGAAGAAAATCCATCCACCCCTAAAAATGAGCCCAAAACACAGAAGAGGTGCCATTTTTGTCCTCGCAAACAAAATAAAAATCTGCAAATTCTTATACACGGGTTGGTTATTCCTCGAATGGGGGAAACAGTAGGTGTGGCGGGTCCCAGACCCATTCCAAGCGATTCAGGGTCCAAAATTTAGTGGAATATGATACCCCACACGCCTAGGCACCAGAAATCCTGACACATACAAAATGGGTGGATACATACCCATTTTGACCCATAACTTCTTCCGGTGGGTGCCAATCGTTCTGGGACACACATCATTGAATTCAGCGTCCGAAATTTAGTGGAATATGATACCCCACACGCCTAGGCACCAGAAATCCCGAAAACACATGTACAAAATGGGTAATATATACCCAATTTGACCCATAACTTCTTCCAGTGGGTGCCAATCGTTCTGGGACCCATTTTATTGGATTTAGCGTCCAAAATTTAGTGGAAAACTATACCCCACACGCCTAGGTAGCAGAAATCCCGAAAACACATATCCAAAATGGGTAATAAATACCCAATTTGACCCATTACTTCTTCCAGTTGGTGTCAATCGTTCTGGAACCCGTTTCATTGGATTCAGCCTCCGTAAACTAGATTTCGTCTTCTTGAGCACAATCGTGACGAATTATAATTTTTGATTGATTATGATTGGAAAATAAGGCGTTGAAAAAAGTGGGGGCGGATACCGAACTATTTCTCGAGTGAAAAAGTTCGGTATGCGCCCCCACATAGTTAATAATGGGTGTAGTTCGACTGAATTGTATTGGTTTGGCCTGGGACGTTTTCTTGGGAGAGGTAACTGGTGAGGCAGAGAATAACTTTGATCGAAAGTTAAGAGGTTGAGATGCGATGCTCATAAATAAAATAAAAACGATGTTGACTGTAGCAGTGAAATCACCTCCAACCGTAGGTCAATGTTCGAGAAGCGATAGGGTGATTCGTCATTAGGTCCTGACGTGGAAGATATTCTGTTCTAACATTAAAATAATAAAAATGGTGTTTAATGTATCAAAACTGTTGAAAGTGCTTGAAGAGGACGAAAACGGCTCACACGCAAAACATCGAGTCGACGTGTATGTAATATCAATGCTGGAGGAAACATCACCAGTCTTCATTCACACTTGTGCTAATTCTTGTGGAGGAGATGTGTGAAGTCAATGGGCATAGATCCATCTGAGCATTTTTTGGACTGCATCAAGAATTTGTATGACCCAACCATAGAATAACTCAACACCAAAATAGCTATGTGGCAGAAGTAATATTCATATTAATAAATGAATTATTTAAACAAAAAATGTTGTGTTTCCCACATGGGGACGGAAGTGATTTCACTGCTACAGTCAACATCGTTTTTATTTTATTTATGAGCATTGCATCTCAACCTCTTAACTTTCGATCAAAGTTATTCTCTGCCTCACCCGTTACCTCTCCCAAGAAAACGTCCCAGGCCGTATCAATGCAATTCAGTCGAGGGGGCGGTTATCGAACTTTTTCCCTAGGGAAATTGTAGTTCGGTATACGCCCCCACTTTTTTCAACGTCTAGTTTCATTGCTTGGTGTATTTGAAAACATAAGTGCGGTATATTATTCCTATAGTACATGAAATCTAGTTTACGAAACATTCCTCAAAAATTGAAAAAGGTGGTCAGGTGTGCTTGCAAAAGAAAGAACAAAATGGGGGCGGATAACGAACTACACCCGAAAATGATACCCTACTCGCCTAGATCGCCCAAAATCTCGAAAATCCATTTTTCAGAAAACACATTTTGACCCCTACCCCACCCAAATTTGGTCCGATCGGGATGAAAAGCTTGGAGGACCGTCCCAGGCCGGTTACAGACCCCTGACCCAAATTTCAGATTTTTAGAACATTTTCTACTACCAAAAACGGCGCGGACAATGGACGGCGTACGGCGGACGGACATTGTCTTTTTTGATCCAGACACCATGAAACGTCCAGAAAAAAATTTTGAGCCAAATCGGAGAGGTTGACCATTTGCATGAAAACATAGGTTGATTATTCAGGGAATAACCAGGTTATAACGAAGAGCCAGGTCCATGAAATAAATCGTTCAAAATACATTTTTCACTATATATGGCGCTTGTTATATCCCTCTAGTAATATTTTTTTGTATGCCTCCCGAAAAGTCCTAACTTGCAGCTTAAGGTCAAACAATTCCGCATTTTCATTATATAGTCTCTAAGAATGGAGTGAAGACCGTTTATCTAATAAATAATTTTGTCTTCATCATCAGAATATTGTAAAATAATAATTTTTCTTAATAATTTGTTTATAGATACTTTTCTTTAGATAATAATTTGTAAATTAGTATAAATAAATCTTTCTTTCTTTGTAAATTAAATAATTGTAAAGTAATAATTTGTATATATTAATTGCGTCTAACTCAAAGTTGTTTTATCTACCCTGTTGAACCACCACACATCATTTGTAGTCATTTTGGAGCCTTGAGGCAGTGGATGTGCACCTTATTGCAGTTCGGTGGTAAGCTTCTGGTTTGGTGGTAAGCCTCCACATGAAATGCTGGGAGTTCCGCCCACTGCCAAGGAATCTGTCCTGATGTTATAAAATACGGTTTGAACTCATCTCTCGTAGGTTTGGTGACTGGCGACAAATTTCTAGCTACAGTTGGTGCAATCGGTAACAAGGCTGAAAACAAAGTTTTTAACATTGTGACCTTTCTTTCTTTGTAAATTAAATAATTGTAAAGTAATAATTTGTTTATATTAATTGCGCCTAACTCCAAGTTGTTTCACTCTACCCTGTTGAACCACCACACATCATTTCTAGTCATTTTGGAGCGTTGAGGCAGGGGATGTGCACCTTATTGCAGTTCGGTGGTTTCTCATGTGTTTCTCCAGTATAAACTCTTTAAATAATTATTTACATCATACCTTCCTGGCTTTGGTCCTTCATGATCCAGGTTGGAAGCTGCCTCTTGACAACGACACACTCCTTTCTAAAAACATAGTTTTTTTTACTACCAATAACACAATCTACTCGATACTATATTATGCGTAATTTATTAAATTGAAGCAAGTCTGTAAAATTCCAGCTGATGATGAACGTTAGTACAGCCTCCCTTGTACCCACCAGGAACCCCTTATCAGCTGCAAAGAAACATAAGCACCATATTATGGTGCTCGATGACGCCGACAAACAATGCATTGAGCGCTAGTGAGGCTATTTGGATTGACTTTGATAGTGGTTGATGATCTTCTATTATTCATGATTGGCTTCTTAATGACACTATCATGTTGCCTTGTTAAGTTTTTCTGGTTGACACTCTTGTTTCGAACTTCCTGAGCTTTTATTGCTACAGGGCACCCCCTATAAATTGCAGTATGGTCATGGGACAATGACACCTGGGCGTCAGGAAAATTCAACGAGCCTCTCAAAGCAAACTCTTGGCAATATGTCGATGGGCATGCCTACTAATTTAGCCCACTGGCCGTACATAGCCCAACCCACTGAAAGCCTGAAATCGCTAAGGCGCATCTTCAGTCACTCCACCAACAGTAAAATTGTTGCAAATTCTTTCACAGGGATTGGTTATTCATCGGAAAATGATACCCCACACGCCTAGGTACCAGAAATCTCGAAAACACACCTTCAAAATAGGTAGATCGAGACCCATTTTGACCCAAACCTTTTCCGGTAGGCGCCAATCCGTCCGAAACCCGTCTCGTTGGATTCAGCGTCCTAAATTTAGTCAAAAGTGATACCCCACAGGCTTAGATCGCCAAAAATCCATTTTTTGAAAACACATTTTCTTCCACCCCATTTACCATATTTGGTCCGATCAGGCTGAAAATTTTCGAGGACCAACTAGAGCCGGAAATGAACCCCTTCTCCAAATATCAGATTTTAAGAAATTTTTCTACTACCAATATCTGTGTGGACGGTGGTCGGACATTTGCGACTTTTGATCTAGGCACCTTGAAACGCCCAGAAAAAAAATGTTGGGCCGAATCGGATAGATTAACTTTTTGCATGAAAACAGGAATAACCAACCAAAAGTCACCTACTTCATCTGTTGCGCCGGGTCAAAACAATGGTTTACACTTTCTGGTGAACTTTGACATTGCATACTCGACTAAAATGTCTAGTCTAGGGACATGCTTTTCGGAGAATAGCAAAGGGGGCTGGGTGCAGGTGTCTGTACCAGGAAATTAATATTGAAGGGAGATGGAAGGCTGGGGTGGACAGTGACACCAGACCCGCAAGAGCTGGATTGCTGGTAGTCTCAAGTTTCCGAATCGTGCCGCTATGAGCGTTGCGATCGCCGAATAGATTTTAGTGCGAGCTCAGTCAACGTTCGTCTTTCGCTTGTTGAGTATCGGGGTAGTCGAGTGTCGTCAAGAAACTGCGTTGCGTTCTTACTAGCCTACGAGACTTCACTGTGTAACAAGGTAAATTACTGATGAAGCGTCAGCCATTTACTACAGCTGCTTTGTGCCTCAGACATCCCTGTCACCGTTTGTCTAAATTTTTTCATGAGTCAGGTACCAGAAATCTCATAAACACATATTTAAAATGAGTAATATATACCCAATTTGACCCATAACTTCTTCCAGTGGGTGCCGATCGTTCTGGGACCCATTTCATTGGATTCAGCGTCCAAAATTTAGTGGAAAATGATACCCCACACGCCTAGGTTCCAGAAATCTCAAAAACACATATCCGAAATGGGTAATATATACCCAATTTGACCCATAACTTCCCGATCGGGCTGAAAAGTTTGGAGGATCGTCCTAGGCCGGTATCAGACCCCTGACCCAAATTTCAGATTTTTAGAAAATTTTCTAAAAAAATTTTCTTTTCGGACATCGACCTTTCTTGATCTAGACACCTTGAAACGTCCAGAAAAATTTTGAGCCGAATCGGAGAGGTTGACCATTTGCATGAAAACATAGGTTGATTATTCAAGGAATAACCAACCAAAAGGTCGATGCCCGTCCCCTGTACGCCGTCCGCCGTATGCCGTCCGCCGTCCACGCCGTTTTTGGTAGTAGAAAATTTTCTAAAAATCTGAAATTTGGGTCAAGGGTCTGTTCGCGGCCTAGGACGGTCCTTCAAACTTTTCAGCCCGATCGAACCAAATTTGGGCGGGGTAGGGGTCAAAATGTGTTTTTTGAAAAATAAATTTTCGAGATTTTGGGCGATCTAGGCGAGTGGGGTATAATTTTCCACTACATTTTGGACGCTGAATACAATAAATTAAATGGGTCCCTGAACGATCGGCACCCTTTGGAAGAAGTTATGGGTCAAATTGGGTATACATTACCCATTTCGGATATGTGTTTATGAGATTTCTGGAACCTAGGCGTGTGGGGTATCATTTTCCGCTAAATCATGGAAGCTGAATCCAATGAAGTGGGTCCCAGGACGACTGGCACCCACTGGAAGAAGTTATGGGTCAAATTGGGTATACATTACCCATTTCGGATATGTGTTTATGAGATTTCTGGTACCTGGGCGTGTGGGGTATCATTTTCCACTAAATCATGGACACTGAATCGATGGGAATGGGTCTGGGACCCACCGCACCCACCGTTTTCCCCATTTCCCCCATATTAAACAAATGAGTCTCCTTGCGCCTGGTCCGAGGAATAACCAACCCGTGTGTAAGAATTTGCAGCGTTTTTGGTTGGTTATTCCTTGAATAATCAACCTATGTTTTCATGCAAATGGTCAACCTCTCCGATTTGGCTCAAAACTTTTTTCTGGACGTTTCATGGTGTCTAGATCAAAAAACGCTGCAAATTCTTACACAGGGGTTGGTTATTCCTCGGACCAGGCACATGGAGACTCATTTCTTCAACATGGGGGAAATGGGGAAACAGTGGGTGCGGCGGGTCCCAGGACCTATTCCAATCGATTCAGGATCCAGAATTTAGTAGAAAATGATACCCCACACGCCCAGGTACCGGAAATCTCGAAAACGCATATTCAAAATGGGTAATATATACCCAATTTGACCCATAACTTCTTCCAGAGGGTGCCAATCGTTCCGGGACCCACTTCATTGAAATTAGCGTCCAAGATTTAGCGGAAAATGATACCCCACACGCCTAGGTTCCAGAAATCTCGAAAACACATATTCAAAATGGGTAATATACCCAATTTGACCCATAACTTCTTCCAGAGGGTGCCGATCGTTTTGGGACCCATTTCATTGGATTCAGCGTCCAAAATTTAGTGGAAAATGATACCCCACTCGCCTAAATCGACCAAAATCTCAAAAATCCATTTTTCAAAAAACACATTTTGACCCCTACCCCGCCCAAATTTGGTCCGATCGGGCTGGAAAGCTTGGAGGACCGTCCTAGGCCGGGAACAGACCCCTGACCCAAATTTCAGATTTTTAGAAAATTTTCTACTACCAAAAACGGCGTGGACGGCGGACGGCGTACGGCGGACGGCGTACGGCGGACGGACATTGACCTTTTTTGATCAGGACATCATGAAACGTCCAAAAAAAAATTTTGAGCCGAATCGGAGAGGTTGACCATTTGCATGAAAACATAGGTTGATTATTCAAGGAATAACCAACCAAAAGGTCAATGTCCGTCCGCCGTACGCCGTCCGCCGTCCACGCCGTTTTTGGTAGTAGAAAATTTTCTTAAAATCTGAAATTTGGGTCAGGGGTCTGTTCCCGGCTTAGGACGGTCCTCCAAGCTTTTCAGCCCGATCGGACCTAATTTGGGCGGGGTAGGGGTCAAAATGTGTTTTTTGAAAAATGGATTTTCGAGATTTTGGGCGATCCAGGCGAGTGGGGTATCATTTTCCACTAAATTTTGGACGCTGAATCAATTGAAATGGGTCCCAGAACGATCGGGACCCACTGGAAGATGTTATGGGTCAAATTGGGTATATATTACCCATTTTGAATATGTGTTTTTGAGATTTCTGGAACCTAGGCGTGTGGGGTATCATTTTCCACTAAATTCTGGACGCTGATTCCAATGAGACGGGTCCCGTAACGATTGGCGCCCTCTGGATGAGGTTGTGGGTCAAAATGGGTGCCTATCTACCCTTTTCGAATGTGTGTTTTCGAGATTGCTGTAACCTAGGCGGGTGGGTTACCATTTTCCACTAAATTGTGGACGCTCAACCGATTGGAATGGGTCCGGGACCCGTCACACCCACAGTTTACATTTTCCCATGTTTTTGATCTAGACACCATGAAACGTCCAGAAAAAATTTTTGAGCCGAATCGGAGAGGTTGACCATTTGCTTGAAAACATAGGTTGATTATTCAAGGAATAACCAACCAAAAATGAAATTTTGGTCGGGGGTCCGTTCATGGCTTTAGTTGGTCCTCGAAACTTTTCAAACCGATCGGACCAAATTTGGGTCGGGTAGGGGTCAAAATGTTAATTTTGAAAAATGGAAAAATTTTTGAGATTTTTTGCAATCTAGGTGTGTGGAGTATCATTTTCCAGTGAATTCTGGATGCTGAATCAAATGAAACGGGTCCCAGAACGATTGGTGCCCTCTGAATGAGGATATGGGTCGAAATGGGTGCCTATCTACCCATTTCGAATGTGTGTTTTCGAAATTTCTGGAACCTAGGCTTATGGGGTATCATTTTTACAAAATATTGCTCCCTAAATCGATTGGAATGGGTCCGGGACCCGCCACGTTCACTGTTCCCCCCATTTCCCCCATGTTGAAGAAATGTGTCTCCATGCGCCTAGTCCTAGGAATAACTAACCCGTGTGCAAGAAATTGCAGCTTGTTTTTGCTATAGTTCGTCCTCGGGACTTGTCAAGCCGATCACACCAAGATTGAATTGAAGGTAGGCGTAATTAATGCCTGGCGTTATTTGAAGTTTAGTGCTGATATATCCCAAGGATATTATTCTATATCTGCAGTCTGTTAATCTTCTTGAGGTTCGTATTCGTTGAATTGCTGGTCATGAATAATTAAAAATTGAGAACCATTTTATACCTATTCTCAACTATTAAGTAAGTTCAGACGCTACTCTTACAGTACCTAATTTTTGGGTCTTATTGACGGAGTTCGATTACGCATAGCCAAAAGCTATATTGGTTGGTTATTCCTTGAATAATCAACCTATGTTTTCATGATAATGGTCAACCTCTCCGATTCGGCTCAAAATTTTTTTCTGGACGTTTCACGATGTCCTGATAAAAAAAGGTCAATGTCCGTCCGCCGTACGCCGTCCGCCGTACGCCGTCCGCCGTACGCCGTCCGCCGTCCATTGTCCACGCCGTTTTTGGTAGTAGAAAATTTTCTAAAAATCTGAAATTTGGGTCAGGGGTCTGTTCCCAGCCGAGATGGGTCCTCGAAACTTTTCAGCCCGATCGGACCAAATTTGGAGGGGGTAGGGGTTTTTTGAAAAATGGATTTTCGAGATTTTGGGTGATTTAGGCGAGTGGGGTGTCATTTTCCACTAAATTTTGGCCGCTGAATCCAATAAAATGGGTCCTAGAACAATTGGCACCCACTTGATGAAGTAATGGTCAAATTGGGTATTTATTACCCATTTTGAATATGTGTTTTCGGGATTTCTGCTACCTAGGCGTGTGGGGTATCATTTTCCACTAAATTTTGGACGCTGAATTCAATGATGTGTGTCCCAGAACGATTGGCACCCACCGGAAGAAGTTATGGGTCAAAATGGGTATGTATCCACCCATTTTGAACATGTGTTTTCGGGATTTCTGGTGCCTAGGCGTGTGGGGTATCATATTCCACTGAATTTTGGACCCTGAATCGGTTGGAATGGGTCTGGGACCCGCCACACCCACTGTTTCCCCCATTCGAGGAATAACCAACCTGTGTTTATTGAATGAAACCAACTGGCTTCTGATACGTACTGAGAATTGGCAACAAGTGCAAGTACGCAGGATAGTCAATAATAATTTAAATATGTCTTTTTCTATCAAGAAAATGTAATTAAAATTTATAAATATCAATATCCACATAAAAGGCAGTGATCCTCACGTAAGGCATATGCTTATTACGACAGTAACACGACAACATAATAAGGCTATCACATTTAGAATTTTGAACTTTTTTCTCTCAACTTAACTTGATAAAACGTATAAACAGTACCTATGCACAGGAAGAATTTATCAGGGAGAGGCGGTATCCAGGCGAATTTTTTTAACTCTAGTCGGCGTGCACGCAAAGGAGAGAACTGCATCTGTTTGACCGTTGGAGGAAGTAAGTAGGTTCATACAGTACTGTCTTGCTCCTGCGCTTTGGGATGATCCAGCTGGAGAACACGATCTTGCGCATGTAATATTCCGTGGAGTGTGGTGAAACCATTACTATTATAATGCCGAATTAGGTCCGTAGTTATTCGATTGTATTACAACCACAAAAGGTCTCAAATTTGACCCGGAAATAGGTCGTTTTTGAAAGGAAAAGGTCCGGAGAGACTGGTTTTGACCCACAACAAGAATAAGGTAGGTGCAGGAGACAGAGCATAAGGTGGGGGTCGTGACCCTCCTACTTCCCTCTCCAGGCATATGAGCTTTCTAAAACCGAAACCCACTGTTTCAACTGAGCTCATGCAGTTTGGTTGCAAATGAAGACAAAAGAACTTACTACTCATACTGACTCCTAAGTTAAATTTTGTTGTGCCTCTAGCCACGATCTACTCTTCTCAAGTTTCTATGGTTATCTTGTAAATATTATCAGCCGCCTTGATGTGGAGCCAGATGATTAACGCTGATAATTAAAATTAAAAACGCTGCAAATTCTTACACAAGGGTTGGTTATTCCTCGGACCAGGCGCATGGAGACTCATTTCTTCAACATGGGGAAAATAGAAACAGTGGGTGTAGCGCGCACCGGACCAATTCCAATCGATTGAGGGTCCACAATTTAGTGGAAACTGATACCCAACACGCCTAGGTTACAGAAATCTCGAAAAAACACATTCGAAATGGGTAGATAGACACATAGCCTCATCCAGAGGGCACCAATCGTTCCGGGACCCGTCTCATTGGATTCAGAGTCAAAAAAATAGTGGAAAATCTACCCTATACGCCTAGGTAGCAAATATCTCGAAAACACATATTCAAACATGGGGAAAATGGGAGAAACAGTGGGTGTGGTGGGTCCTGGACCCATTTCAATCGATCTAGGGTCCAGAATTTAGTGGAAAATGATACCCCACACAACTAGGTAACATAAATCTCGAAAACACATATTCAAAATGGGTAATAGATACCCATATTGACCCATAACCTCTTCCAATCGTTCTGTTACCCATCACATTGGATTTAGCATCCAGAATTTAGTAGAAAATGATACCCCACACTCCCAGATTGCAAAAAATCTCAAAAATTCATTTTTCAAAATTCACATTTCGGCCCCTACTCCACCCAAATTTGGTCCGATTGGGTTGAAAAGCTTCGAGGACCAACTAGAGCCATGGACGGACCCCTGACCAAAATTTCCGATTCTTTGAATAATTTCTACTACCAAAGTCGGCGTGGACGGCGGACGGACATTGACCTTTTGGTTGGTTATTCCTTGAATAATCAACCTATGTTATCATGCAAAAGGTCAACCTCTCCGATCCGGCTCAAAAATTTTTTCTGGTCGTTTCAAGGTGTCTAGATCAAAAACGCTGCCAATTCCCACACAGGGGTTGGTTATTCCAGGTACCAGGAATCCCGAAAACACATATTCAATATGGGTAATAGATACCAATTTTCACCCATAACCTCTTCCAGTGGGTGCCAATCGTTCTGGGACCCGCTTCATTGGATTCAGCGTCCATGATTTAGTGGAAGATGATACCCCTCACGTCTAGGTACCAGAAATTTCGAAAACACATATCCGAAATGGGTAATATATACCCAATTTGACCCAAAACTTCCCGATCGGGCTGAAAAGTTTGGAGGATCGTCCTAGGCCTGTATTCGTATATGTTTCATGATGTCTAAAAAAAGGCCAAAATGGCAAAAAAGGATAAATGTCCCTCTGCCGTACGCTACCAAAAAGTTCCATAATTAAAGGGGAGAAATAATAACTGCAAACGATGTGTGAAAAATGGAATCCTGAATATCTTTTAGATAGTATTTAAAAACATGGAAATCGTAGATTTTCAAATTGTGGACCTACCTTTCTTCAAATCCAGGCATAGAATATAAACTAGTTTGAGGCACTTTGTTCTTCGATGTCCGAGTAGCTGGGCCGTACACCAAAATCCTGATCAAAGCGCTAAACCTTCCTCTTAAAATACCTGAGAAGTCGTGACTTGTTTTCAAGATGGAGAGTTTTTGATAGGTGAAGAAAGGTGAACGGGAAATGGGGCAACGCTTGTAAGGCGGGAGATGAAGGCCCTCAGAAATAACTAGTGGCAGTGGTTGTTCCGAGAAACACATTGATTTAAGTACATATTTAAAGCAACCGGAACATTGAGGTGGGCTACCCCGCTAAAGCATCGAAGATCTGGAATTCGTCTATGGTCAAGGTATGCAAACAATATACCTATAGGATTTGTACTCGGGGATTGATCTAGCTGGATTGCATCTGTAATGAAGTATACGGGCTATCCAGAAAGTAGATTATGTTTTAGAATGAAAAAACGCTGCAAATTCTTACACACGGGTTGGTTATTCCTCGGACCAGGCGCATGGAGACTCATTTCTTCAACATGGGGGAAATAGGGAAACAGTGGGTGCGGCGGGTCCCAGACCCATTCCAATCGATTCAGGATCCAAAATTTAGTGGAAAATGATACCCCACTCGCCAAGATCGCCCAAAATCTCGAAAATCCATTTTTCAAAAAACACATTTTGACCCCTACCCCGCCCAAATTTGGTCCGATCGGGCTGAAAAGCTTGGAGGACCGTCCTAGACCGAGAACAGACCCCTGACCCAAATTTCAGATTTTTAGAAAATTTTCTACTACCAAAAACGGCGTGGACGGCGGACGGCGTACGGCGGACGGACATTGACCTTTTTGGTTGGTTATTCCTTGAATAATCAACCTATGTTTTCATGCAAATGGTCAACCTCTCCGATTCGGCTCAAAATTTTTTTCTGGACGTTTCATGATGTCCTGATCAAAAAACGCTGCAAATTCTTACACAGGGGTTGGTTATTCCTCGAACCAGGCGCATGGAAACTGATTTAAAAACATGGGGGAAATGGGGAAAACGGTGGGTGCGGCGGGTCCCAGACCCATTCCAATCGATTCAGGGTCCAAAATATTGTGGAAAATGATACCCCACACGCCTAGGTAGCAGAAATCCCGAAAACACATAATCAAATTGGGTAATAAATACCCAATTTGACCCATTACTTCTTCCAGTGGGTGCCAATTGTTCTGGGACCCATTTTATTGGAATCAGCGTCCAAAATTTAGTGGAAAATGACACCCTACTCGCCTAGGTAGCAGAAATCCCGAAAACACATATTCAAGATGGGTGTATCTATGGGGCACTACGACACTAATTTACTAATATAATATTGAGAAAACGTAGGTAATTTAGAAGGCTATAATAATTGTATTAAATTGAATTGAATGGTACGAATAAAAAGCTCGGACAGTAAAAAGAAGTGTAGGCAACTGCTCAAAATTGGTTGCTAAGTTTAACAGCTGGTTATAAACAACAGGATATGACGATGTGTTTTGTTTGTCTATTCGGCTGAAGTCACCCACATGGGTAATTAATACCCAATTTGACCCATTACTTCTTCCAGTGGGTGCCAATTGTTCTGAGACCCATTTTATTGGATTCAGCGTCCAAAATTTAGTGGAAAATGACACCCCACTCGCCTAAATCACCCAAAATCTCGAAAATCCATTTTTCAAAAAACACATTTTGACCCCTACCCCCTCCAAATTTGGTCCGATCGGGTTGAAAAGTTTCGAGGACCCATCTCGGCTGGGAACAGACCCCTGACCCAAATTTCAGATTTTTAGAACATTTTCTACTACCAAAAACGGCGTGGACAATGGACGGCGTACGGCGGACGGCGTACGGCGTACGGCGGACGGCGGACGGACATTGACCTTTTTTGATCAGGACATCATGAAACGTCCAGAAAAAAATTTTGAGCCGAATCGGAGAGGTTGACCATTATCATGAAAACATAGGTTGATTATTCAAGGAATAACCAACCAAAAGGTCAATGTCCGTCCGCCGTACGCCGTCCACGCCGTTTTTGGTAGTAGAAAATTTTCTAAAAATCTGAAATTTGGGTCAGGGGTCTGTTCCCGGCCTAGGACGGTCCTCCAAGCTTTTCAGCCCGATCGGACCAAATTTGGGCGGGGTAGGGGTCAAAATGTGTTTTTTGAAAAATGGATTTTCGAGATTTTGGGCGATTTAGGCGAGTGGGGTATCATTTTCCACTAAATTTTGGACGCTGAATCCAATGAAATGGGTCCCAAAACGATCGGCACCCACTGGAAGAAGTTATGGGTCAAATTGGGTATATATTACCCATTTTGAATATGTGTTTTTGAGATTTCTGGAACCTAGGCGTGTGGGGTATCATTTTCCGCTAAATCTTGGACGCTAATTTCGATGAAGTGGGTCCCGGAACGATTGGCACCCTCTGGAAGAAGTTATGGGTCAAATTGGGTATATATTACCCATTTTGAATATGCGTTTTCGAGATTTCCGGTACCTGGGCGTGTGGGGTATCATTTTCTACTAAATTCTGGATCCTGAATCGATTGGAATAGGTCTGGGACCCGCCGCACCCACTGTTTCCCCATTTCCCCCATGTTGAAGAAATGAGTCTCCATGCGCCTGGTCCGAGGAATAACCAACCCCTGTGTAAGAATTTGCAGCGTTTTTGATCTAGACACCATGAAACGTCCAGAAAAAAATTTTGAGCCGAATCGGAGAGGTTGACCATTTGCATGAAAACATAGGTTGATTATTCAAGGAATAACCAATTAAAAAGGAACAAAATATAGGAAACAAATTTTATTATGTACGGATGAGAGCCACACTCAAATACTACTTTTCTACCATTCAAATTAAGGCATTTATCGTAGCGATGTACGAGCTTGGAAATTCCTTCGTTGAAAAATTCAGCCGCCTGCGCCTTCAACCCCTTTGTTACCTCTTCTTGCAGCTGTGCGTCGTCATCAAAACGATGCATAGCCATCCACTTCTTCATTGCTGGGTAGATGATAGTAGATGGTAAAAGACACCTAGAGGAGGGGTTACGGGGGGCCCCAAGCGCGGAAGCCTGGTGGCTTGTTGTGCTTCTCATAGGTGTACCATTCTTTTAGTCCACAAACAGCCCTAGTCCCCTAATGAGGGTTGTTAGGTTGTGGACTAACTTATTGAAGGGTACGGTTCTCATTGGGGTTTGTGTCCCAAAGAGGGTGTATCGGCGGGATGTGAGTGCTGGGCACTCAAAGATTATGTGAGTTGCAGTTTCGTCTGCTTCCTCACAGAATCTGCACAGAGTTGTTGGTTGTGTACCCCTATGTGGTTCAGATGACTTCATTGCTTCTGAGTTTTTGGAGAGTTTGGCAATACCTTTGAGAGTTTATTGTAGTGCCTCTTTCCAGGAAATCCACCAAAACCACACCTTTTCTGTCCCAAAAAACAGTCGCCATAATCTTCCTTGCCGACATTGTTTGCAGGCGTTTCATGGGTTTTTGAAGGAACTTGTGTGCCCCCACTTGCATTGATTGCAATTTCGTTTTTTTTTGTGGTCCTCTGTCAAGATTTTTGGAATCCATTTCGCACAAAACTTGTGATAACCAAGCTTTTCGCTGATGATTTTGTGCAACAAACTTGGCGAAATTTGTGGAAACTCAAAGAAAGTTCCGATATTGTTTTCGTTTCGGTTTCGATTTTCACGGATTTCAGCATCGACATTTTCGACAAGTTCGGCAGTCACTATGCTGGGTCTCCCACTTCGATCTTCGTCATGAACATTGGTTCGGCCATTTTTAAATCTTATGACCCACTGACGCACTCCACCTTCAGTGATAATGTTGTCCCCATACACTTCGCAAAGCTGCCCATAGATTTCTATCAGTTTACAGTTTTTTGCAGTCAGAAACCTTATTACTGCACGCACCTCGCGGGATTTTCAATTAACGTAGACATTTCAAACCGTCACACTATCTGAACGGAGCACAACACCTCTCGCTAGCACGGCTAGATGCTGACTGAGTTGCACAACGCTCTGACCCACAATGGCCATGCAATACAGACGAAAACGTAATCTACTTTGTGGATAAAATAATAAATTGGCCAAACTTAAAATACAAAACTGAACCAACCTGAAAAGAAGAAATCGAAAACATTAGATCGTTCGAGTAGGAATCTCAAAGGAGAGAACATCTCCCCTCAACCAAGGCTGTAATATCAACTGAGTCACTGCAAGGCAGATAGTGTGGGAGACGCTAGACGATATCTAGCGTCTGCCGTGTTGTTATGAGGTTCAATTCAACGCAATTGGACATTACATACCTTTGATAAAGATTGATTTTCTCTTTATGAATATTGTCTTCACTTACAACTGTCTACGCGGCGTGTTGTTTGGAATCTACAATATTTCCGATAGGTACGAACTGCACACGCCAAAAGATTAAAAGCCATAGGACTACGACTGCGTAGACACCTGCAACATGTGCCACGTATTGTGCCTAGTACGATGCAGTAAATTTCGGATTTACCTCAATTGAACTGTATTATAGTAATAAAATAAAGTTGTCGTCATATATTATTGGAAAAACAAAAAAAATTAAAACCGTGAGAGTGGAGTATCCTGGACCTCCAACATTTCGTGGAATACTTATGTACCCCATACATCTAGGTACTCGAAATCTCAAAACCCACATTCGAAATAGGTAGGAACGTACCCATTATGATCCCAACCCACACTAGTACCCTCCTTGCGGTATCTAGGCATTTGTGGTATTATGTACTTTTCACTATTTTGGGAACTTGGCTTGAGGGGTATCATAATCCACTAAATTTTGGACGCTAAATATATTGAGATAAGTCCGGGACACTACATTTTTCCTCATACTCTTGATGCAAAGAATAATCAAACCGTTGAGGAATTATTTACAGCATTTTCGATTATGACGTTGGATTTGACCCCTTCATAGCTGAGGTCGTGAGATGACGAGCCGATTCTGTTTCGGCAACAAACTATGGCAATTTGTGAGACCCGGAGAAGGATAATTTATTTTCTCTCCGAGGTTGGTGGTCTGGAGGACGAGAGCATTAGTTGGCCTTCTGCCCAACTTATATCTTTTAAATGTGTAAGAGCCGCCTAAACCTGCAATGCAATAATCACTAACTGTTCGTGAAGGAACCACGAAGCGTGCGGTCATTTCCTTATGGAGTTCATTTGGTTTTTATTTCTTGAATAATCAACCTATTTTTTCATGCCAGAGGTCAACATCTCCGATTAGCCCCGAAATTTGACAATGTGCATTTCAAGAGGTCTAAATAAAAATATTTTGATTATTCAAGAAATAACAAACCAAAATTGAGATATCCTCGCACGCCGTCTTTAAGATTAAGATTAATTACACAGGGGTAAAGGGGGCGTCCATTGCAGTGTCCACCCCCCGCACTTAGACCTTGTGGCCCATTGTGCTAACCCCTGGAGCTCATCTCGGCCGAAGCTCCGTGTTCCCGACTAGATCCAGCAGAGCTCCGACCAGGTTCTCCTGGTTGAGGATGTCCCTTCGGTCCGAAGTCCCGAAGGTTCTGAAACGCCTACGTTCCAGCGCAGGACAATTGAAGACGATGTGAGGCGCTGTCTCCTCGTCTTCGCCACAGAATCTGCAGTCAGGGGTACCATTGCGCACCCCGATCCAGCAGAGATGTCTCCTGAAGTCCCCGTGTCCTGTAAATAAGCCAACGGTGAGTCTCAGGGAAGCTCTGTTAACGTCAAGGCATCTCGCGGCCCTTCCTTTGTTGGGACCAGTCATCATGGTGTGACCGTGTTCTTGCCGCGGCGTCCGTTCCCAGTGCCTCTGGTGCTGGGAGCGAACCCAGGTTGCCACCACCCCGATAGTAGGGTGCGGGAGATTCCTAGGCATGATCCAGGTCCCGTAAATACAGAGAACCTTGAGTGCTGCTTGGCTGTCAGAGAAGAAGTGGATCCGCCTACCTCGGTAGGCCCTCCTCATGTTCTCCTCAGCACATTTCTCTATTGCGAGCAGCTCAGCCTGGTAAACTGTGACCCAGCTGCCAAGAGAGAGCAAGAGGTCCCATTCTGACACCGGGCCATACACCCCCAGGCCGGATGCGTTCCCCATCTTGGACCCATCCGTGTACCATACCAGATCCCCTGGCAGTACCCCCGGGGGTCCCTGGGTCCAAGCTCCTCTCTCTGGGATGACCACATTGAATCTTCTTCCAGTTAGAGGTTTCCTCCTGATAAAGTCAGAGGGCATGTGCATTAAAGGGCACTCCCTCACCCTATCCAAAACCGTCGCGTGCCCCTTCCCCTTGGAGGGCACCAGTCTCGGCAACGCCGATTATTCAAGGAATAACCGACCAAAATCTGAAATTTTGGTCAGGGACCCGTTTCCGGCTCTAGTTGTTCGTCGAAACTTTTCAGCCCGATCGGACCAAAATTGGAGGTGGTAGGGGTCAAAATGTGTTTTTTGAAAAAGGGTTTCTTTAGATTTTTTGCAATCTAGATGTGCGGGATATCATTTTCCACTAAATTCTGGACGCTGAATCCAATGAAAAGGGTCTCAGAACGATTGGCACCCACTGGAAGAGGTTAAGGGTCAAAATGGTCATCTTACAATTTTGACCCTGAATCGATTGGAATTGGTCTGGGACCCGCCACTCCCACGGTTTCCCCCTTGTTGAAGAAATAAGTCTCCATGCGTCTGGTCCGCGGATCAACCAACCTCTGTGTAAGAATTTGCAGAATTTCCATTTAGAGGGCGCTCGTAGATAAATATTATTCCGGTCAACATTTTGTGCGTATTCAGCTTAACAATTGAGATGGCCCCGTTTTGGTTGGTTATCCCTTGAATAGTCAACCTATGTTTTCATGCAATTGGTCAACCTCTCCGATTCGGCTCAAACATTTTTTCTGGACGTTTCATGGTTCTAGATCAAAACACACGGGTTGGTTATTCCTCGAATGGGAGAAACAGTGGGTGTGGTGGGTCCCAGACCCATTACAATCGATTCAGGGTCCAAAATTTAGTGGAATATGATACCCCACACGCCTAGGCACCTGAAATCCTGACACATAAAAAATGGCTGGATACCTACCCATTTTGACCCATAACTTCTTCCGGTGGGTGCCAATCGTTCTGGGACACACATCATTGAATTCCGCGTCCAAAATTTAGTGGAAAATGATACCCCACACGCCTAGGCAGCAGAAATCCCAAAAACATATACAAAATGGATAATATATACCCAATTTGACCCATAACTTCTTCCAGTGGGTTCCAATTGTTCTGGGACCCATTTTATTGGATTCAGCGTCCAAACATTAGTGGAAAACTATACCCCACACGCCTAGGTAGCAGAAATCCCGAAAACACATAATCAAAATGGGTAATAAATTCCCAATTTGACCCATTACTTCTTCCAGTGTGTGCCAATCGTTCTGTGACCGGTTTCATTGGATTCAGCGTCCAAAATTTAGTAGATGCGAGAATGACACCCTACTCGCCTAGATCGCCCAAAATCTCGAAAATCCATTTTTCAAAAAACACATTTTGATCCCTACCCCCTCCAAATTTGGTCCGATCGGGCTGAAAAGTTTCGAGGACCCATCTCGGCCGGGAACAGACCCCTGACCCAAATTTCAGATTTTAAGAACATTTTCTACTACCCAAAACGGCGCGGACAATGGACGGCGGACGGACCATGACCTTTTTTGATCAGGACATCATGAAACGTCCCGAAAAAAAATTTTGAGCCGAATCGGAGAGGTTGACCATTATCATGAAAACATAGGTTGATTATTGAAGGAATAACCAACCAAAAGGTGTCCGTCCGCCGTATGCTGTCCGCCGTCCATTGTCCACGCCGTTTTTGGTAGTAGAAAATGTTCTAAAAATCTGAAATTTGGGTCAGGGGTCTGTTCCCAGCCGAGATGGGTCCTCGAAACTTTTCGGCCCGATCGGACCAAAATTGGAGGTGGTAGGGGTCAAAATGTGTTTTTTGAAAAATGGATTTTCGAGATTTTGGGTGATTTAGGCGAGTGGGGTGTCATTTTCCAATAAATTTTGGACGCTGAATCCAATAAAATGGGCCCCAGAACAATTGGCGCCCACTGGAAGAAGTAATGGGTCAAATTGGGTATATATTACTCATTTTAAATATGTGTTTATGAGATTTCTGGTACCTGGGCGTGTGGGGTATCATTTTTCACTAAATCATGGCCACTGAATCGATTGGAATGGGTCTGGGACCCGCCGCACCCACCGTTATCCCCATATCCCCCATGTTTTAAATAAGTTTCCATGCGCCTGGTCTGAAGAATAACCAACCCCTGTGTAAGAATTTGCAGCGTTTTTCATTTGACGTGAAGGTGACTTGGACGCTCAAGGTGCCGCTCGGCGAAGACGGCCGAGATGACCCGTGGGCCTTGCGGGGTCACTCTGGCGTCAGGTTCCCATGCTATGCCACCACTCCCTTAACTCCTCCACCACCCCTGCTCGAAACCTCGTAAGGATCCCAGTCTCATAGCTCTGATAGCTCTCAGAACGCTTCCTTCATGTCATTGCGCCTACCGCCCGACCTGGATCATTGGTTCCGACTTGACGTCAGATTATTATCTCAGTTCGGTCCTGTAAACTTTGTGCTTACCTACGTCCTCAAACGTGAAACGTCACTGTTTTACTTGTCGCTGTGGAAAAAGGCTTCTGAATCATGTTGATGCCACTAATTGTTTTCGTTTTGGTTGGTTATTCCTTGAATAATCAACCTATGTTTTCATGATAATGGTCAGGGTTGTATGGTATCCTGAGTTGTTAGCAGTGAGAAAGAGCCCTCGCACCTTCACTTAATTGTATTCATCTTACAGATTCGCACCATACAGGGTTTATATGTTACACCAGAGAAAGAGAAGACCGCGAGCCAATAGGAAAAAGGCTGCCGAAGCTCACACAACTAGCGTGGTATGCCTTATCATGGTGGCATTGGGGATTCTGACTGCTGGAACCACTGCAAACCCTTGGAACATGAATTTCTATTACATATCACCTCTTCCCCTCAATCAACTCTAGAACTAATTATAAATGTTTCTAATTTGCATGTTGGAAAACATGTACCTTAGCTAAGGGTTTAATTTGAATCATGGCTTGATAAGTGCATAAACCACGTAGAACCACACATGGTAAATATTCTCCATACACGCTACATCATTATGACCAGGCTCATCATAATACTTGAGGTGGCTATGATCGATATCGTACTTTTGACTTACGGTAGTTTGGTGAAACAACCAATGCATATTCGACTTTTTTTAAATTTTTAATTTAACTTTTAGTATATAACAATACTCTTTATTGCGACAGTTGGTAATGAAATACATACAACCCTTTGCAGGGATTGCGTGGAACTTGATTGAAGGTCACTGTCCAGTAACAGTCCTTTCGAATTTTATTCGCACACGAGTTCTCGAGTTCATTCACTGTCACTGATGGTTGGTAGGATATCTATTGTACGTATTCGTTTAAGTCTTCTTGATCCGTAGGGGCGGCGTTCTAAGGATGTCCAATAGGCCGCGAGGGCATGATTTGGGTGGGGGTGAATGCTGGAGTGTAGTCTGGTAGAATTGGTTCTGATGCAGTCCATTACTTCGGGTATGTCCAAGACCCGCTGAAGTGTTGCATTGCTGACGTACCAAGGCGATCAGTCGTAGGGCCCTGTTCTGCTGTACCTGAATCTGGCTAGACCCCATAGAGAGCGTCCGTATAACCATACGGGCCTGATTACACGAGATAGAGCAGACGCTTGATAGATAGGTCCAGTGGCGATGCTTGTGGTAAATTTACGCGGATCTACCAAATTCCATTTACTTTATTGCCTAGGTATCTTATCATATTCAGCGTAATTATTTGGGGTTACCTTTCGTAACTGACATCGTGGGATTCTACAATTCCTTTAGGGAATTGAGGGATCCGTTTCATTGACTATAAGACAATACTTATAGTCTTTCGGACCCTTTGGTCCAGCAGAGCACCAACCTCCCCTTTTATCTCTGCCCCAAGCCTCTCTTTCTATGAACCATACTACTTCATGGTTCATTCGCCCCGGCAACCATATTGTAGTCACCGAGGCTTTCCATTTTCCTTTATCAATCATGCAAATATGATTCGTTAATCTAAACAAGTACAATGACAATCAAATTGTTTAGTCAGAATATTTCTTTCGGTACATACCTCAAACCTCTTTGTTCGGTTGCTTTCACAGAAACTGACCCCACTCTCGTAGTGCGAGCCCCTTTTATACCTTTCCGTACATTCGCACTCAGCCCAGCAGAGCGCATTTTGGACGATGTGTTCCCCTACCTTTCGGCTTTTCCCTGGTTCTCTGTGCTTCCCTACTTTGCTCGACAGAGAGCGTTTCGGAAGTTTTCCTTCAATACGCCTTTGCCCTTTTGGCAACAATGCTGTCCCCATCAGAGGTTTCATCATGTTGATGCGAGTCCTGAGTCTCTTGCCTAGGTCCCCAATGTGGTGATTGAAAGTGAGGTTTGACTGGAGATTAATCCCCAGGTAACGCACGTTCCCAACCTTTGGTACTTCTTCGCGGCATAGAGTGATCGGGCGGGTCGAGTATGTTCGTTTCAGGGTAAATGGGACCACAGCCGATTTTCGGGGATTCACTTTTGTTTTCCATTTCACGTTCCATGCCTCTATGCTTCGCACGTGATGTTGTAATTTATCAGAGGATATTCGACATGATTACGTGATGTTATACAGATAACTTATTGTACTGCACACCCGATCTGGTTTTTAATGGAGTAACGGTACTATTCTGCGTAGGAGGCACTTTAGGTGCGTTGGTCGAGCCACTCTGCATCGATGGACGTTGCTGAGTCATTGGAGGGTATCCGATTTTCACCTGTGAACGGTGGACCAACCGACTCAGCAAAACTGTTGACCGTTAATACGCCACCTTTTCCCAATCGCTTTTGAGTCAGCGACACTAGATCCTGCTGAGATATTAATTGGTATTTACTGGTTGGTCATATTTGGCTATATTACTTACTATTTGGTTTAACAACATTTCACAAGAACCTTGTTGGCTGAATGTTCACAGTAGGAACGAATCATCTTCCACTCAGATCCATTTTCTAGATACCAAAAACATTCCAAACATTGCGTCAGCGAGAATGACAAGATAAGCTGAAATATTAGCGTCGTGCAATTACACGATAATTCACAAGGGGGGGGGGGGGATGTATAATATTTAGAAAAATTCCTACTGCTATAAATGATGGACGGATAGCTTAGGTTCGAAGTCAACCACAACTATGAAAAAATACTCTCGCTATTACTCTTCATCATCATGTCTTGAAAACTTGATGTTTTCACAATTTTAAAAGTAACTAGTTGATCGCGATGTTGTTTTTACACTTGCTGACAACAAATTACCGAGGAGGGGAACTACCGACATCCAGAAAGGAGTATTTGAATGCATATTTTCTCATCACTACAGAGAATAGTTATTCTCTCCTACACATTTATAATCAGTACAAACCCACTCCCACATTTTAATAATTACTCTTTGACCTCCAGACGGCCTTAAAGAAGTGACCATAATAATAATAATTATTATTACATTATGTAAGGCTTGATTTGTGGGCTGAATTATGTCCTTCTACTATGAGATGAAGAAAGAACGACAATTGGGGTACAATCAACAAGGATCGGTAGACCTTGATAACTCCGCGAGAGTGCTGACGATAGCAAATGAGCAGAGTCACCAGCCGAGGAGCAGACGTGACGTTGAGTCATCCGATGCACCAGAAAACAACGAACAAGTGAGAAACGAATGCGGAGGTTAGTCAGAAGAACACCTCTCGGAGCTCAGCTTTCTGCGTAAAACCATAGAGAGGCGACAGGCATGAAGTTGGATGAGTCAGGACCGCGTAGGAGCAGCTTTTCGTTGTTCATAGGGAAAACGCTACAAATTCTTTCACAAGGGTTGGTTACTCTTCGGACCAAAATGATTTCCCACACGACTAGGTACTAGAAATCTCGAGAACACACGTTCGAAATGGGTCGATAGAGGCCATTGTTCACAATAGAAACGGATCATCTTCCACTCAGATTCATGTCTCAAAAATCCTTCCATCCTATCGCTCACAGGTCGTCGTTTGAAAGGATTCCATTTTGCAGTAGGAACCTATCGAGTTGGAAGTCTGACCGTAAAAACCAATGTTCGGTAATAAAATGTAACTCGAACGAACCTCCTATCCGCATTTTCCACGGACGTAAAATCTGGTAGCAGGTTTCGAATAATTCGCTATGAAGGAGGCTCAATTGAGTAAAAAAAATTAATAAATATATTTTTGGCGCATCTCATCATTATCAAACTACGTATCCTTGATGGACAAAATTCCACTTCATAAATGGTATTCAATGAAAATGCAAGAATTGTATTAGCGAGCCTTAAGAGGCACTAGAAGCTAGAAGTTAACCAAATAAACGTCGTGATTCTCTCGAGGTCCTGTAAAAGTTGAATGGCGGGCTTCCCAGGGTCCGGACCAGACGAGAGTACGGTTTTCAGACTACTTTTCCCGCCTTTTTTTTTCTCTCTTTTTTTCTCTCTCTTTTTTTTTGAAGGTAAAGAAACGAATGAGGACCCAAGTACGAACCAGCCGGACAACAACATTTTCTCTCACTTCAGGTTATTCTGAGTGTTTCTTTTTTATGTGAGAAATAATTTAAACTAAGAAGGAATATATTTCAGTCTGTCCTTGTAATTAGAATGTTTCATTCAATTTCTCTAATGAGTTGAAAGTTACTGATTATGTGAAAAACTAATAATAACGAATATTCAATATATACTGGGTAGTATATTACGAACACGAGATCGGTGATTCACGCAATTCCTATTGGTGAGAAATCTGCCTATAAGGAAATGGGAGGACCACTTTCACTGGGCAATGACAGTACGTACGTACGTATAAACGTATGTATATATAGTATAAACGTTTCTTGTCTGGATCAAAAACCAAAGGTCTGTCCGTTTGCCTTCCACGCCGTATTTGATTGTAGAATAGTTTTCTAAAAATTTTGGTAAGGGACCACTTTCCGGCTCCAGTTGGTCCTCGAAATTTTGCACAGCCCAATCGGCGCCATTTAGGGAGGGTATGGGTAAAAATGTTTTTTTGAAACTCGGATTTTCTGGACATTTTGGGAGGTAGGCATGAGGGGCATCCACTAGATTTTGTACGCTGAATCCATTTTGATTGGTCCCGGAACGATTGGTGCCCACTGGAGGTGGATATGGGTCAAGATAGCTATCTACCTACCTATTTCACAATTTTAGAATACCCTAGGAGGTTGAGACAGTAATTTACCGCGTTTTTGTTCCTGGCACGAATAATTGGTTCAGCCGTATAATTAGTCACAGCTATTCGGTGTTTTAAGTGGATGACTTGGTTTCAAAACGAATTCCACTGTTGAAATGTATTGGTTTTTGCTGGAGCTCGGAGTTCAATGAACATATCTTCCCCCGGTGGAATACGATCACGACAAATAGAGCACTCGTCTCACCAGCTGAGATCCGATTTGAATAACGGCTTGGCCTGTTAACCTTCCACCTTCACCGTCTGCCAGCTCATCATTCGCGAAAAGGTCTTAGTAGTCAGGAGCGGGCCTTCAGAGCTTTCACACAAATCCTCATAAGTTCAGGGCCGACGCACGACGATCCATTATCGTTTTAATACCGTTTTTTCCCGTCTCGCTTAAATCCGATCGCCAAAAAAACTGGGTGCCTAATTGAAAGAAAGCTACAGTTTTGGGAAGCTCGGTGTCAGTAGCAGTGGATCTTTCTGGAGTAAATACACTGAACTCAAAACCGACTTGGTCTTCCAAAAGCTCCAACCTGATTCGCTAAAACCCCCAAAGCCCCTCGTTGGCAGTTTGCACACGTTGATTGCTTTCTCATTTCAAAACCCGCCGGCCTGTAGTCTTAGAAGTCCAGTCCTCAAATTTTTAATTATCTTAACGGGGCCACTTTTGCCGAAAGAGGTTTTTAAACCCAGTCATTTTCGTTATAAATTCAATATCAGAATAACCGAACAGGTCAGATAATGCGCCGATACTCAGGAAAAAATTTTTGATCATTTGTAGGGGTTGGGTTGTGAGAAAGAGAATTGTTTCCTCAGCGAGGTATTGCGAAGTAGTATGTATTTCCAGCCAGCCCTTATCCGGCGACTATCAAACTTAATCTGTTACCTACTTCCCCCGAAACGCTCCAAGTCTATATTGGAAATGAATTGAAAAAATAATTTATTCCGCTGAATATGACACTCAATTTCTTAATGAGAGAGAAAAAAATATATAACTAAGTACCGGGAATCGCCCACTACAAGGTACACAGTACCGTGCTGGGTGGTGGAGTCGGTGTTTAGCTTAACAATGAAAAATAATTATTTATAGTGGCCTAATGAGAAGATACAAAAACGCTGCAAATTCTTACACACGGGTTGGTTATTCCTCGGATCAGGCGCATGGAAACTGATTTAAAAACATGGGGGAAATGGGGAAAACGGTGTGTGCGGCGGGTCCCAGACCCATTCCAATCGATTCAGTGTCCATGATTAGTGGAAAATGATACCCCACACGCCCAGGTACCAGAAATCTCATAAACACATATTCAAAATGAGTAATATATACCCTATTTGACCCATAACTTCTTCCAGTGGGTGCCAATCGTCCTGAGACCCACTTCATTGGATTCAGCTTCCAAGATTTAGCGGAAAATGATACCCCACACGCCTAGGTTCCAGAAATCTCAAAAACACATATTCAAAATGGGTAATATATACCCAATTTGACCCATAACTTCTTCCAGTGGGTGCCGATCGTTCTGGGACCCATTTCATTCCGATTCAGCGTCCAAAATTTAGTGGAAAATGATACCCCACTCGCCTAAATCGCCCAAAATCTCGAAAATCCATTTTTCAAAAAACACATTTTGACCCCTAACCCGCCCAAATTTGGTCCGATCGGGCTGAAAAGCTTGGAGGACCGTCCTAGGCAGGGAACAGACCCCTGACCCAAATTTCAGATTTTTAGAAAATTTTCTACTACCAAAAACGGCGTGGACGGCGGACGGCATACGGCGGACGGACATTGACCTTTTTGGTTGGTTATTCCTTGAATAATCAACCTATGTTTTCATGCAAATGGTCAACCTCTCCGATTCGGCTCAAAATTTTTTTCTGGACGTTTCATGATGTCCTGATCAAAAAAGGTCAATGTCCGTCCGCCGTACGCCGTCCGCCGTACGCCGTACGCCGTATGCCGTCCGCCGTCCGCCGTCCACGCCGTTTTTGGTAGTAGAAAATTTTCTAAAAATCTGAAATTTGGGTCAGGGGTCTGTTCCCGGCCTAGGACGGTCCTCCAAGCTTTTCAGCCCGATCGGACCAAATTTGGGCGGGGTAGGGGTCAAAATGTGTTTTTTGAAAAATGGATTTTCGAGATTTTGGGCAATTTAGGCGAGTGGGGTATCATTTTCCACTAAATTTTGGACGCTGAATCCAATGAAATGGGTCCCAAAACGATCGGCACCCTCTGGAAGAAGTTATGGGTCAAATTGGGTATATATTACCCATTTTGAATATGTGTTTTTGAGATTTCTGGAACCTAGGCGTGTGGGGTATCATTTTCCGCTAAATCTTGGACGCTAATTTCAATGAAGTGGGTCCCGGAACGATTGGCACCCTCTGGAAGAAGTTATGGGTCAAATTGGGTATATATTACCCATTTTGAATATGCGTTTTCGAGATTTCCGGTACCTGGGCGTGTGGGGTATCATTTTCTACTAAATTCTGGATCCTGAATCGATTGGAATAGGTCTGGGACCCGCCGCACCCACTGTTTCCCCATTTCCCCCATGTTGAAGAAATGAGTCTCCATGCGCCTGGTCCGAGGAATAACCAACCCCTGTGTAAGAATTTGCAGCGTTTTTGATCTAGACATCATGAAACGTCCAGAAAAAAATTTTGAGCCGAATCGGAGAGGTTGACCATTATCATGAAAACATAGGTTGATTATTCAAGGAATAACCAACCAAAAAAGAAGAAGAAATACTAGCACTGCAATCAAATGTAAATGTTCGCTACTTTCAATGAAATACCCAAAATAACGGATTTTGGATTACGTGAAACATTCACTCATCAGGTCACGAAACCATGGTGTTCAGACAAGTGTGAACTGTGTAATGGGCTTCACGCTAATTTGCTGTGCAACTGTACGTAGAAAGGCACTTGCCTTTGTGGCACTTGTCCACACTGCAGATGTGGATGTTCCGTGATGAGATGTGCAACTTCTTATTATGATCGGACTCCCGCTCTGAATCATTCATGATCGAATAATTGAATTTCGCCCGATCAGTTATGATCAGTAATCGGACATATGTTTTAATCAAAATGCTTATTCGGGCTAAGTTTTGTTACTGAAAATCATGCAGCCATACTACACTAGTAACTGTCACATAAGATGTCCCGAAACGAAGAAAATACATTTCATGAAGGATATTACAACTTATGACGAAAGCGTGCTGTTCAAAAGAGAATGGTCTTGAGCGTCACTCTGGCAATGTCAGGTTTTTAAACTTGTTATTGCTTGGTGCAACATTCATAAGTTGTACAATAATAAATCGATTTAAGGAGGACAAGTAGCTTCTTCGTATAAATATCAAGTGTATAAATAGTTTTTAAAGTTAAAACAGTTTAAAAACTTAACACTGAACTGGAAAATCTCACCACTCACCATACTGCATCTTCCTAAGCACAGAAATCCTGATTAAATAGGCCGTAAAAATTATTATTATGCCGTTTAGAGTCTGAGACTACAACATTATTTGCCTTAAAAGGATTATTCGCTCTTATTACGAGAGTGAATCCTCGTTCATTTTTTACCACCGTCCAATTCAGAATCAAAAACACAGTTGAACACGAATTTCGCGGATTCGAACCCAAAAGTTGATTGTGAGGATATTGATAAAAACGCTGCAAATTCTTTCACATGGTGCGTAATTCCTCGGACCAGACGCATGGAGACTCATTTCTTCAACATGGAAAAAATGGGGGAAACACTGGGTGTGGCGGGTCCCAATTGACCAATCGATTGGCGGACCAATTCCAATCGATTCAGCGTCCAAAATTTAGTGGAAAATGATACCCCACTCGCCTAGGTACCAGAAATCTCGAAAACACAAATTCGAAATGGGTAGGTAGGCACCCATTTTGACCCATAGCCTCATCCAGAGGGCACCAATCGTTCCGGGATTCAGCGTCCAAAAGGTATTGGAAAATCACACCCCAAACGCCTAGGTAGCAGAAATCTCGAAGACACATATTCAAAATGGGTAATAGATACCCATTTCCATTCCCATTTTCCATAACCTCTTCCAGTGGGTGCCAATCGTTTTGGGACCCTTTTCATTTTATTCAGCGTCCAGAATTTAGTGGAAAATGATACCCCACACTCCTAGATCGCAAAAATCTAAAAAATCCATTTTTCGAAGTACACATTTTGACCCCTGCATCCTCAAATTTGATCCGATCGAGCTGAAAAGTTTCTACGAACAACTAGAGCCATGAACGGACCCCTGACCAAAATTTCAGATTTTGGTTGGTTATTCCTTAAATAATCAATCAATAAAAAAAAATTTCTTCAATTTGACCCAAAAAAAATTTTCTGGACGTTTCAATGTGTCTAGCCTCTACTCCTACCCTCACCCCAACCAAATTTAGTCCGATCGGGTTGAAATGTTTCGAAGACCAACTAGAACCAAGAACGGGTCCCTGACCAAAATTTCAGATTTTTTGAAAATTGTCCATGTTCTTGTCCAAAGTTGGCGTGGACGGCGGACGGACATTTGCTAGTTTCGATTTAGACACCTTGAAACGTCCAGAAAAAAATGTTTTGTTCTGACTTATTGCATGAAAACATAGGTTGATTATTCAAGGAATAACCAACCAAAATGATACTCTGATGATGATGACGATGAAGAACGATGGTAGCACGAAAATGCAACTTCGTGCTATTTATATTTTTGTTCCTCAACGAGAATACTGATTGTCATTATTTTGTTCGCAGTCTCAAAAATCATATTGTGGAGACGGATGTTTTATCCTCTTGGGTAAGTTTTATTTGCCATCTACGTACGTTTATTTCTTTGACAGCATAATAGCCTCTCATATCAATATTTACCTGGTCTCAGATCCTGAAGAATTACGGCTTCATTACGCTGCCCTCTTCAAACGCCTAAAGGTGGCCCTCCAAAATTCACGCCCCGTAATTATACTGATTAATAATCTGATTACCTTTTTCTTCAACAAGATTCCTAAAACCGATTTTATAGCTGTATTTCGGGCACCTTGTTAATGGGTTGAGTGAATTAGGTTTGATCACTGGAGACGACGCGATAATAGCAGCCGTAAATTAGATTGACCTCTCGTCGTTCTTAGGGAGCTGCATGCTCAGCATTCGCGCTTAAAAGATTTTATCGCTTAATTTTATATGAATTAAGTGGTCCATTGAAATGAACCGTAAAGCTCATTGTCTCTGGAGCGACGAAGAAAAACAAATTGCCTGAGGGTATGGGCCCTTTAGCTGTCATAGGATTGGTACGCTAGGAATTTGGGGAGAAGTTTTTACTAGCCTCTACAAAGGGCCTGGGTTGCCTTTTTATCCTTTATCCTTTCGGGCCCTAACCGTATCACCCCAGCATTCTCGTCTGTCTGTCATTAAAGGAAGTCTAAAAAAATTTGAAACTTAAGTCCCAAAATCCGTCCGTCGTCCAAAAAATCCAATTGAAATCAGAAAAATCAGAAACTGGTCTTTGGGACATCTATATGGGTCCTAGTTGTGCCTCACACCCCATCGCCCCAATCTAGGCAAAATATTAGTGAAAAAACGACTAGTGAAAATAGTTTATTAGAATTTGGGAAGTATATGATTTCCACTAAGGTTGGATGCTGACATAATCCAGGAGAATCATACGCGGAAGCGGATTGCTTGTCCAGGAGTCCTGTATTAGATGATACGTCTAACGACCGTGATATTATAAGAACCGTAAACCTTCTAAATTTGAATGAAATCGTAACATGTCAGAATAATATTTCTATAGGTAACGTGATGTTGTTAAAATCAGTATCATCTTCACAAAAAAAAAAAAAAAAAAAAAAAAACTAAATTCAGAATGCGGCCAAACATTAATCGATCGGGTTCACTTATATTTTGGACACATAGGGTCGCAACATATAATAAATACCATCAAGGAGCATTACCAATTCAAAAATATGTACGAAATGGTGCGAAACTACTGTGCTTCTTGTGAAATTTGTATCAAAAACAAAACTCGACGCAGGAAACCGACCCATCTCGGCTGGGAACAGACCCCTGACCCAAATTTCAGATTTTTAGAACATTTTCTACTACCAAAAACGGCGTGGACAATGGACGGCGGACGGCGTACGGCGGACGGACATTGACCTTTTTTGATCAGGACATCATGAAACGTCCAGAAAAAAATTTTGAGCCGAATCGGAGAGGTTGACCATTATCATGAAAACATAGGTTGATTATTCAAGGAATAACCAACCAAAACTGGAGCCTCAATAGAGCCAGGTTTTCAGAACACAGACGTTCAGGTTTTAATTTATTATTTTCCTAATGTCGACCTTGCGATGTGATGCCTGAATATTTTCGATTTGCCTCAAATAGTGATTAATTTGTGACATTTTTGTATCTCCTTACGCATCTCCTTTCGCTTTCCGCAGTCCCCGAGGCTGGACCGAATGTTACAAACGGTCCGGGTACTCCTAGATTAATCTTAAAACACAACATTTTCTTTTTAATGGAGTGATTGACCTCAAAAATGAAGTCATGGGGTTAAGGTTGAAAGGTTGAGGGAGTAGAAGAACCGAAATCCAAATTTCCGCTATTCCGAGAATTCATAATATCCTTCTTTGGTTGTTAGAAAACGAATTATTAGGTAATCCGACTGGAAGAGACGCGAATTCGGTGATTGTATTCTCAGCTAAGGTCTTCGTGGACACTATTTAGGAATGTTAGTAATGATTGGCCGAATTGGAAATTTAAACGTTCTTTCGCTCTCTTTTGTTTCTCTGCAAATTCTTTCACAGGGGACGGTTATTCATCCGACCAGGACTCATTTTTTCGACATGGGGGAAATGGGGGAAACAGTGGGTGTGGCGGGTCCCGGACCCATTCCAATCGATTCAGGGTCAAAAATTTAGTGGAAAATGATACCACAAACGCCTAGGTACCAGAAATCTGGAAAACGCATATTCAAAATGGGTAGATAGATACCGCAAATATTGTTTTAAACAACCCCCAAATACACCCATATGTGTTTTTCGAAAAATGGATTTTCGAGATTTTTGGCGGTCCAGGCGTGTAGAGTAGGTATCATTTTCCACCAAATTTTGAACGTTCAATCCAATGGGATGGGTCCCAGAACGATTGGCGCCCACCGGAAGAGGTTATGGGTCAAGCAATCGAAATGAGCTGAATTGTTCATTTGTTTTTTCGCCAGCCTTGGTACCAGGCGTATTCCAGCGAAAGAAATTTTGTATATACAAGCGTGTAAGCCGATTTTATCCGAGTAATTCTTTATTTTATTGTAGGCTAGGTTGCACGTGCGGTTGGGCAGGGACTAAAAATAAATCATTTAATTAATTTTTTTTTATTTTTTTATTGAACAGTCGTCAATTTTGTAAACCTTTGTTTTTTGTGTTTATTAGAAGACCCGATACACTTTTGTGTGTTATAATATAGTGGGTTTTCGAGATTTTCGGGTACCTAGGCTTGTGGGGTATCATTATCCGCTAAAAGTTAGACTCTGAATCGATTGGAAGGAGTCCAGGACCGTCCACACTCCCTGTTTTTCCTAATTTTTCTCCATGCTTCTGTTCCGAGGAATAACCAACCCCTGTGAAAGAATTAGCAGCATTTTTCTAGAAAATTTGCTTACTATAGTTTGGTAATGCTCTCGATGTACAAATACCAAGATCGTCAGCTCCTATCATCCTCGTTCTTTTCGTTTCTAGCTTATTTATTGGTGTGAGAATACATAGTATTGGGTACCTACTTATTAGGGATTTCACACTGTAAGTTGAAGAGCAAGACTAAGTTGCTATTCATCTCATGCATTTTGGAGCACTAAAAGCTAAAGCTCTAAATGCTCAAAAGCGACCGGATCATTATAAACCAGTCACGAAAGAACCTCGTGGGCGTTTCGCTGTTCCGAAGGCATCTTTCCGTGAAGGTAATCATTCGGATGGATCTGGAGCGACCTTCTGCCTTCTTTCCTTGGCTTTGAGGGGAAGCCTAAGCAAAGAATCCGCAGTTCTGATATGCGATACCATTCTGTTGAACAACTGAGCATTGTAATTCACTCATTGGAACAGGTATGGCATTTCATTTCCCCGGTACGGTCTCCAGTTTTGTTGGGAGTAGTGCGTACCTGTAGGTTCGCTAAAACCCACGGTTTCGATGTGTGATGTAAATAAATGTATGCATGGTATATCTCATTTATTGTGGGTGTGCGACTATACAGGTGATGATTGACCAGCTCGGGTTTGAACAGATTCTCAGTACATAGTAAAGATTGGGGGTTGAACTGATGAGGACTCCCATGTTCCCGACCTCTACCTCCGACGTTATATAAGTTCGGAACTAAACGGCTTACTACAATATCAAATTTGTCAGAGGAAAAAAGGGTTATTACCAGTTGTTATCAGTTGCATAAAATAACTATAAATTCTCGACCCCATTTTAAATGCAAGAAACTAGAGATAAGTATGAACAAATTTACTGCACACGTCTCGGGCTTCAAGCTCTGGAGAAATCTCGAAGGCTCTTGAGCAAATCTTGGATCAGGTGCATGGAGACTCATCCAATCTATTCAGCGTCCAAAAATTGATCGAAAACGATTTCCCACGCGCCTAAATTGTCGAAAATGGGGAAAATGGGAATAGAAACAGTGGGTGTGGCGTGTCCCGCACCCATTCCAATCGATTCAGCGTCCAAAATTTAGCCAAAAATGATACCCCACGCGCCTGGATCGCCAAAAATCTTTTAAATCCATTTTTCAAAGTACACATTTTGACCCCGACCCCCCTAAATTTGGTCCGATCGGGCTGAAAAGTTTTTGAGGACCAATTAGAAAGAGGAACGGACCCCTGACCCAAATTTCAAAATTTTAGAAAAATGTCTACCAAAGTCGGTGTGGACGGCGTACGGCGGACGGACATTTGCTTATTTTGATGTGAACACCTTGAAACGCCTAGAAAAAAAATTGTGGGCTGAATCGAAGAAGTTTACTTTTTGCAAGAAAACATAGGTTGATTATTCAAGGAATAACCAACCAAAACCGAACGGTTGTGGACTGAAAGTCCGAAAATCTTGTTGTTCACATTAGTGGTGAAGGTAAATGCGGGTTGATGTGATGAAAACGAGTGTGCCAGGACAACCTTAATTCCTCTTGATTCTTAAGTTTTCATATCCCTCGATTGAACGAAAGTGGCGTTGAGTTTTACCGTAATAACTTCTCAGCGTGTTTAGTTCAAGTAGCATAGTATAATTTCGCATTGTAGAAATAATTGTTCATCTGGCCGGTCGTGTCTAGTCCGCGTCAGCGCGTTTCGGAAATTTTGTTTAAATGCTCAAGAACTCTCCAATATTTAGTCAATATGATGACTTCCACTTCACTTAGGGGAGTGAGGCAATAAGTAGCGAAATCGTCAGATCAATTTTCGATCCTCTTTGGAGGACGGCCGACGACGTCCGCGACACCTGACACAGGTAGTCAGACGAATATCCAAGGTGAAAGTCCCTGCTTACTTAACTTTTTACTTTTACTTTCCACAAATGAAGTTATTAGCTGCCTCCTCCTTTGCCCGATTACACATAGCGCTGATAGCTCCCTCTGTCCCGTGATTCCACAGCACAGTTCGAGCTGCTCTCAGCTACTTTCGCTATTATCCTGACGCCCTTTAATTTTCAGGTAGCTGGGGTTGTAGTCCAAGGCCGCATACAACGGGAAATTACTAGAATCGAGCGCCTTTCCCCCCAAAATTTCCTTCTGCTGGGCTTCCATCCTAGGTATGACTTTGACGAGGAACTGCTAAAATTGGGATGCTTCAGCCCCTACAGAGTACTCTTCATTGAGCATCTCTCACTTTCTGAACCACCGGTTTCGCATAGCTTCCTTCGCTACTTGACTTCTATGAGTGCGATCCGGGATTTATTGAGTTCCTGCGTAGACTGTAGAGAGCTAGGTCGATCACAACAATAAAAGCAATAAATAAAGAGATTAGTATAGGAGATATTTTATTTCCACTCCATCGGCCAGTGACCACCATCTTCAAGGAACCCTTACTCAAAGTCGTTACGATGGTAGTTGTTCATTCTGTCATGATGTTAATTCATGGGGACCTACGTTGGTTATAAGACGTTCGTTGAGCGGCGTAACGAATTTCGACCTTTCTTTCGAATCAGTTTGGGATGATTTGCCGGAACTGAAAGGCCAATAGAGAAGACCTCCGACGGACTCAGAGGCGTTTTAATTTATAGATGCTGGATGAGTTGCTCCGTTAGGAAGAGAAATGCCCTCAGGTGACAATCTTGTTTTTTTCAATTTAGGAAAGATACAGGGCCAGCACGTGGCTGACCAACACACCTGAAACCTGCAGCTTCCATCAGTCGACCTCCCATGCTTGTTCCCCAGTTTTGTCTCCTTCGGGACCAGTTCCAGCAACCAATTTTAATCGAAAAGACAGATGGTAGAATCGAATCTTCGCCTTCAGTTTTGGCTGGTTATTTTTTGAATGAACGAACGAAGAAATAGTACTGTATGTAGTACGCTACAGGGGATGCAGTAGAGACGGCGTAGATACATACGACAGAATACATGTTCACACTCATCATTGCAGCTTATAATCACATTTACCATTATATAAATTATTATATTTATGTACAATAAATTACGCGATCAAATATCAACATGTTCATCATTATATACTCGTACATATTGTAACGATTTATGTTCTTCGTAACTAATTTATTAACAATTGTTCACTTGAGTACATACACTGTTCACATTCGCGCATTTACACAATGACAGAATCACAATACGCGGTTGTAACGCGGTTGTCGCACTATTTATAACGCGGCACGGTAATTACGCGAGCAAATATAAAATGTTCATCATTATATACTCGTAAATATGATTATATTATGCCGGGTACGTTTCATTCTCGTTCTGTGTCTCATCAGTATAGGTTCGTGCTTTTGGCAACAAGCCCTTCACTTGATTATTGTTTCTCTTGCATTACCGGGTGTATTTATTATTACGATTGTTATAGGTTAGGTATATCTATTTACTTTTTATATTCCATTTGTTTTGTTATTATCTTATTCGTTACGCAGGAAAACTCCAATTTTTAATGCACCTATTGTGTAGTAAAACAATTTATCTACGACTTTCCGATTCTCTCCATTCAACAGTTTTATTCTTTTGAATGCTTTAAATTCTTGTAACGGTGAAGGGATCACCCTTAAGCCGAGGCCGCAGTGCAGGAAGGTTGGTAGGATGGTGGATGGTAGATACCTGCCCTGGCGACCATCCAGCTATTTATAACGTAAGTAATGGTACGATGGTAGCCGCACTGGCCTCCCACTACCATCTAACCCCTTGAAACTATCCTAGGTACCTGCCTAGCGTCTATCCACCTGTATCAGTCATGTTTGTTATTCCATCCACCATCCACCTCTACCATCCAACCTCCTTGCGACCATCTAGCATCCTGCAGTGCGGCCTCAGCCTTGGGGTGGAGGTTGACCACGTCTCACTTAGTCACAAAATTTTAAAACCATCTCCAACCAACTCAGCTCAACAACAAGGTCCATACGTCAATGAAGCTGAGTATCTCGGTATGACGCTCGAAGCAAGGCTCAGATGGAGAGCCACGTAAGAAAGAAACATGAAGAACTGACACTCAAATTCAGGAAAATGTACTGGATAATGAGGCAAAAATTTAATTCGTCCGTATACAACAAGATGATCCTTTACAAGCAAGTCCTAAAGCTAGTCTGGACTTATGGAGTGCAGTTGTGGCGCTGCACCGCTCAAACCAATCGAGCCATGATACAGAGATTCAAGAACATGGTACATAGGTGCGACGCGAACGCTCCGTGGTACTTCAGTAACAACCGGTTACACCATGACCTACAAGTTGAGTTAGTAAACGAAATCATCAGGCCTCAAGCAGCTGCCAATCTCCAAAGGCTACAAGATCATGTCAACGAAGAGGCTGTTCGGCGATTTAGGCGCGTAGCGTATCATTTTCAACTACATTTAGAGCGCTGAATCCATTGAGACGGGTCCCAGCGCCTACCGGAAGAAGTGTCGGGTCAGAATTAGTATCTGTCTACCTATTTCGATATAGGGTTTTTAAGATTTTTTGTATGGTGTATGGTAATATTTTCCGCAAAATTTCAGACGCTGAATCGATTGGAATAGGTCCGGGACACCCCACACCCATGTTTTCTCCATTTTCGAGATTTTCGGCAATTTAGGCGTGTGGGGTAAGGTTTTTCCACTAATTTTTGGATGCAGAATTGATTCGGAATGAGTCTCCATGCCCCTGGTCCGAGGAATGACCAACCCCTGTGAAAGAATTTTTCCTTTGTCAAATCTGTTTTTACTGAGACTAAAAAGAATAATTATTTTTCCCGTTACTTAGGTAACTCGAAATCCCTCTTGAGCAGAATGTTCCTGATGCCCACGATCGAGGCCGGCAGAGGCGTCCCGAAACGACGCCCATCATTTACTCCAATCCGGCCGGTAATGCCTGACAGACATAGAAATTCAAACAGGGAGAACACACACAAAACGGTGTTGATGGTATCGGCGCTGGTGGCCTCCAGCAGGCTCCTCCTTCGACCTGCGTCTTCAACCCTGCGATCTGGGGCATGGAGAACCTGTTTCACCTTCTTCATCGCCCTACTCTTTGTATTCGAAGTTCCACTGTGTGAATAGGAATGGGGACCGAAAGGAGACATTGGGTAGAGATGTTAACTAAGCTATTGCGGTGGATCGTATTTACCGTGTTGTGGAGCTGCCAACTTTTATTAGTAGCATCCTCATTTGCATCAGTCGCTCGAGGAGTAAGCAGAGAAAGATGAGAAGACTTTCTTTGGCTGAACGATAAGTGTGTCAATGTGATGGGGATCTTACCACCATTGAATGAGTCCACCTAGCATTGGATCCAGTTATCCGCATGACTTGATGCGTTTCAAAACCTACCACTTGATTAGCACATTATATCACAGCAATCTTATTTGAAATCAATTGTGGTCTCAACATTCGAACCTGCTCCCCTGTAACGCTCTTGCCCTCCTCATCTTCTCTCTGCGGGCACTATTGCCAACAATTGAATGATATACAAGTTGGAACGAATACAGCACGTCATTCGAGCTCTCGAATCATTGTGGCCTTCTCGAATCATTGTCCTTTTGTCGGTGACCTTATTTTTTATTTTTCGATCTGAAAAGACTATTGAAATTCCCATGAAAGGATTCAGTAACCTTTTATATCCGTATTTAGCCATATTACAAAAGCTCTCCATCGACGATGGGTTCGATGAACCTAGACTGCGGCTTTTCAATGGGATTTGGTAATTTATTAATTTTTTTAGAGCCTCTTACAGGTAAACTGTTCTTTGATGTGTTCGGTGGTATATGAAAGTAAGGGGCGTGTCAGCCACTGGTACCAAATCGTTTGTGTTTATCCTCGTCAGTATTTCGCACCCGTGGCCAATCCCCTTCAAAAGGGTTGTCGGGAAAACTAATTTTCTCGTCTACGTGCTGGCCGTTCAGGTCTTCACCGGTTTTCTCCGCTATGACGTATTGCGACCAGGAAAAAGCTGTAATGTCTCTAATAAACTATTTCGGCTTTTTTCTTCAATATTTTCTTTCCTATACCTACTTTCCTTGCCACCGAAGGAAGGATACTTCTATTGGGCTAGTTATGCAATCTTCGTTGACTTATAACCCGATCGACCATAGTGGGCTAGTGAACTCCATTGTTGTGTGCAGAATAGTGGGTCTCCAGAAGGGGGCAGACATAGCCTCATACCTTCTTTGACAGGAGCCCAACCTTATTTTTTCGCTTGGTGTCGAACAATAAAGTGAAAGTTACTTCAGTCTTTTGTGACGTTGGTGCGACGGATTGAGATCAAGGACCGTGTTTTTGCCCCTCGGTTTGATCTGACTATGATTAATGATCCAGAACCGAACTTTATAATATTTTGTATTGATGTTTGAGAAACGTTCGTGGGACATGTGTGTAAAAGACTGTGCCTGCCTCATAGTCATAGAACAGTTGCTGCCCATCTGTTGCAAACCTACTGATCGTGATGCCATTTAACTGAAGTTTCAGCGATTCCGCTTATCGGCCTCTAATACTCCTTTTCAAGACTCCGCCCCGCAATTCGCCTTAGGCGGCTAAGGCTGGCCGTCCACTGGACGCGAATTCGCGCGAAGAGGCGAAGTACGCGAATTCGCGTGAAGAGTTCAAACACTAGCATTCGTATAGGACCCCGTCCACTGGAAGCGCTGTGATCGCGCAAAGTCTGGCGAAGGCGAAGAGAACCAAACCAGTTTGTTTCCGAACGCGCGAGCAGGCGAACCCGGTGATGGAAATCTATACCTGCCGCACCCTTTTACCTAGCCCACACGTGTTGTCCCCATACTACTTCACTAAACAATGTACCTCATCTGTCTTTCGACCCAAAACAGCTGATAGGACGGGCGAAACTGACAGGAATTCGCGTGCAGTGGACGGGGTTTCGACGCGCGAAGAGGCGTAGAGGCGAAAACTTGCGAATTCCCTCTTCGCCTCTTTGCGCGAATTCGCGTCCAGTGGACGGCCAGCCTAATGAATCCCGGATTGAATGCGCAATCGCTGACCAATCCGTGAAATGCCATTACAAATTTAGCTCGTCCTAATGTCTACTATGGACTATGCTGCTTGGCTGTTTGACCCAAGTCATTCTCCAGGAAAGGTAAAATTGCCACCCATCGAAATAAAATTACGTGACAATAGGTTAGTAGAATGCTTGAGCTCATTCGTTCTATGGAGAGAGAGAGTAATAAAATGCTGCAGATTCCTTCCCAGGGGTTTGTTGTTACTCGGACCAGGAGCATGGGGGCTCACTCCAATTGTTCCAAAATGTTGTGGACCGTGGATGTTGTGGATCCCACACGTCTAGGTACCGAGTCCTCGAAAACACTCATTCGAAATGTGTGGATAGATACCCATTTTGAGCCATAACCTCTTCCAGTGGGCGCCCATCGTTCCGGGACCCTTCTCATTGGATTCAGAGCCAACATTTAGTGAAAAATGATACCCACACGCCTAGGTACGAGGAAACTCGAAAACACACATTCGAAATGAGTACATAGATACCCGTTTTGACCTGTAACCTCTTCCTGCGGGCGCCAATTGTTTGTATAAAATCTATTATGATCCCCTTGAGATCTTAATCAACGAAATAATAATAGGTACATTACTACTAAAATAAAGGGTAACTATCATCACACTCGTAACACAATTTAATGATGACATTATCGTCCCCCTAACACTTTTAAAAATGTTCGTTGACACATGATTTTGGTTGATTATTCCTTGAATAATTTCCCCTTGAAATTATTCCTTGAATAATCAACCTGTTTTCATGCAAAAAGTCAATCCCTCCGATTCGCCCCAAAAATTTTTTCTGGACGTTTCAAGGTGTTTAGATCAAAATTAGCAAAGGTCCGTCCGCCGTCCACGCCGTCTTTGGTAGTAGAAATTTTTCTAAAAATCTGAAATTTGGGTCAGGGACCCGTTCCTGGCTCTAGTTGATCCTCGAAACTTCTCAAAACGATCGGACCAAAGTTGGTTGGGCTCGATACAGGGATTTTTGAGATTTTTTGCAATCTAGGTGTGTCGGGGGTGCGATCATTTTCCACTAAATTCTGGACGCTGAATTCAATAAAAAGGGGAACGATTGGAGCCCTCTGGATGAGGCTATGGGTCAAAATGGGTGCCTATTTACCCATTACGAATGTGTGTTCTCCAGATTTCTGGTACCTAGGCGCGGGGGATGTCATTTTCCACAAAATTTTGGACGCCGAATCCAATCAAATGAATCCCAAAGCGATTGGCGCTCTCTGTATGAGGTTATGAGTCAAAATGGTCTATCTACCCATTTCGAATGTCTATTTTCGAGATCTCTAGTACCTAGGCTTGTGGGGTATAATTTTCCACTAAATTTTGGACCCTGAATCGATTGGAATGCAACCGAGACCCGCCACACGCACTGTTTTTTCTTGAATAATCAAAACGTGTTTCTTGAAAAATGGATTATCGAGATTTTTGACGATCTAGGCGTGTTCCCGGCTTTAGTTGGTCCTCGAAAAATTTCAGCCCGATCGGACCAAATTCAGGCGGGGTAGGGGTCAATATGTGTATTTCGAATAATTGATTTTTGAGCTTTTTGGCAATTTAGGCGCGTGGGATATAATTTTCACTAAATTTTGGACGTTGATTCCAATTAAATGGGTCTCGGAACGATTGGCGCCCTCTGGATGAGGTTGTGGGTCAAAATTGGCACGCTTTTCGGACGCTGAATCGCTTTAAATGAGTCTCCAAGCGCCTGGTCCGATGAGTTGCCAACCCTTGTGAAAGAATTTGCAGCGTTTTTTCTCACTTGCGTTGGCACACTGTCCAAGCCCCCCGTAAAGGTGTTGGAATGGCTTTTCGACTCGTAATTTCTCTTTCGCGGGCGTGACACCACTTGACACAATGACGGAACAAATTGTGTGCTCTCCATCTCTTCAGCTCCTTCAAGACATTCAGATTCACTTCCTGCTCTTTTCGCAACGGTTGATTGCGCCAAGTGGCGGATTGAGAACTTTTCACCGAATAGATTCATCACTGTGAGCGTCTGTGAAAACGTGGTGCCGAACGAATGAAGAAGTGCTCCGCATATACTTTCCTTACGAGAGGATGTGTCACTATGATTTTTCAAGCTGCCCAACATTGATAGGAACCTCAACTGTCACAACAGTCATCCTCCTGTCGCAAGCAGAGTAATGTGGCACAACATGTCCAGGTAATTGCAGTTTGTAGCACACAGTTTTCGGAACAAGACGTGTAAAAAAAAATTTGTTTTCAATAGTTTCTTCTTGTTTTGTATTTAGTTAATGTGAATGAAATTGCAGCTTTTGCCGCATTGAATGACAGCGAACTTCTATTTGCACAATTACACCATTGTGAATGGTATGGAATCATTGTTTCTAACTTCCAAATCCGCCACTTGACAGCTCTGCCGCTTTTGAAATGCTTCAACTCCGACAGCTGCAGTTTTGGCTTTGGAAGAATTTGAGTAATTCTTGCATTGACGCTCCCAATACCATGAAGTTGCTGTTGACAGTTTGGCATTCCAGGTATGTGCTCGCTGTTGGACGGAAATGGAAAGGCGATGTCGGTAGCATTAAGGTGGGTCTACACGGGGACACTTATTGAGGTAGCGCGAACTGTGACGAGAATTTTTAATCAGCCAGCAAAATGTAGGTTCAAACCTCCTATAATACTTCATTTATACTATTCTAGTATGAATTACTATAACTAGTAATCATTTCATTTAATAAAGGGACGAGTGGTATGCAACAAGCGAGGAAATTGCTCAGGTGCTGGCTGAAATGGACTCAGACGAAGATGAGCCGCTTGATGCATTTCATGACTTTTTCGATGACCCAGATTTTAAGCCTGAAGACATCGAACTGAACGATCACGACTCGGATTCTGACGTAGACTTGGAAACACGATGACATAGACCAAGAAGACGACGGCTTACGTTTTTTCAATGATTTCGTATTGAAGAGTTCATATGTTTCTTTGGCCTTTACACATGATAAAAGGTTCAAGGTTAAAAATTTTATTTACAAATTTACAAATTATCACATGATTTCGGGTTACACTGCTGCAGTTAGAGTACGTGAAACCGCATGATTATGACAAAAACATGTGGACGATCAACTGACCGTCGCGCCGATGCTGGTGGGACTACACGGGGACACTTATTGCGGTAGAGCGAGAGCTAGAGCACTCGAGAGAAGTGTGGCCCGTAGAGTAGTTCCGACATTAGTTGCAGGGTGCTCTCGGGCTCTAGCGTTCGCCCTCCTCTCTCAGCGTGTGGACGGCCCTGCAACTGCAGTTTCACCTGTGTGAAACAAGTTGCTAGAGCGATGGCGAGTTTGGGTCGTCAGTGGACAAAGGAGGAGACAGAGAGGTTCATCAGCCACTTGGAGGCGTATCCCGAGCATTATTATTATTATTTTTTTTTTTTTTTAAGATTTATTTCCATTTAGTTACAAAAATATCATGAATAACACAAACAATTTTGCAGTTACATAAATTTTCGTAAAATGCAGAAGATTACTTTGTAGGATTACTTTGGTACAGCAATTAAGAAAATTGTGAAGAGAAGGGAATTCGTGATGATATTGTAACGATTTATATTCTTCGTTAATAATTTATTACAATCGTTCACTAGAATACACTGTTCACATTCGTAACAATCGTTCACTTGAATACACTGTTCACATTCGCGCACTTACACAATGACAGAATCACAATACACGGTTGTAACGCGGTTGTCGCACTATTTATAACGCGGCACGGCACGATTTATAACCCGAAGCGTCTATATCCGGACTCTGAATTGAACTGAACTGGGCAGTGCTCGTGGGTCTGTTTTATACCTGCTGCCTCTCGGTCGAGTACCTTCCAGAATGTTCCCTGGTTCTGGGAACTCGAAGTGTTGTCTCGAACAAACGAGGAAGTTCCCGCCAATTTGATACGATGCGCGAATGTTCGAGACCCTTAACCCTCCACAGGTCGTTGACCTTGCAACGCCAGCAGCCCATTTGACCGGCGCAGGTGCGAGCTTGCAACAATATTTTTGGGTCAAATCCACACTCGAACGGGATATTTTTTCACGATCAGGAATTGTTTTTTTTATCATAATTAAACAAGCAATTATTAATATAATTGAAATAAATGCTGCTATTATTGATGAATACGAGTATAATATTTTAATTATTACTTTTTCTCATAAACAAGGACCGAAACTGGAGAGCAGTTTCTACCGCGGCTCTGGCAAATGAATTTGCCACAGATGCAGAAGAAATCGGGAGGAAAAAAAAGGCACTTTCATGTAAATGTCTATTTCAATAAATACAATATTATACATTTCTCAACATAACATTCGCAAGTACATTAATTACATTTACCTGAAGCCAGAAATCTAGGCGTTACTGCTAATCTTTCTCCTGGTTGTATCGACCCACCTTTAGACCCCCCAACAACTGTTTACAGTTAGGTACTGTCCCTTTTGGAACAAGACTTCTGTTAGTTCAACAGCTCCGAACACCGCACTGCAGCTGAAATTCTGACTATTTTCAATTATTTCTTCTACCTGGAGCAATTGCGACTGTTTGACAAACTTACCTTTCGGAACAGCAGATTTGTCGATTCTAATGGAAGGACGACGTTCATTGTCATGGAAGGCCTGATGATGGCTCGAATGAAGAACTGGATGTAGAATACCGGTAACTTTTATGGTGTAGTGGACACGGGTCGCTTGAAAGAGTTCATTAGTGGCTAATATCGAGCTGTAGGGCTCATCTCAGCGATTTGCGAGATCATTATCTCCACCGGGCCTAGGGGGCTCGGCTTCTTTCCTTCTTCCTGAGACCTCCGAGAGACATAGTCAGGTAATTTGGGTTTCATGATCTGTATTTATATTCTAACAACATGTTCAGTCAGGTAGTAAATTATAAATAGCGGGGCTCCACAGCGGTGAGGTTGTTTTGGAGCATGAGAGATGGTGGCTCTCATTCATTATACTCATCATCTAGGCAATCTTCTTCGCTCTGGTCGGACTTATAATACCGAAGATGCAGAAGTTGGAGCAAGATGACTGGCGCATTCAACACTAGTTAATGTATTATGGTGCTTACTGCTAAAATTGGTGGACCGTTGGGACAAATCAATTATGGAAGGAAAAGTCGAAATTAACAATGTGAATGTTTAAAATATGTAAAAAATACTATGTGCCACCTCAAATGTTGAATTGTCAAGCCATCCGAATTTGTTTTATGGGAAAGGATTTGTTCTAAAATTGAGCTCGAACTCGCCATCGTCGAAGGTGTAACAGGTTATTTAGAAACACCCTCGAATATTTTGTAGGACGTTCCGCTTTAGATACAGGGGCTTCTGCAGGAATTGCGTATAGATACACAGCGCATGAGGCAATTCAAACCATCGTCTGGCCTCCTGATATCGTACAAAATGCTCATACGTTGCACTCTTTGATACTCGGCCTCTAGAACAATAACCCTGATAGTATTAGCCGTCCCATAAAATGCAGTTAAGGGTCGTACAATACGGCCATCCATTTTCCGATAAGGGACGCTAGTTAAATCTGGGCCCAAACAAAGACCTTTGATTGTTGAATGTATGCGATGGTTTGCCTCCATTGTTTTGACGGATGACACAAGTGGACTGTGTGGGATGATCTTGGGAATACACTGAGGGTTTCTACTTGACCTCGGAAGTTCCACGACAGTTACCAAATAATGCGATGAAAAATACAATTTTCTTCGCCTTATTCAGAAGATTCAATTCAAATCTTCCCTTGCCTATACAAAGTTCGTTCTCCCTAACAAATTCTTCCATGTTCCTTCTCAGCAGTTGAACTTGTACTTATAGCGTTATCAGACTATGAATACTTGAACATAGGCCTAAATGTAAATACTCCAGAGCTCATCACTTTAGAAGAAAATGCCAAAACCGTCAGTCGTTCAAATCCTTCCTTGATTCTTCGGAGAGTCGGGTTGTCATTGGAGGATAAATTTCCGGTATATCGTTTCCACGGGTTACCGTTTCCATACCACTTTTCCTTCTCCCGATCATCTTGCATTTCAGGATTCAAAAGAAATAAGAAGAATGTAAGGTGACGAAAGACGGAGTCAGTTTTCGCTCTTAAGTAGCCCCTACACGATCAGTTTTACTAAAAGTCTGGTCCCTCAGTTTTACTGATAGCACGCGGTGGCACTTCGATCAATCTGTCAATGTTCATTTGTAGTCGAGTTTCCGTGCTGTCGTATTGAGCTTGCTCGCCGCGTTTTGCATCAAGGGCATTGCTTTTTTTTCAGTATGCCTTCGAAAAGTGAGACGAACTGACTCAATCACCCCTCTACACGATCAGTTTGCCGCTTCACTCAGTCTGAAATTCAAGGTTTCTTTCAATCACCTCCCAGCACTGACTCAACTATCACTCATGCCTCTAGACGATCACCTTCACTCACCTCACGTCTATCTCGGAGGGACCAGACTGTCAGTAAACTGATCGTGTAGGGGCTGTAGGAACGTCATTTCTGTCGTCCTAGAAATGCGTGGCCATTGCCAAACTGCGGCTTCTTGAGCCGATCCTCTGAACAGGAAAGATCTACCAGTAACGCGAGAAAGCGGCCCGTTAACGCCCGATTCCCACCACATTGGCTTCAACGTGGGTGGTCCGCGGGGTCTTTAGACCTTGACTCCGTGGGGATCAACATCGCCTTGCATCTGTTGCAATCCGATTCCAATCACTTGCTCAGCTCATGGCACTGTCAGAGGTCATCAGAAACGCTTAGCCGCTAAGGCTGAACGGAATGAGCGGTGAACATCAACAGATGGGTGTCGAATCCTCATGAGGCCTCATCGTCTCTGTCGTAAGAGTCCTTTCCTTGCGACCTCTTAAAATATTCTTCGTTGACATTTTACATTATCTTCTGTAATCGGATGATCTGATTCAACCTCCTCGGCTCTCCTTTTGTTATGCCCCCGCCTATTTTCGGAGTACATATTCATCCTTTCCTGGTCAGTTTTTAGTTGGTTAATCCTTGAATAATAAACCTATGTTCTCATGCAAAAACTCCGCCGTCCACTCCAACTTTGATTGTAGAAAATTATCTAAAAATCTGAAATTTTGGTCAGGGACCTGTTCCCAGGTAAGTTGGTCCTCAAAACTTTTCAGCTCGATCTGACCAAATTTTAGATGGTAGGGGTAAAAATGTGTATTTCGAAAAATTTTGGCGATCTAGGCGTGTGAGGTATCATTTTCCACTTAATTTTGGACTCTGAATTGAATGAGACGGATCCCACGACGATTGTTGCTCACCGGAAGAGGTTGTGAGTCAAAATGGGGATCTATCGACCCAACTCGAACGTGTGTTTTCGAGATTTCTAGTACCTAGGCGTGTGGAAAATCATTTTCCGCTAAACATTGGACGCTGATTCGATTGGGAATTGCGGGGACAAATGTCCAACCCGGTTTTGTGCTTGGCATCTTAATTGAAACACAAAATGTCAAATTTTAGGACGAATCGGAGAGGTTAACCTAAGGTTTTCTGCTCATAAAGTAACAGTGCAAAGAAGATCGAAAATTCTGGACGTTGAATCCAATGAGACGGGTCCCGGAACAATTGCCGCCCACCGGAAGGAGTTATGGGTTAAATGTTTACCTATCTACCTATTTTGAAAGAGAAGTTTTGAGATTTCCGGTACCAAGGCGAGTGGGGTATCATTTTCCATTAAACATTGGTCGCTGATTCGATTGCGATAAGCCTCCAAGGGGCTGAACCGAGGATTAAACAACCCCTGTGAAAGAATCTCGAGCGTTTTTGGAAGTGGAAGTCTAGAAAGTGCAGAACAACCCCCCCCCCCCTCTCTCTTTGTGAATTATCGTGTAATTGCACGACGCTAATATTTTAGCTTATCTCGTCATTCTCGCTGATGCAATGTTTGAAACGTTTTTGGTTTCAAGAAAATGGATCTGAGTGGATGATGATCCGTTTCTATTGTGAACATCGGCATCTATCGACCCATTTCGAACGTGTGTTTTCGAGATTTCTAGTACCTAGGCGTGTAACCAACCCTTGTTAAAAAATTTGTAGTGTTTTCCCTATGAACAACGAAAAGCTGCTCCTACGCGGTCCTGACTCATCCAACTTCATCCTGACGCCTCTCTATAGCCGCATCCCCACTATGCCGATGGTGGCCGTACGGCAATGCCAACTGGCTTTGCCGAATGGCGAATGTCGACGACTGCAAATTCTGCACTTCGGCTTCGGAACACGCGGCTAACTGGGTGTCAGTGTACGCTGAGATGTCTTCTGACGATGATGTGTTGTTAGCAGCTGCATTAGTTGTTTTATTAGTTGTTATTATTATGCATAATTGTTAGTCGTTATATATTAGTCGCAACAGAACGACCAAAGTTACCCCGGAGGTTTTGCATTCGCCCTAGTTTAAAAAACCGTACAGTGCTAGTGACGTACTTAATGATTAATAATGGATGATGCTGACATATTAAACCTAGAATACATAGTTTATTCCGGGTTTAAAAATTGTTTTCGAGTGACATCAATAGATTTTGAACATTTACTTAACAAGATTGGACCACAATTAACAAAGAAAAACACGACATTCAGACAAGCAATACCACCTCAGGACAGACTGGCGGAGGCGAGCGACGACGTGCCTAGTGCCGCGTCTGCTGGCTGGCTCGTCCTCACTACAGCCGACCGCTTGACTTCCTTTGATCTAGACCGACAACCCTTTGGTTGGCATCGGCATGCGGCAATGCCGATCGGCACAGTGGGGATGCGGCATAAGGTTCTATGCAGAAAGCTGAGCTTCGAGAAGTGTTCTTCTGACTGTCCTCCGCGTTCGTTTCACACTTGATGTTTTCTGTTGCACCAAAAATAACAACTAATGCAGCTGCTAACAACACATCTTAGTCAGAAGACATCTCAGCGTACACTGACAGCATCCTGCTTAGGCCGCACTGCAGGATGGTAGATGGTCGCAAGGAGGTTGGATGGTAAAGGTGGATGGTGGAGGGTAGATGCATCTTGGACGCAGTAAAATGAAGCCAGTATCCAACTGACTGCCGTGTAGAAGTCATGTCTCTCTCAAAAGTTGGGAAAAAAATGTTGCTAAGTTCATCTTCGGGAATTTTGCTGAGATCAACTTTGGGAAATATTGGGGCAACTACTGTGATAAAAAAAAACCGTGGGTGCATGCTTACAATTTGAGGCGGCAACAGGACGGGGAATTCGTGAGAGTGTACAAAAAATTAAGACAACACCCGGACAAATTCTATTCGTATTTAAGGATGTCAGTTGAGGCGTTTGACTTACTTCTGAAATTGACTGAATGCAAACTGCAAAGAGTTATGGGTCAAATTGGGTAATTATTACCCATTTTGAATATGTGTTTTCGGGAGTTCTGCTACCTAGGCATGTGGGGTATCATTTTCCACTAAATTTTGGACGCTGAATCCAATTAAATGGGTCCCAGAACTATTGGCACCCACTGGAAGAGGTTATCGGTCAAATTGGGTATATATTACCCATTTCCTCCATGCAGCCTGGATGGAATAACAAACACGACTGATATGGGTGGATAGACGCTAGGCGGGTACCTAGGATGGTTTCAAGGGGTTGGATGGTAGTGGGAGGCCACTGCGGCTACCATCGTACCGTTACTTACGTTATAAATAGCTGGATGGTCGCCAGGCAGGTATCTACCATCCACCATCCTACCAACCTTCCTGCACTGCGGCCTCCGCTTCGAGAGGTGTTCTTCTGACTGTCCTCTGCGTTCGTTTCTCACTTGATGTTTTCTGGCTCATCGGATGACTCAACGTCACGTCTGCTCCTCGGCTGGTGACTCTGCTCATTTGCTATCGTCAGCACTCTTACGGACATGTTGATCCATTCATCTTCTAATTAGTGCCTTCGTTTCTCTTGTTATTTTGCATATTAGCAGAATAACAATTATGCCTTCTGCATTATTAGTATACATTTTTGGTTGGTTATTCCTTGAATAATCAACCTATGTTTTCATGCAAATGGTCAACCTCTCCGATTCGGCTCAAAATTTTTTTCTGGACGTTTCATGATGTCTAGATCAAAAAAGGTCAATGTCCGTCCGCCGTCCACGCCGTTTTTGGTAGTAGAAAATCTGAAATTTGGGTCAGGGGTTTGGTCCCGGCCTAGGACCGTCCTCCAAGCTTTTCAGCCTGATCGGACCAAATTTGGGCGGGGTAGGGGTCAAAATGTGTTTTTTGAAAAATGGATTTTCGAGATTTTGGGTGATTTAGGCGAGTGGGGTATCATTTTCCACTAAATTTTGGACGCTGAATCAAATAAAATGGGTCCCAGAACGATCGGCACCCACTGGAAGAAGTTATGGGTCAAATTGGGTATATATTACCCATTTTGAATATGTGTTTTTGAGATTTCTGGAACCTAGGCGTGTGGGGTATCATTTTCCGCTAAATCTTGGAAGCTGAATTTAATGAAGTGGGTCTCAGGTCGATTGGCACCCACTGGAAGAAGTTATGGGTCAAATTGGGTATATATTACCCATTTTGAATATGTGTTTTTGAGATTTCTGGAACCTAGGCGTGTGGGGTATCATTTTCCACTAAATCATGGACACTGAATCGATTGGAATGGGTCTGGGACCCGCCGCACCCACCGTTATCCCCATTTCCCCCATGTTGAAGAAATGAGTCTCCATACGACTGGTTCGAGGAATAACCAACCCCTGTGTAAGAATTTGCAGCGTTTTTCCCAAAGACTTATGTTCAGATCTGAATAGAATGGTAGAGTATCAATCCCTTTTGGTGGTTGAAGCAGCGACTCATCAGAGTCACGCAAAAAAGTTTAGTCCATTACAAAGGGTTTACGTTCTAATTTATTGTGGGGCACTCGGATCATCGTGCAGAAGATGTCTGGTTTTACGATCTCCCGCTATGACTTGTCTGGACTCCATGGAACTTTCTCTTTTCAAAATAAATCCCTCTGTCTGGTTGTGTTTAGAGTTTAGAATTCGACTCATTAATCATCCTGGGATGCGTTCTCTCGGCTCAACAGAAGATTGATACATTTGACACAGTCATATTACAATCAGTCAGGTTAGCATTTGTATAATTTATAAATGATAATTTCTAATATAAAATAATTTCAAAAATAATAATTACACACCTAAACAGTTGAAGAAATTAAGTAATAATTTAGAAAAACAATTAAATAATAAAAAAAAAGAAGATTTTCTGCCCAACGGTAAGCATCGATTATCAGCTTCTCAACACACTTTTGTTTTAATAGCGTCACAGACAACACAATGATTTACTATATTATATTGTTGAGTTTTTTGGTGTTGCCAAACAGCTCTCCTTCCTTCCTGTTGTCATTACATGTTACTGCGATACATTGTGTTTTTCGTACAAATATTGCGATCTCTGTGCGTTCAGAATTGTATGCATTATCGTCGCTACTCAATGCCTGTCTCTCCTTAATTTTCAACCATTCGAGTTTTTCAAAGTATGGAGTAATATGTGCATCAATTCAATTTTTCGGAACTTTTAACTTAATTGTCTTAATTGATAAATTCCCCTATTTTATTGCACATTGTCTTCACGTAAGCACTCCATTTCAAATTTTGATCTATATTTACCCCTAAATTCGTTCCACAATTTCCTCATTTTCTATCTTGATCTATGGAACCTACTCCCAGCCGATTGTTCTGATCTGACGAGCATGTCCGTTTAATCTAAGTTCCTGTTTTATTTTGTTTCGTAACCGTTTGAAAAATATACACTCTAGTTTTGATCAAGATGCAACTGCATTACACTGCATTACAGGTAGTATAATGTAAAAAATTTCTTGTCTTCTTGTTTCATTTTTTGACATTTTGGTTGGTTATTCCTTGAATAATCAACCTGTTTTCATGCAATAAGTCAGTCTTTCCGATTCGCCCCAACATTTTTTTCTGGACGTTTCAGGGTGTCTAGATCAAAATTAGCAAATGTCCGTCCGCCTCCACGCCGACTTTGGTAGTAGAAATTTGTCTAAAAATCTGAAATTCTGGTCAGGGAACGGACACGGCTCTAGTTGGTCCTCGAAACTTTCCAACCCAATCGGACCAAATTGGGGTGGGGTAGGGGTCAAAATGTGTATTTCGAAAAATGGATTTTTGAGATTTTTTGCAATCTAGGTGTGTGGGGTATCATTTTCCACTAAATTCTGGACGCTGAATCCAATGAAAAGGGTCCCAGAACGATTGACACCCACTGGAAGAGGTTGTGGGTCAAAATGACTATCTATTACCCATTTTGAATATTCGGTCTCCGGTACCTAGGCATGTGGGACCAAATTTGGGTGGGGTAGGGGTCAAAAAGTGTATTTCGAATAATGGATTTTTGAGATTTTTGCAATCTAGGTGTGTGGGGTAAAATGATAATTTTCCACTAAATTTTGGATCCTCAATCGATTGGAATGGGTCCGGGACCCCCCACACCCACTGTTTCCCCCATTTTCCCCATGTTGAAGAAATGCATCTCCATGCGCCTGGTTCGAGGAATAACCCCACCTGTGTATATGAATTTGCAGAGTTTTCAAATACTCATCCCCGAGGTGAAGGGAACCTGAGTGTCGTGTGGGCTGATTTGACTTGTATCAAATTAATTCAAACTCCGTACTACAGAAACACAAGTCGACCTCTACGTCCTTGATGAGTCATCTTGTTCTTGTCACGAGTTTCCCCTTCAACGGTGTGTTCCTTCTCCGGTGGCAGATACAGGGTGGAAATCGTGATCGTATTGGCCTCATCTGGAGGGCAGGGAAATCCAAAGCTATGAGCTCTTAGCCCAGTATGAATGAAAGTGAGTGATCGGACGCAGTTCTATCCAAACTTTTGATTCTTCACGAGACTATACCACTTTTACGACGAACTCTCTGCTGTTTTCGTTCTCGAATTTCTGAGGTTACAGTCAGAACATGGATACCTTCAGCTATGTGGATTTCTAATGCGCTAGCGATCAAATAGACAATACGCAAAAATTTAAATATTCAGAATTAAGAGAAGAATCAAGAAAATAGCCAGAACCAGGAGGTAAGTATGGTCAATGAATGCCAACCCCTGTGAATGAATTCGCAGCGCTTTTCATTTGTGATCATACCCAACACATTTAGCTTGGTTTTCTTTTTCATGGGGCACTAAGTCGCTTGAAGTAATACCAATAACTCTTTCCTACAATTTAAATCAACCATTGCTGTTTTATAAAACTTATACGACCCATCCTAATTCAATATTTCATTTTTTTCTTAATAAAAACCATACTACAACTGCTACAATTACGTTGTAATTTACTGTTACAGGTTCTGGGACTAATACTCCTAGGGTAGTATGAGGTGAGTGAATTAATGGTGTTGCAGCCACCGGTACATTTTCAAGGAAAACCAACCTATGTTTTCATGCAAAAAGTCAATCTCTCCGATTCGTCCCAAAATTTTTTCCTGGACGTTTCAAGGTGTCTAGATCAAAATTAGCAAATGTCCGTCCGCCGTCCACGCCGACTTTAGTAGTAGAAAATGTTCTAAAAATCTGAAATTTTGGACTGTTCATGGCTCTAGTTGGTACTCGAAAACCCGATCGGACCAAATTTGGGTGGGTTAGGGGACAAAATGTGTATTTCGAATAATGGATTTATGAGATTTTTGGCAATCTAGGTGTGTGGAGTATCATTTTCCACTAAATTTTGGACCCTGAATCGATTGGAATGGGTCCGGGACCCGCCACACCCACTGCTTCCCCCATGTTTCCCATGTTGAAGGAATTGATCTCCATGCGCTTGGTCCGAGGACTAACCAACCCGTGTGTAAGAATTCGCAGCGTTTATTACTACTTATTTCTGTAATAAGCATTATTGCTTGCATCGCGCTGGGTAGCTCTGATGGTTGTTTTGTAGGTAATTTGGTAATTATCACATGTTGATGATGATGTATTTTATTTGTAAAAATCATTGGATCATAACAAAATTGGCTCCGGAGCTTGGGCCATTGATAACTGGATTCTTGACGTTAATTTTCCCAGTACGAATGTTATTGAATAAGAATAGGTATGACGACAGTATTGAAGGAAGTTACATAAATTGAACATAAGGAAAACTTCTTTGTAATCATAGAGTGGGCTCAAAAAAAAAATCTCTCACTAGTGTTGAAGCACTATTGGTTGGTTGATCAGCTATTCGTTTGAGCAACATGCTCTAAGCATATGGCTTCAATAATGAAAATTGAAGATGTCCACTTTTCCACTAGTCACCATCCAGTAGGCTGCTTGAGTTGGTCTCACCCCTAGCGTAATGCACACTTTAGACAGGTTCTTCCTTAAAAATGAAATCATTCCTATTTTTCTCTGACGGCAAATAATAGGAAATTAAAGTATTCCTCCAAACTCAGTTTCTGTCAGTGCGAGGTATGCATGGCATGTAGTTCAGGAAAGTAGTTCCCTGTGTGGGTCGCTATTCATCAAGTTTTGTTGTCCGTTTGTGTTCCAAAAACATGCCGCGATGTATCCATGTTGCCGCATCCCAGGGGGTCAGCGTCGCCCGGGGGATCTTATTCTAGTTAGGTGACGTCTCTCGTCTTTTTATCTAAGTTAAGGCCGAGGGGCTGTCGGGGTTCCTCTTCCTTTTAGTTGCGACTTCAGGGAACCGCGATGATACATGCTCAATGAGCAACTTTCCATTGACGACCAACAGAAGGTGGGTCTACACGGAGAGAGCTACAGCGAGACTGATTGCGTAGAGCAGTGTCAGCCGCGTCTACACCATGCGCCCTGAGAGCGCTAGAGTGAGCTTCTGAGACCGCTCTCCCAACACTGTTCTCGCTAGAGCAGAAGAAGAGAGTTCGTCGAGGGTAGCTCGCGCGGCACTTGTGATTGCATTAATCATTATGAGGAGACGCGAAGGAAGAAAGAAACGCATTTGGGTGAAAGAGTGGATTAAACAACGTAATCAATACGGTGTGTACAAGACCCTTCTTCCTGAGCTGATATCGAGCGATCCGAAGGTCTACCCAAATTCCTGCGATTGTTGGCCACTAATTTTCAGGAGCTACTGACCAAGATTTCCCCACTCATCAAAAAAGAGGATACTGTGATGAGCGAGTTGATACAACCAGGTAGCAAGCCAGGACTCGAGCAGTCAACATCTCAGTGCAGGTATCTTATCGCTCCGCCTTATCGCTGTTGTTTGGAATCTCGAGAGTTTCTGTCACCGCTTTGTCTCATCAAATCGAACAATGGGATCAAAATCTCCAGGTACGATTTGTAAACGTCCTCGTGTCGTCGAACCAGTCACCATGACCACTTTACGACACCAAACCCATTCAACCCACTATCTGAGCTAGACCAACCCAATGTACCTACCCAACAAATGGAAGAGGAACTTCCAGTTGTTCACAAGGAAAATGTCCGCCAATTTATATTTACAATATTGCCAATATCAACTCATTTCTCAATGACATGAAAAATCTGACACAGTAAGGTGTACAGTAAGGTTCAAACGCTTTTGCCACACGGAGACCGTGCTTATTGCCGCGATCACGACCTGATAGTCCTTCGTACTGCAATAATATATCGATCGCACCGCTATATGGATAAAGTGCTGAAAAAACTAGATAAATTGAACGTCCTGGATGCCCTTGCCAAAGACATTTCTGAAATCAAGCAATCTGTTGAAAATTTTTTTCTGGACGTTTCATGATGTCCTGATCAAAAAAGGTCGATGTCCGGCCGCCATCCATGTTCCGCGCCGTTTTTGGTAGTAGAAAATTTTCTAAAAATCTGAAATTTGGGTCAATGGTCAGTTCCCGGCCTAGGACGGTCCTTGAAACTTTTCATCCCGATCGGACCAAATTTGGGGGGGGGGGGGGGTCAAAATGTGTTTTTTGAAAAATGGATTTTCGAGATTTTGGGCAATCTAGGCGAGTAGGGAGTCATTTTCCATTTCGTCCATTTTCCCCAGAACGATTGGCACCCACTGGAGAAAGTTGATGGAATATCTTATACATTCCATGTAACATACGAGCTACATATTGCTCTCCTTAGACTGTTGGTGGCCATGAGGGTTTGCAGCTCTGTTCATTTAAGTCTCAAGTCACTCCTTCTTCTAGAGTTGTAAGAAAGTGAGTACGAAAATATATTATTCAAATTGTGATCCGCGAGTTATAATTCCCATTTTCTCACCAAGAAAGTTCAAGAGAAGTAATGGGTCAAATTGGGTATTTGTTACCCATTTTGAATATGTGTTTTTGAGATTTCTGGTACCTAGGCGTGTGGGGTACCATTTTCTGCTAAATCTTGGAAGCTGAATCCAATGAAGTGGGTCTCAGGTCGATTGGCATCCACTGGAAGAAGTTATGGGTCAAATTGGGTATATATTACCCATTTTTTATGTGTCAGGATTTCTGGTGCCTAGGCGTGTGGGGTATCATATTCCACTAAATTTTGGACCCTGAATCGATTGGAATGGGTCTGGGACCCGCCACACCCACTGTTTCCCCCATTCGAGGAATAACCAACCCGTGTGTAAGAATTTGCAGATTTTTTTTGTATTTTTCCACCCGGTGTAGAAGCCCACTATTAACCCCTCTGACATCTTCAATTTCTTTATAAAGCCCCTTTACTTTAGCTTGGGTATCCTGGAATTTCTTTTCCAGCCCGGCAACAGATTGCTTGATTTCAGAAATGTCTTTGGCAAGGGCATCCAGGACGTTCAATTTATCTAGTTTTTTCAGCACTTTATCCATTATAGCGGTGCGATCGATATATTATTGCAGTACGAAGGACTATCAGGTCGTGATCGCGGCAATAAGCACGGTCTCCGTGTGGCAAAAGCGTTTGAACCTTACTGTCAACTTGAGTCACAGGTGCTATGATAACGGAGACTGGTGACAGAAACGTGAGGAGAGGGGACTCACCTATCTACGTGGGGGTTCCTCTTGACGCCAAAGAATGAAGAGGGGGCGACAACTGACCTTCAGATCCACGATAAGAGATTCGGTTCAAAACACTAACAATACGACAGTTCTCTGCGTAATTAATGGACTGAATTCTAAATTATTACTCAATTTCGAGAGAAAAACTTGTTGGCTTACGATGCACGGACCGGATGTACGACTCAGGACCAAAATTTACCCGACTTGACTCGCAATAAGGCTGGCCGTCCACTGGACGCGAATTCGCGCGAAGAGGCGAATTCGCAAGTTTTCGCCTCTACGCCTCTTCGCGCGTCGAAACCCCGTCCACTGCACGCGAATTCCTGTCAGTTTCGCCCGTCCTATCAGCTGTTTTGGGTCGAAAGACAGATGAGGTACATTGTTTAGTGAAGTAGTATGGGGACTACACATGTGGGCTAGGTAAAAGGGTGCGGCAGGTATAGATTTCCATCACCGGGTTCGCCTGTTCGCGCGTTCGGAAACAAACTGGTTTGGTTCTCTTCGCCTTCGCCAGACTTTGCGCGATCACAGCGCTTCCAGTGGACGGGGTCCTATACGAATGCTAGTGTTTGAACTCTTCACGCGAATTCGCGTACTTCGCCTCTTCGCGCGAATTCGCGTCCAGTGGATGGCCAGTCTAATCGGGTGGAATCGGCAGTTGATTGCGGAGCGGTGCAGGACGGTGCGTACGGCATGGACTCTCGGCCCGAACTCTAATTTGGTAATTATCACATGTGAATAGAAATTCTTCTTTATACTAGTAGGTAACAATTAAGTAGAAGAAGGACGGAAGGTTGAGTTCGTAGTGGGGCAATGACATGCACTTATACCGTCGAGGAATATCATACAGAAATAGTCCACTTGTATGTATTTATTACGTATTTTTTACCAGATGAACACGTTCGCCTCTTATTGGTTAGGCTGGCCGTCCACTGGACGCGAATTCGCGCGAAGAGGCGAAGAGAATCAAACATGTTTGATTCCAAACGCGCGAACTGGCGAACCTGGCGATGGAAATCGATAAATCGATCATGGCGCTTGCAGTGGACGGGGTCCTATACGAATAATAGTGTTTGTTAAGAGGCGAACTCTTCGTTTGAAATCGCGTACTTCGCCTCTTCGCGCGAATTCGCGTCCAGTGGACGGCCAGCCTTAACTAACTCTCTCTGCTGATGTCGAAACAATCAAGCTGCCCATTACATGTTCAAGGGCTCCCCCTAACGAGATCAGTCACGATTCTTGTTTGCCAATATTCCCTCATCCCATTAAATTAACTTCATTTCCAACCGCAAAGTTGCTTTCCGAATCGCAGAAGTCACGTCCTGAATGACCACCCCGCAACTCCAATCATCTCAGTGGGGTTTTGGGGGTTTGGGCCTTCAATAACTTCGGCATAAGCCTCATGATAAGAGAACCTTCACGGAGAAGGTAGCAAAAAATGGATAGAAAGGTGAGACGTCACGAAACGATGATACAAACCGAAGCCGCTCCTACCGACCCGACAATATCAGACTTGTGGAATATTACATCATTGCTCTTCCAATTTACGGTCCTATGTTTTATCCAAACCCGTTTGATAGATTGCATTGTAGACCCAAAACTCTTTAGGAGGGGGGGGGGGGGACTTATATAAGATCTTTATATACTAAGGTAAGTTTTAAATTTTCAGTGTATGTAAGTATTTCCTAAATCATGTAGGTAGTTAGCGATCGTTGTAAGAAAGAAATCGGGTAGAACTACATTCAAATTGAGCACAATGTAGCCAATCGCATTTTCTAACTTTAATCAAGTATGTATATGTGTATATGTATATTTTTTAAAATGTCTATCCAAGCATTCAATTTATTATTAATACTTATATAATTATTAAAAGTGTTGAATCCCAATCCAATTTTTCGACCACCGTCCGCCGTTGTACGGGATGTAAACAGGCATTTACATTGTTCCGAAAAACGCACAGTAAACAATAAACCATTGCGACCGCCTGGTTGGACGCCTTCGGAACGAGTGTGCGCTGGGCCTCTCTAAATGCGACGTCCAGGCAGGAGCTGCGCGCGCATTTGGCGCATGCTCTCTCCCTTCTGGCCTTCTGGAGGCAGCAAGCCTGGGGGCTTACACATGAGCTTGAATGACTTCCCAACTCTTCTCACATAAGTGGAATGGTCTTACATGTATATCATGTACACAAAAATTATGTTGCCATTGTAACCCTTATCTTGAATAACGAGGACGATGGTTAGTTTGCTCCTCACGCTTGCCTACACATCCCTTCCTGAGTCCGAAGTGCGAGTCCGTTGCAAATGTCTAAAAGCGAACCCTTTACTGTGTATATTCCGCTCTGGTTTAAGAAGTTATTCCCGTAATTCGTCTAGACGGCACTAAATCACTGGATTCAGACGGCTGCCCCAGATAAAGAGAATTCGAATCTCAAAAGCATCCCCAAAACGGGAAACGGAGCGAAGATCCTCAAACCGTTCAACCATACCAGCTAACCGCCCTCCACTATTTGATTTAGAAACCGTACAGTCTAAGTCCGTGCATTTTCCATGAGCAGAATCGGGAATTTTTTAAATATGTTATAATGTATCACGGGTTTCCGTTCCTTGCGTTGCCTAAACGTAACATTATTGTGTCAAACAGTAACCGATGGATACACAAAAGAAGAAACCTAAAAAATACTATTTGTTCCGGCAGAAATATATCGGGAGATTCTGAGGGTGTTGCGAGCTTGCATTTACCTTCGTGTTCAATACTCTATAGGCATAAATAATAAATGCAGTACCTGGTATAACTTGTTGATAGTGTAATCTTCAGATAAAACAGAATGTACTCATTTTGGTTGGTTATTCCTTGAATAATCAACCTATGTTTTCATGATAATGGTCAACCTCTCCGATTCGGCTCAAAATTTTTTTCTGGACGTTTCATGATGTCCTGATCAAAAAAGGTCAATGTCCGTCCGCCGTCCATTGTCCACGCCGTTTTTGGTAGTAGAAAATTTTCTAAAAATCTGAAATTTGGGTCAGGGGTCTGCTCCCGGCCGAGACGGGTCCTCGAAACTTTTCAGCCCGATCGGACCAAATTTGGGCGGGGTAGGGGTCAAAATGTGTTTTTTGAAAAATGGATTTTTCGAGATTTTGGGCGATCTAGGCGGTATCATTTTCCACTAAATTTTGGACGCTGAATCCATTGAAATTGGTCCCAGAACGATTGGCACCCACTGGAAGAGGTAATTGGTCAATTTATGGGTAAAAAAAAAAAAAAATAAATAAATAAATCAGAAAACAAAAATATTCGCTCCCACCAAGGATCGAACCCAAAATTTTCTGAGTACTGCCGAACGCGCTAGCCACTTGCGCCACGGTTTGATCTAGCCAAGAACGAATGGCGTGTGGGATATCATTTTCCACTAAATTTTGGACCCTGAATCGATTGGAATGGGTCCGGGATCCGCCACATCCACTGTTTCCCCCATTCAAGGAATAACCAACCCGTGTGTAATAATTTGCAGGGTTTTTGAAAGGTAATCATCACTCTAAATTCTTCTGGTTACGTAATAGGGCGTAATAAATAGCAAGAAGTCATAACATCTCTGTCCAATTTCTGAAGTTTGTAGTGGTGGTGTGATAAGCTTCTGTGTGCGAAATTATGTAGCACACCTACACACTATAAGCCTCTCTCGAATTAAAATCTGTTACGAATTTTACTATGATTTAATTCGGGTTTCTTCGGAGAATTTGAAAAGGACCCAGCGAGAGGATACGGGATGTAAGTCCAAGACTTACGACTGAGCGTTAATTAGGGATACCAAGGATGAACATGAAATACATTGAAACAAAATGAATTATAATTAAAGACAAGGACACGTTGCAAAGGAGGATATGCACCAACCTAGTCTACAATTGATATAGGACAAAGTAATTTGACAAAGTACATTAGACAACATGTGGAGCATAAAAATACAATTAATACATGATACATGAAATACAATTAATGAGCAAGCGCAATGATACTGGCTGACAAAAACGGCGTCGACGTCAAAGGAAAAACGGGAGGGGGCATGCTGTCCTGCAGGTACACATTGAGGCTTAATTAACTTGAGTCCTTTATCTCATGGGGAACACAATGTAACAGCTTCGGTCGACTTCAGCACAGTGGCAGGTCACTTCAGAGCGAGCACAGGACAAAGCCAGGATGGACTGAGTGTGATGCACTTGCATGACAGGGTTACAAAAATATATGGCTCCAACAGGTCGGGCGCTCCAGCAACGAGTGAGTGCTGGGCCTCTCTCCAAAATGCGATGTCTGGGCAGGAGCTGCGCGCGCATCCTGGCGCATGCTCCCTCCCTTCTGGCTTTCTGGAGGCAGCAAGCCTGGGGGCTTACAACAAGATTTGAGGGTACCTGCTGTCTTGGAACGGACCCTCCGCCATCTCCCTATGAAAAGAATGTTAATTCTGGTACATCGTAACACCACAAATATTTCTACAAATAAATCTCTTGATTTTCCCCCGAGAATTATATTTTTTCTTGAAATCAACACAAGAATATTGTCAATGGGTCCTCTATGATTAAGAAGAGATACGTCCACCGGAAAAAAGCTATCTGTTGTAATTGTTACTACACTCTAGATGTACTATTGTTGGTTACAGATGTCACGCGTGGACAGCGGAAACGAGAGCCAGGAGGGATCTCCTGATACCACTGCTTCTGAGCCTACCCTCCTTCACACACCCCCTCGCCTCTCCTCTGTACTAACTCAAGTAACTATTTGAACGGTTCATTCTTAATTGTAGAAGCTAGAATCCTCTTGACCTTCGGTGATGATCAGTCCACCAATTTTGATCAAAATTTGTTGGATAAACCACTCATCAATGGAGAATTAAAATTGACTTGTGCCGCTAGGGGTTGCCGCTGGTAGCCTCCTATGCTGGTGCCACCCTGCTCTGGGTACACTATCCCCTTCAGTTTGTTTCCAAATATTGTAGTTTTCATTCTGGAATACTCGAAAAACGTCTGAAGGTTGTACGGCAAATCTTGAAATAGAATTTCGAACTTTCGTTTTTCGTCTCGTGTAGAATATAGGTTGCTAACAAGTTCTGTTTTTCCACCACCTATCAATAGTAACTTTATCAACGGATTTTCAAAATTCAAACGAATGACCGATAGCAGTACAGTACAAGACTATGTCGTCAGTTTTTTAAAAGTAGAGCCCATTTTAAAACGTGTTTCTTAACCCGCTTTCTTGTTTGTTTGTCTGTTTGTCTGCGAAATCTTTCAACTCAAATTTCGACCATTTATCGGCAATCTATAGTTCTGAAACTTTACATATAGATCAGAACCAGATGACAATGCAATATTATAATGCTTTGATGATGATTTAAAGAGCTTCTTGAGTAATTAATTACTCCCACTCTCCCGACACAAAGAGTGCAACGAGTCTGGCAGAGCATATGCCATCTAGCGAGCAACGAGTCAACCAGCACTATATAGATCAGAACCAGATGACAATGCAATATTATAATACTTTGATGATGATTTAAAGAGCTTCTTAAGTAATTTCGTAGTAAATACGTAATTTCAATAAAATAAAATTATTTAATGATAGGGGGGAATATCTGCATTGTTCATCGAGGTTCTTCAATAAAATTTTACGATTACATTTTTTCTAACGAACAAAACTAAAAAGTAGAAAATAATAGTACATAAATAAAAAAACTTTTATAAAAACAACGTTTTTCATATGCACTAAAAAGTAGAAAATAATTTTCCTATGAGCCTGGCAGAATTTCTGAATAAATTGGTCACATTATGGTAACGGACTTTATAACAATTGGAAATTGTTATAAAACGAAAAACATTGGGCGCATGTACTCAAACATCAAGATCTTTCTGCTCACATTTCTATAAAATGAAATTTCTTTATATTAATTCAGTTGACATAATATTCAGTTAATTCTCATAAATCTCATATTTATATGATTCTAAAATGAACATTCATAGTAATAATACAAAATGCGCCCAACGTTTTTCGTTTTATAAGAATTGGAAATTGTTATAAAGTCTGTTACCATAATGTGACCAATTTATTCAGAAATTCTGCCAGGCTCATAGGAAAATTATTTTCTACTTATTAGTGCATATGAAAAACGTTGTTTTTATAAAAGTTTTTTTATTTATGTTATTTCTTATTTAGAAAAAATACGTTCACACGCAACTGATGTTGCAACCACATTGACATGTTTTAATGCCAGTTTTGAATGTAGTAGTTTCGTAACATAGCCTGGGAAAACCAAAAATTAAGTGCCACGACGTACTCGTCTGTGTTGCTGCTTCAACTAGTGCGAGTGCGAGAATTGTAACAGTAGTGTGCGTATTCACTTATACTAGTTTCGCTGCACTCGTCTAATTGTTGGTGTTGCTGTTCCAAACGAGTGCGAGTGCAAGAGAATAGTGTGCAGAGGCAAACTCGGGGTATCGTTCGGAACAGTTGAAACAGGTTATTCCATCAGACTGTTCCGAAACGGAACTATTCCAAACAGATACCTGTTCTGTTCTTTTCGGCACATCTCTATTCTAGACACCTTGAAAACACCCAGAAAAAACGATGCAAAACACAGGGGTTGGTTATTCGTCAGACCAGGCGCATGGAAACTTATTTAAAACATGGGGGAAATGGGGAAAACGGTGAGTGCGGCGGGTCCCAGACCCATTCCAATCGATTCAGGATCCAAAATTTAGTGGAAAATGATACCCCACACGCCCAGGTACCGGAAATCTCGAAAACGCATATTCAAAATGGGTAATATATACCCAATTTGACCCATAACTTCTTCCAGTGGGTGCCGATCGTTCTGGGACCCATTTCATTGGATTCAGCGTCCAAAATTTAATGGAAAATGATACCCCACTCGCCTAAATCGCCCAAAATCTCAAAAATTCATTTAAAAAAAAAACATTTTGACCCCTACCCCCTCCAAATTTGGTCCGATCGGGCTGAAAAGTTTCGAGGACCCATCTCGGCTGGGAACAGACCCCTGACCCAAATTTCAGATTTTTAGAAAATTTTCTACTACCAAAAACGGCGTGGACGGCGGACGGCGGACGGACATTGACCTTTTGGTTGGTTATTCCTTGAATAATCAACCTATGTTTTCATGCAAATGGTCAACCTCTCCGATTCGGCTCAAAATTTTTTTCTGGACGTTTCATGGTGTCTAGATCAAAAAAGGTCAATGTCCGTCCGCCGTCCGCCGTACGCCGTCCGCCGTCCACGCCGTCCGCCGTCCAAGCCGTTTTTGGTAGTAGAAAATTTTCTAAAAATCTGAAATTTGGGTCAGGGGTCTGTAACCGGCCTGGGACGGTCCTCCAAGCTATTCAGCCGGGTGGATACATACCCATTTTGACCCATAAATTCTTCCAGTGGGTGCCAATCGTTCTGGGACACACATCATTGAATTCAGCGTCCAAAATTTAGTGGAAAATGATACCCCACACGCCTAGGTACCAGAAATCCCGAAAACACATATACAAAATGGGTAATATATACCCAATTTGACCCATAACTTCTTCCAGTGGGTGCCAATCGTTCTGGGACTCATTTAATTGGATTCAGCGTCCAAAATTTGGTGGAAAACTATACCCCTCACGCCTAGGTAGCAGAAATTCCGAAAACACATATACAAAATGGGTAATATATACCCAATTTGACCCATTACTTCTTCCAGTGGGTGCCAATCGTTCCGGGACCCGTCTCATTGGATTCAGGGTCCAAAATTTAGTGGAAAATGACACCCTACTCGCCTAAATCTCGAAAATCCATTTTTAAAAAACACATTTTGACCCCCCCCCCCCCCCTTTCCCTCTCCAAATTTGGTCCAATCGGGCTGAAAAAGGCCACCTGGAATACTCTTTGTACATCATCCCCAACATTGTGATATATGTATATAATATATATATAAATCCGCTCTCGTCTAACAAATTTCCGAATCGGTGGAAACAAACATGTTCTTTTGTCGTAACTACGTTGTAAACCGTAGTTTATTAGTCGTTTTCTTCATTTTTTAGGGGAAGGTCATCATTAGACCAGTAGCGTATAAACCGTCTGCGTTAGCCAACTCAAGATTTTCTAATTGTGGACAACGGTATGGATCTACGCCTATACTTGCCCGACCAAGTTCGCACCTCGCACTCTATGGAAGTGAGTAACATTTTGTCATCATGTATGTTATGTGAGGAGTTACATTGTGATTTACTACAATAGATCGGATTACTATAGGATATACCATGAAAAGGGAACTTTTAATCCATGTATTGATATAATTTTGTTCACTTAGGAATAAGAGAAAAGTTGCCAACCTCTCTTGATAGCATTTCACGAAATAATAGAATTTCGGGGAAATCATTTACTTTTAGTCGATTGAATTGAATGGTGACCGTTTGCGTACAGATGGTGGTTTCACCTTGGAACATCACCTAAATGGTTTTTCGTCACAAATGATTGAAACTCGTGAGAAGAAGAAAGAAATATTGAAAGACTCGTAGTTACTAGACACGTTCGAGACGTAACGTCCAGTTAGTGTCAAGAAGCTTAGAAGGGTGTCAGGAGAAGTTCTCCCTTCCTTAAGGAAGATTCTGAAATGATTGAAGTATGGGTGAAACGGAATTTTATCTAAATTTCTATTTACACCAATTGGGTTATTAGATCCTGTTTGGTGTAATATTAATAAGTGAATTATTACTATTGCAGCAATAATAAAAGGTAAAATGAAGTGTAAAGTAAAAAATCGTGTCAGAGTGGCATTATCAACTGAAAATCCTCCTCAAAGTCATTTTACTATTTCGTTTCCCAAATATGGGATTGCAGATAATAAATTTGTGATAACTGTTGCTCCTCATAATGATATTTGACCTCATGGGAGAACATATCCTAAAAATGCTGCACCTATAATTATGAATATAATAATTACTCCTACTCTTCATGTTTGAATTAATTTATAAGATCTATAATATATTCCTCGCCCTACATGTATATATAAACAAATAAAGAATATGGATGCTCCATTTGCATGAATACTTCGAAGTATTCACCCATAATTTACGTCTCGACAGATATGAATTACTCTAGAAAATGCTATTTCAATATTAGCTGTATAATGTATAGCTAAAAATAATCCTGTAATGATTTGAATAAATAAACATATCCCTAATAATGACCCAAAATTTCATCATAATGAAATATTTCTAGGTCTAGGTAAATCTACTAATGAATTATTAATAATTAAAATTATTGGTTGAGTTTTTCGAATAGGTTTGTTCATTTATATTTTTTTCCGTATTGGTCCCTCAAAAATATTTACTAGATGGGTTGAAACAATTATTGTATAAAATAAATATACTACAATTATAATTGTAATTGATATATTTTCTAAATTAAAAATCTTTCTCAAAAAGAGGGTCTCTCCTCTTTTAAAGGGGGTTATCCCTAATCTTGAATAATTATTTTTAATAATTATTTTTCTGATAAAGATTAGGGATATTGTTCTTATCATTCTTATTAATAAAGTTTTAATTCATATTTTTATATTATTTTTAAACTTTTCATTTGATGCTACTCTTGATATATAAATAAATAATACTAATATTCCTCTTAATATTGTAATTAATAAAATATCTGACATCACACGCCTAGATTTAACGCGTCACGTCGTGCCTAGATCACGCCGAGTACTCTAATTTTCTCTCTTGCAAGAAGCTCCGCTCGTCAACGAAACGCATCAATGAACTTGAATTGATTCCTTGAATCCCTTGAATAATCAAGATAATATTATGTGCTTACTAATTCCAATCGATTCAGCGTCCAAAATTTAGTGGAAAATGATACCTCAGACGCCTAGATCGGTGAAAATCCATTTTTCGAAAAACAGTTTTGATCCCTACCTCCCCATGTTTTAAGTAGGTCCTTGAAACTTTTCATCCCGATCGGACCAAACACTATGGAGGGGTTTAGAATGTGTTTTTCGAAAAATGGATTTTCGAGATTTTCGGTGATCTAAACGTATGGAGTATCCCTTTCGAAATGTATTCGTTAGAACAACGTCGAAACCGGACGTCTACAAAACGGGCTTACGAGGGTTAACGGCTATAAACACTACACTGAAACAACATGAATTCAATACGTTTCTAACCTATTTCCAATCACTTCAAGCTGCCGCAAGTTTTATGGTAAGTAAAATATGAAATATGTATAACATACGATTCTCTTCATTTCACCATCTGAAAATACTCAGGCTTGAGTTTTTTACTCAAGTTTATCACGTTTACCATATTGAGTGCCTCTTGACAACCTACAATCCAGTTCCAGTACAATTAGTTCTGGATTATTATTCTTATTTGTATAATTTTGATTTTGTATTTTCATCGAAAAATAAGTTGTTTCTCATGAACATTCATTGAATTCATGTTTACTCCATGAATAATCAACCTGTTTTCATGCAAATAATCAATCTCTCCGATTCAGCACAAAAATTTTTTCAGGGCGTTCCAAGGTGTCCAGATTGAAATAAACAAATGTCCGTCCGGCATAACCAACCCCTGTGAACGAATTAGCAGAGTTTTTCGTAGTCCAGACTGAGTGTGTTCGGGTACTAGTTTTGCTCCCAATCATGGGCAGGGTATGGGTGAAATTGGGTACTACAATAATAAATTGAGGAATGTGTTGTGACTTTTTTTCGGGCGTGACAGTGTGCGCTATCGCCACCTCAAGATAAATGCCGTTCTGGCTGGTTATTTGCGCAGTACGTTTGCGATAATTGCTTCCGGTACAATAAGTTGTAACCCAAAAAGTCTAATTTTGGTTGGTTATTCCTTGAATAATCAACCTATGTTTTCATGATAATGGTCAACCTCTCCGATTCGGCTCAAAATTTTTTTCTGGACGTTTCATGATGTCCTGATCAAAAAAGGTCAATGTCCGTCCGCCGTACGCCGTCCGCCGTCCATTGTCCACGCCGTTTTTGGTAGTAGAAAAATTTCTAAAAATCTGAAATTTGGGTCAGGGGTCTGTTCCCAGCCGAGATGGGTCCTCGAAACTTTTCAGCCCGATCGGACCAAATTTGGAGGGGTAGGGGTTTTTTGAAAAATGGATTTTCGAGATTTTGGGTGATTTAGGCGAGTGGGGTGTCATTTTCCACTAAATTTTGGACGCTGAATCCAATAAAATTGGTCCCAGAACAATTGGCACCCACTTGAAGAAGTAATGGGTCAAATTGGGTATTTATTACCCATTTTGAATATGTGTTTTCGGGATTTCTGCTACCTAGGCGAGTAGGGTGTCATTTTCCACTAAATTTTGGACGCTGAATGCAATAAAATGGGTCCCAGAACGATTGGCACCCACCGGAAGAAGTTATGGGTCAAAATGGGTATGTATCCACCCATTTTGTATGTGTCAGGATTTCTGGTACCTAGGCGTGTGGGGTATCATATTCCACTAAATTTTGGACCCTGAATCGATTGGAATGGGTCTGGGACCCGCCACACCCACTGTTTCCCCCATTCGAGGAATAACCAACCCGTGTGTAAGAGTTTGCAGATTTTTTTTCTATACGATAACTGATTGACTAGTCAATTTCTGGATCCCTAGAAAATATTTCTGTGTCTTGATATATGACTCGAATGTAATGTTTCGCCTCATGTTTTTCAGGCGCGAATGAACTATGGAGGGAACGAAAAGCCGTGTCGCCCTCGCTGGCCATGTCTTCATTACCATCAGATTGTGGCAGACTTCACGCCTACGACAGCTTAGACTCCGTCTACAAAGCCTCGACCGTCAATACTCACAGTAATAGGTGAGAGTTACGTTTCAAAAGTTTACAATATGCGCGTTTTCTTCGATTAGAGGCCTTGCTTTAAAATATCTTGAAATAAGGCACAGGCTCAACTTGAACATTATGATTAGGTAGCTTCTGGCTCGTAAAAACCTCTACCTCAATGATTGAAAGGCTTTTTGAGAGCGGTGGCTCTCTCGGCAGCTTACTTTCTGTGAAACTTTATGAGCGGGTGTATAATATTAAATACCTACGTTTCCTTCGCAAATTACGTACCTGGTGCGTGTGACAAACCATGTACCTTGCGGTGTTCTTCAAAGCTGCCATTTGCTCATGAAAAAATTTATGTTCAAGTAACTTTTTATGCTCGCTGAAGTAAAAGCACGCGCGAAGTACAATTGGTACCTACTTCGTTAATCTCATTCGATTAATAATGAATGAATAAAAAAGTTGACTATTTGAAATGTTATGTAGGTTCTATGCTGATGATATTATTATTCCTCGAACAATCAACCTGTCTTCATGCCAGAAGTCAATCTCTCCGATTGGTCTCTAAATTAGACAGTTTGCGTTACAAGATGTCTAGATCAAAACCAAAATGTCCGTCCGCCGTACGCGCTGGTTTTTGTAGTACGAAAATGTCTAAACTTTGACATTTTGGCAAGGGAACTTTTTCCTTGAATCCTCCCGGCCCAAATTGAGGGGTATGGATAAGAAATGTGTTTTTTGAAACTCGTTTGGGGTATTAGGTATACTCCACTAAATTGAGTACATCGAATCCATTGAGATGGGTCCCGGACTGATTTGCAACCACCGGCGTAGGAGTAGGAGTAGGGGTCAAAATGGGTACCTACCTACCTACGTTTCAGAACAAGTCCTCCACACTCACTGTTTCCTTATGTTCTTGCTCTAGGGATTAATAAACCAGTGTGGAATAATTTGCAGCTTTCTTGATATTTAAACTTGTGTTCTTGATAGATCTAATCCAAGATAATCTAGATAGATGGAATTTAGCGTCCAAAATTTAGTGGAAAACGACACCCCACTCGCCTAAACCACCCAAAATCTCGAAAATCCATTTTTAAAAAAACCCCTACCCCCTCCAAATTTGGTCCGATCGGGCTGAAAAGTTTCGAGGACCCATCTCGGCTGGGAACAGACCCCTGACCCAAATTTCAGATTTTTAGAACAATTTCTACTACCAAAAACGGCGTGGACAATGGACGGCGGACGGCGTACGGCGTACGGCGGACGGACATTGACCTTTTTTGATCAGGACATCATGAAACGTCCAGAAAAAAATTTTGAGCCGAATCGGAGAGGTTGACCATTATCATGAAAACATAGGTTGATTATTCAAAGAATAACCAACCAAAATGGGTAATAGATACCCATTTTGACCCATAGACTCGTCCAATGGGTTCCAATCGTTCTGGGACCCATCACATTAGATTTAGCGTCTAGAATTTAGTGGAAAATGATACCCCACACTCCTAGATAGCAAAAAATCTCAAAAATCCATTTTCAAAATTCACACTTTGACCCGTACCCCACCCAAATTCGGTCCGATCAGGTTGAAAAGCTTCGAGGACCAACTAGAGCCATTAACGGACCCCTGACAAAAATTTCAGATTTTTAGAAAGTTTTCTAAATCATTATTCAAGGAATAACCAACCAAGAGTAATGTATACACAATTTGACCCATAACTTCTTACAGTGGGTGCCAATCGTTCTGAGACCCACTTCATTGAATTCAGCGTCCAAGATTTAGTGGAAAGTTATACCCCACACGCCTAGGTTCCAGAAATCTCAAAAACACATATTCAAAATGAGTAATATATACCCAATTTGACCCATAACTTCTTCCAGTGGGTACCGATCATTCTGGGACCCATTTTATTGGATTCAGCGTCCAAAATTTAGTGGAAAATGATACCCCACTCGCCTAGATCACCCAAAATCTCGAAAATCCAATTTTCAAAAAACACTTTTGTAACTGTGTAAGAATTTGAAGCGTTTTTTGATCTAGACACCATGAAACGTCCAGAAAAAAAATTTGAGCCGAATCGGGGAGGTTGACCATTTGCATGAAAACATAGGTTGATTATTCAAGGAATGACCAACCAAAAGGTCCGCCGTCCGCGCCGTTTTTGGTAGTAGAAAATGTTCTAAAAATCTGAAATTTGGGTCAGGGGTCAGCCCTAGGACGGTCCTCGAAACTTTTCAGCCCGATCGGACCAAATTTGGGCGGGGTAAGGGTCAAAATGTGTTTTTTGAAAAATGGATTTTCGAGATTTTGGGCGATCTAGGCGAGTGGGGTATCATTTTCAACTAAATTGTGGACGCTGAATCCAATGTGATGGGTCTCTGAACTATTGGCACCCGTTGGAAGAGGTTATGGGTCAAAACGGGTATCTATTACCCATTTTAAATATTTGTTTTCGAGATTTCTGGTACCAAGGCGTGTGGGGTATCATTTTCCACTAAATTCTGGACCCTGGATCGATTGAAATGGGTCCCACCACACCCACTTTTCCCCAATTTTTCCGATGTTTGAATATGTATGTTCGAGATATCTGCTACCTAGGCGAAAATCATACCCTGATTTTCCTCTAATTTTTTGACGCGTGAATCGTCTAGGAGACGTGTCTAGGAACGATTGGTGCCCTCTGGATGAGGCTATGGGTCAAAATGGGTCTACCCATTTCTAATGTGTTTTCGAGATTTCTGTAACCTAGGCGTGTGGGGTATTATTTTCCACTAAATTGTGGACCCTCAATCGATTGGAATGCGTCCGGGACCCGCCACACCCACTGTTTCTATTTTCTCCATATTGAAGAAATGAGTCTCCATGAGCCTGGTCCGAGGAATAACCAACCCGTGTGTAAGAATTTGCAATGTTTTTCATCTAGACATTATGAAACGTATGACATGATTCTATAGGTTGATTACTCAAGGAATAACCAACGTAAATGGAGAACAATGATTATCAGGTGAATAAGGTGTCCATTCCTTATTTCATAGTTCGTTTACGGTTTCTTCTTCCTTAAATTGAATTCGTCTTGTTGCCAGCTCTGCCTGCAATGGAGTCGCATGGGAATGAGGCTGAGTCACATTGTCACGTCATCACCATGACTAAAACGACATACTCGCGTATCATAGTATTGGAAGCAAATCAACCGTGAATGTATAATCAATCTCGGGAGTTCGGTATACGGTAGGCCCCAAAGATCAGCATCGTTTTCGGTTAAAAGGGAGGGAGGGGGGGACCCTGAAATATGCTCGCTACTTGAGAGGTTCTGAGCCTTGAGAGGTTCAATAGGCTGATGCAGTCACGCAACGGATAGGTACTTCCATCGTGATAGACAATAAAACACTCAATCACCACTTCTTCTGTGTTTCTTCGTTTTGGTTGGTTGTTCCTTAAACAATCAACCTATGTTTTCATGAAATACGTTAATCTCTCCGATTCGGCCCAACATTTTTAACATGGAACATGTTTTAGCCTTCACCTAACTGCCAAAAAACGTTACACGAAAGTGGAACGCGGGAGGGTAACGCCCGTCGGGTGACGCGAAGAGGAGGAGGAAGGCGGGAGGATAACGCCCGACGGGTGATGCGAAGAGGAGGAGGAAGCCCCCATCCCATTCCATTAAATGGAATGGGATGACTTCAGATGACTCACCACTACGTTAAATTTTAACGTAGTGGTGAGTCATCCGAAGTGTTGTAAAATCGAGTCTTCGTTTACATGTCATAAAAGGCTAAAACATGTTCCATGTTTTTGAATTTCAGCCGCAGGCTTCAAGCGAACAAAATCGGGGGTCCAGGGGCGCAGCACCTGGTGGGGGCAAGGGGTTTCGCCCGCAGGGCCCAGTTTTTTTCGGGGCGTTTCATGTTGTCTAGATCATCCTTCCTTCATTGATATTATTTCCTCACCTCTCTCATCCATTAAGACTGCTCTCATTAACCATCTCTGCTCTGAACCCCTACACGACCCTGTTTAGCTACTCTTTGTTTCGTACTTCTGTGACTCCTGATTGTCTGCCTGATTATTTTCTCATTTGTAATTGGGTGTATCCCGTATTATTATTAATAAATAAATCAAAATAGGAAAATTTCCGTCCGCCGTCCAAGGTTGTAGAAAAACTTTTTTTTTAATTAAAAATTCGGGTCAGGGCCCCGTCCCCGGCTCTAGTTGGTCCTCAAGACTTTTCAGCCCGATCGAACCACATTTCGAGGAATAAAGGGGGGGAGGGGCTGGTTAAGGGTCAAAATGTGTATTTTGAAAAATTGATTTTCATGATTTTTGGCGATCTAGGCGTGTGGGGTATCATTTTCGACTGAATTTTGGACCTTGAATTGATTGGAATGGGTCCGGGACACGCTACACCCACACCCACTGTTTCCCCCAAATCCCGTTCAATACTTTTGGCGATTTAGGCGTGTGGGGGTATCGTTCTCCACTAATTTTTGGACGCTGAATCGATTAGAAGGAGTTTCCACGCTCCTGGTCCGAGGAATAACCAACCCCTGCGAAGGAATTTGCAGCGGTTTTAGTTTATAACATCATTGAAATAGTCTTTCTCGTTTTCTTTTCCAGAGGAGGAAGACAATCTGGTGGAAGCATTTCGGATCTCGCACCTTCCCCTTGTGACTCCTCCGCCGTAGCTGACCTGGAAGGCGCGCTCAAAGAAAGGGATTCTGAGCTTCAGTATCTTAGACAAACTATGGAACACAACGAACGAGTTATTTTCAGGTGAAGCATTGATTTCTTGAGTTGGTCGGTGGATCTGAATATTGATGCATAATCTACTTTTATATATATCTAATTTCTTCAAGAGGAATTTGCGACTATTTTCATTATTTTCAGAGCATGAACACAAGGAACTGATTTAATCAATCAATAAGTGAAATAAGTAGGCAGTGACGTCACTAGACACCTTTTCCTTTCCGGTCACATTCGAAATTTATTTATATATTTATCTCCTCCAACCACAGCTCTTTATCCCTAATGACGAAATTGACGTAGTTTTGAGATGACTTCACTTAAATCAAGTACAGTTTGAATCAATTTCTAATTCTCTTGAAAATTATTGTTCCTTGGGTCAATGATTGATCCACATATCCACCATTACCCCGCCTCCCCCTTCTCGGTCTATTGTCCGGAACCTTCTATTATGAAAACAATACTTGCCTTCCAGGAGCGCACAGGCACGAAGAGAATGATGATGATCGTGACGCTTTTGAGTTATTTTCCTCACTCCTCCTTTTTTTTTACCTTTTCCGTTGAGGGTGGTCCACTATAGGGCAGGTATCCCTTTTATAAGCCCTTCATTTAGTTGAAGTCATGAGATGAACGGATAGTATCCACCGTGAGTTCCAGGTTGTAATAGACTTATGTTCACATTCCTCCCTGAAAATAGAAGTATTCACCACAACTAGATCAAAAGCTAATTTAATTTCTTCCGAATTGTATTCAATTTGTATTCTACCATTTCCACGCTCCTTGGGTCCAATTTGTATTCTCATCTAATTAATTACCTTTTTTCTGTCTTAAGGGTGTACGAGGAGAAAGAACGAGCTTGGGAAAGAGAGAAATCTCGATTGAAAGCTCTGCACGAATCTCGTCTCAAATCATCAGCGCAAAGGGCTCACAAGCTAGAGCAAATGCTCATGATGCACACCTACCAGGTACTTTATCTTTTTATCATTTAGCAGCGTCCGGTGTTAGTGGAGAATTTGCGTCAAGATTTTATTTGGGAGAACAAACCATCAAGACATTGTAGGATTCGTGATCAAACGGTGAATCGTCCCCTAAATATTTGAGGTATTTATGAATGATGACTGGTTTTTACAGAGAAGCAGCAATCAGGTTGTTAAATTCACTAGGTCACGTGATGGGGAGGAGGGTGCAGAACGTCGTAAGGGGGCTGGTCAAATTCAAATTTTCGAAATTTTTTAGACGAGCGTCCGCTAGTTAGGCAACCCGCAGCCTCCCCCCTCCTCTACTGGATTTAGTGCAAAAAATTCGGAAGACGCGTGTTACCCGCTCTCTCGATTGTGTTTGAAAGTAATACTATTCTCCCTAATCGCGTCAAAATTCGTTATTGTATTTCCATACTCGAACACGCACACAACATAAGAATTAAATCCCCGTCTTTTCCCTCTCACTCCTCACCTATTCAATAATTTCCTCCTTCTTACTCAATTCTACTTGGTTTAGAGACCTCGCAAGATTCTGCAACCGTCGGTGAGTTTCTCATTGCTAGCGGACAACTATTCAAAGATTTAATATGAGACATTTATTCACGGTCCTTCGAAAGGTTTTGTTCGTTTAATTGTAATTTTGGCCGCACCAGGGGCTGCCAACCAAACGTCAAGGGCCAACGTTAGGCGGACAATGGGTGGTTACAAGTCTATGTTGCATGTAACAGTTGGTAGGTAAATTAATAACCGGTATTAGAGCGGTTCTTTTGTTTTAATTCACCATAGAGTTAATATAAATCAGGGCAGTTGATAACATGAATTAGATCGATCACCTAAAAAACCTCCAGTAATTAATGAAATGAGTGTTTCCACTGGGCAATTCCTATCACAGTTGAATTCAACAGGTGAAATAATCCTTCTCGTCGCAATGTGGGTTGTGCATTGATTAACTTCAGAATTTTGTACCAAGTGGTAACACCCACTGAAACATTAGCCGATATTTCCTGTATTCCTCGACGTCACAACTTGAACCAAACTCGCGTTCAAACGGAAATCGAGCGGGTACTTATACTCTTAACGCCTATGATTCGATGTTTCCAGTTGCAACAAGACAAGAAAAGGTTGAGGGAGGACCTCGAAAGGTCGGAAGAAGATGGAGCCGCTCTGCGCAGGGAAGTGGAAGTTATGAGGACGAGACTTGAAGAAACCGAGTGGGGTTTGTGCCAAAAATCGGGCGAGCTGGCTCTTCTCAAGTCCAAACTCAAAGAGACTCAGGTCAGAATTTATTATAAATATTAACATTAAGTATACGATCGTACTCCGGATGTGCGGCAAAATTATTAGAACTAGGATTATTAGAACTAGGAAGATTGGCTGGTCTGTGCTTCTGAGGATAGTGACACATTACTAGGCAGGTATGTATTGTAACGATTTATGTTCTTAGTAAATAATTTATTAACAATTGTTCACTTGAGTACATACACTGTTCACATTCGCGCACTTACACAATGACAGAATCACAATACACGGTTGTAACGCGGTTGTCGCACTATTTATAACGCGTTTTATACCTGCTGCCTCTTGGTCGAGTACCTTCCAGAACGTTCCCTGGTTCCGGGAACTCGACGTGTTGTCTCGAACGAACGGGGAAGTTCCCGAATGTTCGAGACCCTTAATCCTCCACAGGTCGTTGACCTTGCGACGCCAGCAGCCCATTTGACCGGCGCAGGTGCGAGCTCGCAACAGTATGTAACCCTCAAGAGTAGCCGAGGGCTTGGTTCACTTTTACATTCTGAATATTCTGAAAAAATGTTTGAAATGTGTTATTATAGTCGAGAACGGTCATCTCCAACGCAATATTTTATACTGTCACTTTCAAAATCTTTCAGAATGAATCGGCCGCCAAAGTTCAAGAAATCGTCTCGTTGAAAGGAGAAGTGCGAGAGCTCAAAGTGGGAATCGAAAAACGGGAAGAAGAAATCGAAAATTTGTCGTTAGATCTTCGAGAACTCAACAATAAAATGAACAAAGTTGAACAAGAGAAATATCGACGCCTCGGCGTTAATGAAGTGAGTGGTTTCATGTCAAAATTATTTTAGGCTAACCGACACTGAGCCTGAATTCTTGTGAATGATCATTAGTGGAACTCGAATGCTTTGTGCGGAAATTATGTTGTGCCCGTTCAAATACCTATTCTGATGCTTAGCGGCTTGGAATTTCCTCAAGTTCAAAGCCCCGTTTACACTGCACGAAAATACTTAAGCATCAAGCATTAGCTGTTGTTGTTCGCCAGTTTTCAACGAGCATGAACGTAAAAGAACCCTTCTGTTTACACTGCAAGAATACCCTCGACATCGAGCATTCGTGACAGTTGTTCGCGAGCATTCTATGTGATGGCACCCTCGTTGTCAAGAATCGCGGTTACCGCTGCCTAAATTCTGCTGCTTTATCACCTCAAAAAGCGCAGAACAAAAAGGTGTCGCATTTGGGAGTCGTCGTTCCTTTGAAGGAGGAATTATTCCTCACTGCAGAAGGATTTAAAGGAGGCTGATAGTGGGCTTATCAGAAATTTTAGCCGCATGTCGTATCAAGATTACACCTTCATATTGCGCTAAATAGAAGGAAACATAATTTTGCTTTTCAGTACGTTAAAGGTTGCTTGATGCTGCGCAGCAATTTCTTCCCACGCGTCTTTTTTCTTCATTTTGTTAAGATAAAATTTGTGTTTGGGCCCCCTCATACAGTGAATTTTTACAGTGGCATTTTGGTTGGTTATTCCTTGAACGTAATCAACCTATGTTATCATGCAGAAAGACTGACTAATGAATGAATGATTTTATTTTCAATTTTGTACAGATAAGTAAGTGTGTATATACAGTGGAAATTCCCCAGAACCATAGGGTTGTTCCCTGTGCGGTTCGGGGGAGTTGCTTAAATACTGATATACTACACGCTATGTTCTAATAAATAATGTTGCACATGATGATTATTAATTTTAACGTTCTAGACATACCAGTATTCTGTTCAATTGAGGAGAAAAAAAACTATACATATGTGTAACGGGGCGGCAGATTCCAAGCGCCCCGTCAAGAAACTTCGGCGGCGGGGGACGGATCGACCCCTCTCCCCTCCAAGCGCCTGACCCCAGCTGGGCGGAAGGCGTGTCCTCATTGGATTGGTTAGGCGATGGGCGGCGCGAGACACCCAGGGAGGAGTAGGAGGGGAAGGCGACTTGACGAGCGGACTGGGAGAAGGAACATCAGCCAGTCGTGTACGAACTCAAGTGAAGGAAAGTTGGGATCTCCGAAACGAGGTTGGCCCCCCCCTGCTCGCCATAATCTCGAGAGGACGAGGCGAGGCAGGGGCGGGGCGGAACAACCTGTTTCGGGGCGGAACAACCTGTTCCGGGGCGGAACAACCTGTTTCGGGGCGGAACATCGAAGCGGAACAACCGACGCGTAGCAAATCAACCCCTTGTGAAGCCGGTGTTGTGAAAGTGACCTGAGGGAACAAGTGTATCGTGGTTCCTTCAGGGTGAGAACTCGGGAATTGGGAGATCAGCCAATTCCTCTCCCGTAACAGTGGGCCCTTATACGAACTGAAAATCCCCCGTCGGACCCGAGTGTTGATCCGTTCGCAGCCCGATTCGACGGCCAATAGTCTAGGTTCCCCACGCACCGCCAGTCGTCGGACCTCCGTCGGAAAGAGCCTCGCCTCCTCCGGCCTGGACGGCGTTCCCCTGACCGAAGCCGAGCAGCGACGAGAACATCACCCTGTTGTCTCCATCCGAAGGAGTTGGTACACGTAAGTGGCGAAATACATCTATCTCGTGAAGAGAACATCACCCTGTGGTCTCCATCCCAAGAAGTCGGTACACGTAAGTGGCGAAATAACTCTGTCTCGTACCCTCGCAACGCGAAAGTCGAACTACCTAAATCTGGCCCAAGCCCTGACGTTTAGTCACCAGAAAGCTGATCATAGAGTTGTAGATTGTGACCGTATTATTTAGCATGTCGTCTGTCGTGCGTTAGGAAAAGAGAAAGGAATTAGGGGAGGACGCTAACAAATCACTTCAACTTTTACCGTTATTCAAATCAAACATTCCTGAGCCTTCAGCTACCTCGTAAATTCATTTGGCCCTCAGCCCTTCACTTCTGCCTACTCAATAATTAGATTACGTAATAGTCAATATCCTTCTCGGCCGAGACATTCCCTATTTTATAGTTCTGTCAATTTGCGTTCATTATAAGTCAATATTGAATCCTTGTCTGTTCAATCACGAAACCCCATTCCTCAGAGCTTGGTAAATTCAGGTGTACTTGGCGTCTATGACCGACCATTGCAGACGTTCCGGACGGTAAGTGAAAGTCTTTAATCTCCCACTAATTATTCGCCTAGGTCTATTTTTGGATCCCTAGCCCGTTACGTGAAAACGACGGGTTACATCTTTTGGTGGCAAGCGGTGGGATATTTCAGAAATCTCGATTTCTGTCGTATCCACAACAAGTGATCTTGACCAGGTGAATATTGGTGAGAAAAAGCTCTGAAGGAATTGGGTCGCGTTCTATAATCTTGAAATTCAAATTGTGCTAGTTGTAGATTCCGAAATTTAAAATTGTAAGAAACAAACAAATCGGCCCGAGTGTGAGGAAGCGAGTGAGGAGTCAATTGACTTCAAATCCGTGTCTAGGATTTTTCTTTCTTTCCACAAATCGAAATTTAGATAATGGCTCATTTATCTAGGAGCATCACTCTCACTGGTAGCCCCCTGTTCCGAGACTGTTCCGGGGCTTGTTCCGAGGCCCTCTGTTCCGAGACTGTTCCGGGTCTGTCCGGGACTGTTCCGAGGCTTGTTCCGCGGCCCTCTGTTCCGAGACTGTTCCGGGTCTGTTCCGGGACTGTTCCGAGACTTGTCCCGAGGCCCTCTGTTCCGAGGACTGTTCCGGGTCTGTTTCCGGGACTGTTCCGAGACTTGTCCCGAGGCCCTCTGTTCCGAGACTGTCCGAGGCTTGTTTCCGAGGCCCTCTGTTCCGAGACTGTTCCGGGTCTGTTCCGGACTGTTCCGAGACTTGTCCCGAGGCCCTCTGTTCCGAGACTGTTCCGGGTCTGTTCCGGGACTGTTCCGAGGCTTGTTCCGAGGGCCTCTGTTCCGAGACTGTTCCGGTCTGTTCCGGGACTGTTCCGAGACTTGTCCCCGAGGCCCTCTGTTCCGAGACTGTTCCGGGTCTGTTCCGGGGACTGTTCCGAGACTTGTCCCGAGGCCCTCTGTTCCGAGGACTGTTCCGGGTCTGTTCCGGGTCTGTTCCGGGACTGTTCCGGGAGCCTTCAGCTCCAATTGACATCTCCGATTCCAGACCCGTCATAGCTCTTACCAACTGGGAAGTCCTTTCTCGATTCGTGGGGAAATATCGGTCCTTGGTGCGCAAGAAAGTGATCTATCGGTTCTATAATTTTTTCTTTATTTATTATTCTTTTTTATTTAACAAGTGAATTCGCGACCATGCACCAAAACAGCAGCCCATCAGACGAGGGCGAAGCCATGATGAACCCCAATCTGGAAATAAAATGCACAACACAAGTACTTACCTTGTTTTACTAATTGACCGTACCTCATGAGTCGTGACAGGACTCCCTGGGTCTCCCCCCCCCCCCTTTTTTTTTTTTTTTTCTTTTTCCCTTTGTAATGGCAGCAAAATCTGGGGTTCTTTGTTCAGTTTCTGGCTTTGTGAAAGAGGTTGTCTGCATGACGAATGAGCCGTCGATTGTGTGAGTTTGAGTATGAGAGGAGACTAAAGAAAGGGCCGGTTTGTATGTTTCACATCATAGTAGGGAAGTAGAAGATAAGACCAGCGGAAGACACATCTCGCCCATCGCACCACCTGGGAACACCAGCGCCATCATGCTCTCGACGGGTGGGGACGTCCTGTGCCCGTCTGCACCAAGCAACGACACCCGCCGACAACGTACCGCTGCGAGAGAAAATGCCGGAACCTGCGGCCCAGGGACCCCGCCTACCCGAAGCCCTGCTCCATCGCCGAACACGAGAAGGACCGCCCACCAACCTGTGCCGCTTGTAGACGATGGCGGTACAAACAAGCATGGATAGCAGCCAAACGACCTGACGCAATGCCCATCGCACCAGTCACCCCCACCGGAAGGAAAATTGCCGAGGTAGACCTCGGCCTCCAAAGATCGGAGGAGTGTAACGGGGCGGCAGATTCCAAGCGCCCCGTCAAGAAACTTCGGCGGCGGGGGACGGATCGACCCCTCTCCCCTCCAAGCGCCTGACCCCAGCTGGGCGGAAGGCGTGTCCTCATTGGATTGGTTAGGCGATGGGCGGCGCGAGACACCCAGGGAGGAGTAGGAGGGGAAGGCGACTTGACGAGCGGACTGGGAGAAGGAACATCAGCCAGTCGTGTACGAACTCAAGTGAAGGAAAGTTGGGATCTCCGAAACGAGGTTGGCCCCCCCTGCTCGCCATAATCTCGAGAGGACGAGGCGAGGCAGGGGCGGGGCGGAACAACCTGTTTCGGGGCGGAACAACCTGTTCCGGGGCGGAACAACCTGTTTCGGGGCGGAACATCGAAGCGGAACAACCGACGCGTAGCAAATCAACCCCTTGTGAAGCCGGTGTTGTGAAAGTGACCTGAGGGAACAAGTGTATCGTGGTTCCTTCAGGGTGAGAACTCGGGAATTGGGAGATCAGCCAATTCCTCTCCCGTAACAGTGGGCCCTTATACGAACTGAAAATCCCCCGTCGGACCCGAGTGTTGATCCGTTCGCGCCCGATTCGACGGCCAATAGTCTAGGTTCCCCACGCACCGCCAGTCGTCGGACCTCCGTCGGAAAGAGCCTCGCCTCCTCCGGCCTGGACGGCGTTCCCCTGACCGAAGCCGAGCAGCGACGAGAACATCACCCTGTTGTCTCCATCCGAAGGAGTTGGTACACGTAAGTGGCGAAATACATCTATCTCGTGAAGAGAACATCACCCTGTGGTCTCCATCCCAAGAAGTCGGTACACGTAAGTGGCGAAATAACTCTGTCTCGTACCCTCGCAACGCGAAAGTCGAACTACCTAAATCTGGCCCAAGCCCTGACGTTTAGTCACCAGAAAGCTGATCATAGAGTTGTAGATTGTGACCGTATTATTTAGCATGTCGTCTGTCGTGCGTTAGGAAAAGAGAAAGGAATTAGGGGAGGACGCTAACAAATCACTTCAACTTTTACCGTTATTCAAATCAAACATTCCTGAGCCTTCAGCTACCTCGTAAATTCATTTGGCCCTCAGCCCTTCACTTCTGCCTACTCAATAATTAGATTACGTAATAGTCAATATCCTTCTCGGCCGAGACATTCCCTATTTTATAGTTCTGTCAATTTGCGTTCATTATAAGTCAATATTGAATCCTTGTCTGTTCAATCACGAAACCCCATTCCTCAGAGCTTGGTAAATTCAGGTGTACTTGGCGTCTATGACCGACCATTGCAGACGTTCCGGACGGTAAGTGAAAGTCTTTAATCTCCCACTAATTATTCGCCTAGGTCTATTTTTGGATCCCTAGCCCGTTACGTGAAAACGACGGGTTACATATGCACTGGTTAACAAATGTTGGCAGGCATCAATTCCCTGGGCTATCAACTAAGAGAAGATTTCCTTCTTGTAGACCTCGTAAAATTTTGAGGTGATCTCAATTCTATTGGCAGAGATTGAATCAGAAAAGGCAGGCTGCAGGCGCAGGAACAACAATTTGGGAGGTGGGGGCGGAAGGTGTATGGAGTAGTTCTGGAGATCGTGAATAGGTCCGAATGTTAGTGAAAAAAAAGAAAGGGATTGAATGTACAATTGATGGATGGAAAACACGCGGACATGATTGTACAAGTCAGTTGATGGGAATCGACGAGGTTTTTTAGTAATTAGGTTGAGAATTGATTTTTGGACGATGTATAAAGGGGTTTAAGACAGTCGAGACTGCTCCTCCTCATGCGATTATACCAAAGCTCATGATGCTCTGCACGAGGGCCCTGTACACTCTGATTAAACATTCCCTACCATGGCAGCCCCTTAATTTGTAAAACAGACGAATAAATTTCCTGAGTTTTTGGGTTAATGCTAACATGTGAACATCCCATCGGAGATCCTCATCGATTATTGTTGAGAACATAATGAAAATAAAAGTTCGTTGAGCGGATAGTAAATAAATATAATAGGGATAACTGAAATAAAATAGCTCTATTGACTGAAATTAAATGGTTCCTACTTAAATAAATAAATAAATCTCTCTGGCCTGAATTCGGGTGAGGTTGATGATGACGGTGGCGGGTGTTGACGATGGTGAGCGGGTAGAAGGTCGACGTCCTTCCAAGTTCAGGCGAGTCTTCCCAAGGTTTATGGTCACCGGGAGTTTGCGTTTCTCTGGATATCCAGAAGATTTAGAATGAGGGACGAAGGTACAGGAGGGATATTGCGACCCACGGGTATGCACCTTCTCGTAATTTGTATGAAGTAGTTTAGTTGACCGAGCCAGCAATGTCTGCGTGGACTCGGTGATATTAACGGTTTTGTCACGACTGGCGTGATCCTTTCGAGGCCAGGTAATCTGAACGGAGCTTTCCACCTCTCCAATCTGTCGTGGGTGAGCAGGATCTGACCTCACGCAGACGGTCACCACCCGGACGACTCCGTCCCGTCCTGGATGAATGGTCAACTTGGCTAGTTTCCATTGAAGGGGTGGAGAGCTCTCTTTCAGGAGGACCAGGTCGTCAATTTCCAGGTTCTTCTTCATCTGGACACTTTGGTCTTTTCGAAGAGAGGCCAAGTACTCTGAGCTCCAGCGTTCCCAGAACTGTTCGCTCATCCTGGTCACAAGCTGCCATGTGTTCAGCAGGTTCTCCTTGGTGTCCAGG